>JALAZF010000740.1:600000-952500 GCA_022829125.1 Lathyrus tuberosus
ACATGATTGAATATACCCTATGACACCCATGGAACATGTCCATCAAGTTTGATTTAGGTCAAGGACATGATTTCCTAAAGAATTGCACAGTTTGGAATTCATCTGATAAAAAGTCAACTGTGCACAAAAGTCAACTTTGACTTTTTGAGATTTTTCACCAAAATGGATTTTTAACCCTAAAATGATGTTAATGTATGATTTGAATCATCATTCATCAAGAAAAATCAAGAAAAGTGAGATAACTTGTAAAAGGGGTAACCATAAAACTTAGAAATTTTTCTAAGTTAAAAACAAAGTGGCAAAGGTACCAACTTTGGAGGACCATAACTCGTAAACCACAAGGCCATTTTTTCTCATCCAAAGATGTATTTGTAGCCCTCATTATCACCTACAAAATCTTCAACTACAAGTAATTCCAATTCATTAAGGATTTTGAGTTATGGAGTGATCAAAGTGGCTGAAAAGTGAAAATGTCACTTTTTCCAACACTTAGTGAAATTTTCACTAAGTCAGAATTCTGCTTCACTTTTTGCCAAATGTAGGGGGATTTTTCACTTGGAATCAAAAGAGATCAAAACCAAACTTGTTCAAACAGTTGTTGTATCATGTTAGGGCTTTCCAAAATGGCCAAGAACATTGCCAAATTCAACCTACATCATGAGATACAACATTGGCAAGTTGCCTTGCTGAAATCTGTCAAAGCAAGGCAGAATTTGCATTTTGGCTCGATTTGCCAAAATCAGCCAATTGCAATTGCTCCAATCCACTTGGACACCTCAGAGGATTGAATCCAAAGGGGACAATCACTGAGCCAAGCCTCCAAGGTCCAAGGAACAAAGAATAGCATGTTGAACCTAGAATGGCCAAAATAGGGACAAGACTTCAAATTTGGAATGAGGCATTCAATGGAACCATCAAGGTGGCATGGACTGAGTCATTCTCATCTGAAATCAGTCAAGACTTGTCCAAGACCAAGGGGACCAAAGCTCTGTGCCCTAACCTCTAGTCAATGGCTAGAGGAGACTTTCATTTCCATTGGCCAACATTGAGGAAACCTACTTACCAGCTGCCATGTACTATTCCTTGCAAAACAAACTTGCTCTACTATAAATAGAGCTTAATTGTGCTCAGTTTGAGTACACCAAATCCATCTAACAGATGCTTTCCTCAAAATCTCTTTCTCTTGGCAAAAATGCCTTTCTTAGCAAGGTAGCTATCGGGTTTTGAGTTTGAGAGCAATTCTGCACAAACCAATCACTCACACACCTCACATACATCACATATGAGCTGATCAAACACTCACATAACATCTAGAACATCAAAATCTCAAAATCACTTGCCATCCACACAAGTTTGAAGTGAAGTTGCAGCTGAGATGCCATAAACTGATCCAGTCCATTTCAATTCAATCCAAGTGTTCAAACACACTCCATGTGGTGTAGGGAAGCTGTTCAGATCATCACAACTCATCTGTAACACCTCCAACCCAGAATTTGATTTGCTCTTGCTGTCACGACTTGAAGGTAAGCCTAAACTTAGGCATCTCTCAATCTATGCATATTTCCTCGCACAATAATTTGGCCATATGTTCATAATCATGCATGGAATGTTTTCCCTCAATTAATTGCATTGTTTGAATCGTGTATCAAAAATCCTAGCCTTCATGCAGAAATTAGGGTTCTTGAGGTTTCTTCGTGATTTCTTGTTGTATGTTTAATTTAAATGAAATTAAAGTACATAGAAATGATTGTGAGGTTGAGGCGAGCATAATGATATGTGGATTGCATGTTATAATTACGTATTCAGTGAGATTGGATAGAAAATGCAAATCTGGGCAAACTGAAAAACGCGCGTGTTCTTGGTGTTGTTCTTGGCGCCATTTTCATATAATTTGAATATTTGAATTTTGTGATTTTGTTTAATTGATTCAAAAATTAATTTCTCTCTGAGGTTTAATGATTTTGAGTTGATTCTTTTTTTAATAATTCACAAAAATGTTAAAATATTTTATTTTATCAAAAAATCCCAAAAATATTATTTATTTCATATAATTGATATTTTTGTAAAGAATTAATATTTTGATTGTTTTTGGCATTTTAAATATTTTTTCTACATTGATTTTGCAACTTTTAATGCTTTATAATTATTTTGTAGGTCAATACTTAATTTTTGAAGCATTAATCCAAGATCACAATTTGTTTTCCATGTGTTAAACAATTTTTGATCATTTTAATTGAATTTTTATTCAATTAAATACATTTTGAAAACAAATTAGGGTTTTGGATTAATTCAACCCTCATAAATCATTTTCAAAACACTCATGGGCCTCTATTAGAGTGTAAGACCCAATCCTTTTTTGACCAAATCATCTTTGGGCCTCACTTATTGTATAAGTCCTGATACCGTCAAAAAACAAACGGCGCGATCGTCGCCTTTTCAAAAATCATCTGGGCCTACCCTCGAGTAGTAAGACCCATTTATTTTTCTTTAAACCTTTTTGGGCCTCTTGAGAGAGTGTAAGACCCATCCCCCCTTGTACAATTAACTTTTTGGGCCTCACTCATTGTATAAGTCCCTCTGTACAAGTAAACGGCGCGATCGTCGCCCGTTTAAAATTAAAAACCATTTGGGCCTACCCTCGTGTTATAAGCCCCACTCTTTTCTTTAAACCTTTTTTGGGCCTCTTGAGAGAGTGTAAGACCCATCCCTTTGTACAGAAAACATTTTGGGCCCCAGTCACTTGTATAAGTCCCTCTGTACAAATTCAAACAGTGCGCTCACTGATAAAACCCTGGGCCTCTCCTTGAGCTGTAAGCCCCAAATCTTTCTTTTTCAAAGCACTTTATCCTTTGATTTTGAATATACTGTTGTTTTCAATCTTTCTTTGTTGAACAACTAACCAAACACCATGGAAGCTCTACAACCGAGTAAGTGGTTATCGCTTTCATTTACTACTTTCATATTATAAACTGTATTGTGGGGCTGCTCACTGTAAGTCTCCTTTCATAAACTCATATCTACTGTGTAATAATAGTATAGATATTTTGAGTTTCCCCGGCAACTACGTCTAGAACTAGGTGACGCCGTTTCACTTATTCGTAGAAATAGACGCCTAGATCCCCAATAGGAGCACCAGATACAGTCTTCTCTTCGGCTGTCCTCCTTAGGAATCGTCAAGAAATTCTATTCCCCAGAGATGAATTATTCTCGGTGAAACTTCTCTTGAATTTCTTCAAACCGCCGAACGGTTCGGACTCTCTCTAAAAGTTAAAGTCACTGGATAGTAAACCCCGCACGTTTACCAGTGGTTTTAACTCTAAAAGAGTTTTCCTGAACTTTTCTTTGGTTTGGGACCCACGGGCTTCTTAAAAGCATCGGCCTCCTCTTGGGCATCATACAAGGACCCACAGGCTTCCTAAAAGCAACCCGGCCTCCTCTTGGGCATTATTCAAGGACCCTACGGCTTCTTAGAAGTATTCACAGCCTCCTCTTAGGCTTCGTATAATGATCTCTTCCTCCGAGAATGATAGCCTCCTCTTGGGCTTCGTACAAGGACCCGTCGGCTTCTTAAAAGATTCCAGTCTCCTCTTGGGCTTCGTACAAATTGTCCCGACGACCTCCTAGAGGTATAGGAACAGAACCTAGTCATCCTCATAGAACAGTCCTTTCATAGAGTCTACTACTGTTTCTCGAAGCATAGTACAAAAGATAAAACTCTAGACACGGACAGTCTAACTTCCTTGAGTCTCAAAGACATTCTCAAGCACCCTTCGTTAAATAGGAAGGAAACCCGCAGACTCGGACAGTCTCAATACCCTTTGGATTTCCCGTTTCCTCAAAGAGAAGGAAATATCCCTGATCCTCAAATTAAATCCCTGAGTACAGTGTTGCTCATATAAGAACTGATTTTCTCTTTTAAAATCAGTATATTGGATATGTCACTCAACTGAAACAGTTACAATAGCCTCCATCTCGGGCTTCGTACGAGATACCAAAATTCTCCCCAGTGGAGTCAAAACAACCTTTTAGCCTCTCTCTCTCAGGCTTTGTATGAGACACAAAAGATTCCCTCGTTGAGTCAATTACCCTTTTTTGCCTCCATCTCGGGCCTCGTACGAGATATAAATCCCTTAAGCGAGAGTCGAACTCTTTGCTAGGCTTTGTATAACGATATGCCCCACTGGGTCAAAAACCTTTACCCTCTCTCTCGGGCTTTGTACGAGACACAAAATAGCCTCCTCTTAGGCTTTGTATAATGATTTTCCTAGCGGAAATTAGCCTCCTCTTAGGCTTTGTATAAGAAAACCACTGGTTAATCCAATTAACCTTTTAGCATCAAAGTTGTGCCTCGTTCACAGTACACAAACATCAACAACTCCTTTCCTTTCATCTAATCGCTGTAAGCGGCAAGCCTCTGGATCATCTATATCCATGCCACTGTCCCTCTTTTAGCATGAGAAATTCCTAAGGAAAGATGGCATTGCTCTACACTGAGTTAAAGTCTTCTCCTTCAGGTTAAAACCCTTTCTTCGGAAATTATGGCATTGCTCGGATCCGCGTATCCCAGTTAAAGTAATTCTCCTTCTCCCCTCTTTAGAGATGACAAATTCTCTCTAAAGTCGAGGTCGTTCAGCTTCACGTCTTGGGCTTTGAACAAGACACAAATAGACCTTTTAGCTTCACATCTTGGGCTTTGAACAAGATACAAATCACCTTTCGCTTCACGTCTTGGGCTTTGAACAAGACACCAAAACACCATTTCCTCCCATAGAATAGGAGGAACTACGAACGCTCTGATTTCCCTGTTTCGGTAAACGGGAATACGTAGGCATAAGATCGAAAGAAAAGATCTTAGCGAGCGCAATCAACAAAAAACCCAAATCCCATATCTCCATCAATTAAAAGCAGTATTTCAAAAGCACCAGTCCTAACATCCTAATCCTTATCCCCCGCCAGAAACCCTTTGCCTAGGAAAAAAAGAAAGAAAGAAACCTGTATTGGCGAAATACGAATAACCAGTACAAAGGCCCCCCCACATTGATAGCATTCGTAACCTAATAAACCGCTGTTTAAACTCAGTATGCAAAGCAGGGTTAATTGGAGACATCTATTTCCCTTCCTTATTTAGCTCACAATAGGATAAAAAATGAATCGACCTGTAGTTTTAAACTCAACCGCAGAGAGCGACCAGCGCTTAAGAACCGCGTCCAAAATCGCTCGCTACAGAAAAGTGGCGCCCACCGTGGGGCCAATTTTTATTTCTGTCTGTTTTCCTTGTAAAATGGCGACTCTGCTGGGGAGTCTTCTTTTCTGCCTTAGGGCATCATCCCCGTTTTCTACGGAAAATGGGAACTCTACCGAAGAGAAAGATTGACCTATGATGGTCCATCTCTTAGGCAGGGAACCACAGATTGGGGCTTCCGCCGGGGAACCCATTTCTGTCAGGAACTTAAGATTCATAGCTTTATAAGTCTAGGATGATTAGGACAAATATATATACTGCTTTTCCTAATTGCTATATGTGTTTATTTTTCTGCTACTGGGAATGCGTGTGATGCCGCATGTGGTGAGATTGAGTATACACTTAAGAAAAGCCAACCTTTTTCGTAGTGCGGAAGCTATCGGAAATAGCTGTTACGTGATACTACCCTCATTTGAGGCTGGTGATCTATTCTCGGTGAATAGCACTTACTCTAAGATTGCACACAACTCGCTGGCGATCCGCTTGTTGTCTGCCTTCCTGGGAGGAGCTGATGATAATGAGTACAGGTACAAAAATCACCCTAGTATAAACCTTTGGGGATGGGTAGAGCTTTGACTTCATGACAACGACCCTCTGACCCCATGTTTTTTCTATGTTTTTGTGTGCTGCATTCATGCATCCATTTAATAAAACATTAAAACATTCAAAAAACTTTCTCTTCTAGTCTCTCTGTTTTTCAAATTAAACTAAGACTGTGATTGCAAATATCAGAGAAAAAGATTACGCTAATGGATTTCGGTAGAAGGAGAACTCACCAGTATACCTTCAAGGTTCCAAAACTAGGGGATTTAAGAAAGTTAGCGAGGTTGATCGTTAACCCAGAGGCTTTCAGAGCCAAGCACGGTGGTTTGCTACCACTGTTAAGAGTCCATGTGATTAAGGGAATCATGGATGCGCTCATTCAGTTCTACGATCCGGTTTATCACTGTTTCACATTCCCGGATTACCAGCTATCACCAACGCTGGAGGAGTATTCTCATCTGACTGATTTACATATCACAGATCGAGCTCCATTTTCTGGACTGAAAGAAATTCCAAAGAATCAGACTATTGCAAGAACAATTTATTTGGATGAGTCTGAGGTCAGGACTCACATGATTACTATGGGTGGCATCCAAGGTTTGCCAGCCCAGTTCTTGACAAAAAAGGCTCTGTACTTCGCTAGTATAGGGAACGGGACTGCTTTTGAAAGCATCTTTGTCTTGCTCACTTACGGATTATTTTTGTTTCCCAACATCAATAACTTCGTCGATATCAACGCTATTAAGGTTTTTCTCATTGGAAACCCTGTGCCGACTTTGCTCGTAGATGCGTATCATTCTGTACACTTGGGAAATTTGTACAGCGGAGGGGAGATCACATGCTGTGTACCTTTGCTCTACAAATGGTTTATCTCTCACTTGCCCAAGTCTGCTGCTTTTTGGGATTGCAAGAGTGTCTTACGTTGGTCGCAGAAGATCATGTCTCTCACCAATTCCGATATAGATTGGTGTAATAGGATTTATGAGGGAATCAGAATCATTGATCGTTGTGGAAACTTCCCCAGCGTACCCCTCATAGGAACTAAGGGAGGAATCAACTATCATCCGATATTAGTTCTTCGTCAATTTGGATACCCGATGAGACACATCCCACTGGGTGTTCATCTGGAAGGTCTTTTCTTCAAAGAAGGAGAAACTGACAGAGCACTAAAGATGGAAATAGTGCAAGCTTGGAAACATGTTCATAAGAAAGGACGAGAGTCTCTGGGAAAACCGGACTGTGTCTCGGTGGAGCCTTATCTCCATTGGGTACAAACTAGAGCTCTCAAGCTAAAGATGCCTTATCCTCGTTACGAAATTCTTCCGCTGAGGGAAATTGTCATGTACTTCATGACGGAAACTGAAAGGCTTCAGGTTACTCTCAACAAAGGTCAAAAGGAAAGAAGGTCTTGGAAGAACAAGTACCGCACCCTCAACGTAGAGTGTATCCAAATACAGCAACTACTGAGAGAGAAAGATGCTCTGATTGAAATTTTGGAGCAGCATGCTGTAGAGAATCAAGATGACCAAAGGAATTTGCTCACTCCTTTCACTTGGCAAAGGAATGACAACCCGACAACGGCCCAAGCGCCCCGGTCAAAGAAAAGGAAGATACCAGAATCAGCACCCGATTTCTCTTCAGAGAGGACTCGAGACCCATTAGTTTAGGTTTCTGTTTCTGCACTTTGTAATCTACTGTATTTCCATTTCTGTAATCCTTTGGAATTCAATAAAAAGGGGTTTCCCCACTGTTTGATATTTGCAATCTAATTGTCGAAGTTTAGTTTGCTTAAACCATTAAACAATTAATATAATCATTGCATTCATCATTCTCACATCGCGTATTCTCCTTACCTACGAATCTCACGTTTGTGTCTCGATTCTAGAGTCAAACTGTCTCATTCGTATAATACTCGGGCCAATCGTCAGAAAAAGATGGATGATCTTGAGGAAGAAAACAGAGAGTTGAAAGAAGAGATCGACGCTCTGAGAGAGGATATGAGAAAGCTTCGTAACGACATGCAAGCCATGGCAGAAGCTCAGCTACAAAGAACTGTGATCTCAGAGATCACCTCAACGCCCATCATATAAAAGTATGATCCTAGGTATCAGATACCGAAAGATCGTCCTTGGGGCATGCCTGTTAACTATATCCCGGAAGGATATGTTCCGCCGATCACTGAAGATCAGGGAATCGCAACAGAAGCCGCTGGTCCTGAAGGTTACAAACTTCGGGAAAGCGAAGATGCCAGGGGCATACTGAAGACTCTTGAAGGTTACAAACTTCGGGAAGCGCCAAGACTTACTGCCGTAGTCACGGTACCACCCCCTGTGGTGCACACTGTCCCGGAAGGACAGATTCCACCAACATCTTCTGGTAAGAAGGAAACTATGTTTGATAGAATGGATGAATTCCAGGAACAGTTCTTGGAAATGCAGAAAGAGCTGCAAGCCATTCGCGGTCAGGATCTATTTGGAAAGGACGCCGCAGACCTCTGCTTGTTCCCAAATGTAAAAGTCCCGCACAAGGGTAACTCTTGCCCTCAAAGCCATCTGGTGATGTACGCTCGGCGGATGTCAGCTCAGACGGAGAATCAGGACCTGCTGATTCACTACTTCCAGGATAGTTTAACCAGTGCCGCACTCAAATGGTACATGGGTTTAAACCGTACTACGATCAGTACATTCAGAGATCTTGGTACTGCCTTTGTCCAACAATACAAATACAATTTGGACATGGCACCCGACAGAGATCAACTCAGATCAATGTCACAAAAGGACAAGGAAACATTTAAGGAGTATGCTCAAAGGTGGCGTGAAATCGCCGCTCAAATTTGTCCACCTCTTGAGGAAAAAGAGATAACAAAAATCTTCTTAAAGACCTTAAGCTCATTTTACTATGACCGAGTGGTTGCTAGTGCGCCCAGTGATTTCACCGAAATGGTCAGCATGGGTGTACGTCTTGAGGAAGCCGTCCGAGAAGGACGTTTGGTAAAAGACACTGGATCAACGAGCGGTACTAAAAAATACGGTAGTGCTCTCCCTAAGAAAAAAGAGCAAGACATTGGGAATATCTCTCTTGGAAAGCAAAGGCGACGTTATCAGCCAGTAGCAGCTGTTACTCCTGCTATCGGCCCCGCGCCTGTTCCTATGTATCAACCTCAGGTTGCGCAGAGCCAACCTGACCAACAAAGGACACAACAGCCTCTTCAGCAGGCTCGTCCTCCATATAACAACAACCGTACAACACGGCCATCAGGATTTGATCCTATACCTGTAACGTACGCAGAACTGTTTCCGTTACTGCTGGCTAAGGGGCACATTCAGACTAAGTCTCCCCTTTCAGTTCCGGAAAATCCACCTTTTTGGTTTAAAGCGGATCAAACATGCCCTTATCATTAATGAGGTTCAGGGCATAACATTGAGACTTGCCTCAATTTCAAATCCGACGTGCAAAAGCTTGTTAGGAACGGGCTCTTATCTTTCAAAGATACGAATCCTAATGTTCTTACGAACCCGCTGCCTCAACACGAGAAAGTTGCAGTCAATCTGATTGAGAAAGAGACTAACAATGTCTATCAAATTCATGATGTACTCTTATTGAAGACTAATCTGGTCAGGATGCATTGTAGACAGAGTGGATATGGCCATGTGCCACCTCATAATTATCACCAGTGTGATATCTGCTCTAAAGACAACCAGGGATGTTCTGTAGTGCAAGCAGCTCTACAGGAACAAATGGATCTTGGATGGATCCAAGAGCACCGAGTTCGTGGAGTTAACATGGTTTACATAAATTCCAACGTCATTCAAAACCACGACATCCGTGCGATGAATGTCAACTGGGTGGCGATGCACTCAAGGCAAAGCCAGTATCATAATCTGCCGCGGCACGATTACAGTTCCTGTCTGATTTGCTCGGTAAATAAACAGGGATGCTCTTTCATACAAGAGGCCCTCCAGCGTCAGATGGATCTTGGATGGATCCAAGACTACCATGATAGGAACTCCTATCAAATTAATATGGTTCAGATCTTTGATATCCGCGTAATGAATACCAACCTGGTAGAGTTACATGCTGAGCAGGTCCGACTCAGATTCTTAATATCACATGACTATCAAAATTGTAAAGCGGGTTGCGAAAACAATCGAGGTTGTACCCTTGTCCAGGAGGCACTTCAGCACTTGTTAAATCACTGGTGGATGCCAATCTATATGGACGAAGATACTCAGCAGATTAGTATCAATAACAGGAATCCTACTCGTCGTCAATGTCAGGATGTCCGATCAATGGAAGGTAACCTAGTGAGGTTACATTGTATTCAAAGTGGGCGTGGCCAGGTGCCACCACACAACTATGACAGTTGTAGCGTCTGTTCGGAAAGTAACCAAGGGTGTTACCTTGTGAGAGCAGCTCTTCAGGGTCAGGTCGATCATGGAGAAATTCATCCATATCCAGGTTCAGGACCCATCATTTGGTCGCCGAACTACCTTGCCGATCAGGTTGAGGATGTTGTCACGATCTCTGGTCATCACAGGACCAGGGATGTTTTTGCCATCATTCCTCTACTTGACGAATCTAGAGTTCCCAACCGGGAACGGATCAAGGTTACTTATGACGGTCAGAAAAATCAGAAGGTTCCCATAGTCATCTATCTACCGGGGCCACTACCGTATGAATCAGCTAAGGCAATCCCTTACAAATACGGTGCAACAACAATCGAGAATGGAAAGGAAATTCCATTACCCTCCATCGTGAATATTGCAGACATCAGTCGTGTAACACAGAGCGGTCGAATCTTCAACCGAGGGGTTGGAGAATCCAACAAAGAAAAGGAACTTCAGGCGGAGATTCCTGATCCACCAGTCAGTCAATCTGGTAATCCCAACTGTTCAAAAGATAAAGATGAGATGCTAAAGCTCATCCAAAGGAGTGAATATAACATTGTTGATCAACTGTTACAGACTCCTTCAAAGATTTCAGTATTATCACTGTTACTCAGTTCAGAAGCACACAGAGAGGCTCTACAGAAAGTCTTGGAGCAAGCCTTTGTGGAACAGGATGTAACAATCAGACAGTTCGATAGTATTGTCTCTAACATCACTTCCTGCAACAATTTAGGATTTAGTGATGAAGAATTACCTGAAGAGGGTCGCCGTCATAACATGGCGCTCAACATTATAGTTAACTGCCAGGGCGATGCTTTAGCCAACGTACTGGTAGACACAGGGTCAGCCCTGAATGTTATGCCGAAGTCCACTTTGATGCAATTATCATTTAAGGGTCCTCCGATGAGAGTCAGCGAGGTCGTCGTCAAAGCATTCGACGGATCCAGAAAAACAGTTATCGGCGAAGTTGATCTTCCCATAACTATTGGTCCTCACACTTTCCAAGTCACTTTCCAGGTCATGGACATCCGGGCAACATACAGTTGTTTATTAGGAAGACCTTGGATACATCAGGCTGGAGCGGTTACTTCAACCCTCCACCAAAAGCTAAAGTTCGTCAAGAACGATCAACTTGTCACGGTTTGTGGGGAACAAGCCTTGTTCGTAAGCAACTTATCATCATCTACTTGTGTGGAACCCGAGGAGGTTATTGGAACTCAGTTCCAAGCACTATCGGTGAGCAAGAACGATCAATCTGAAGAAGGAACTTCAATTTCTTCATACAAAGATGCTATCAAAGCGGTCGAGAGTACCGATACAACCGGATGGGGACGGCTTGTCATCCCTATTGACAATAAAACAAAGAACGGCCTTGGTTTTTCTGCAACCTGTACCCAGACAGCCGCCAACGATGAAAGTCTTCATCCCCTTCAAAACTTCTTCCACCGTGGAGGTTTTCTTCACCTAGTGTCTCAGACAGTTCATGCTATCAATGAGGAAGATCCCTCTGACACGGATGAAGAATGGAAGTCCTACCTTAACAAGGACGGCTATATGTCTCAGGAAGAGGTGCCTATGCCTTTTTGCTTTCCTACAGAAAGTCCGAGATTTATACCAAGATCAGATGTCAAAATGATCTACGGAGATTGTGACCCAGAAGGATGTCGTGCTCCGCTAAACTCATTAGAGGAAGACACTCTGATGAAAGACAACTTTGATCACAATTACTATGGCCCGATGGATGGTCTGCCAATGTGGCAGCCTTACCCAGGGAACTTGGGGCAAGAAAGTCAGCCGAGTAATGAAACTCAGCTGAGCGTCATTGAACAGAATACCTGTGTCCCCGCCATGTCATGGGATCAACACTCAGGTCATTCGGAAATTACTCAACATGAAGATGAATTCGCAACGTTCGCAGGACTTGAATTCATCAACTATGCTTTTCCTGAGGTCAACGTCATCGAGAGGGATGACTTCTCCAGTTCCAAAGAAGTTTGGGACACTTTGGGACAACCAAGTGGAAAATACGACTTTATGGTCAAGTACACCGCTCCCGAAAGCTCTCGTATCAGGCTCGAAGATATCCAGCCAACTGGATGGGGAGATACAGCTGAGAGCACCAATGCTATGCACAATGCAACAGAGGAATCCTTCTATGACAACTCTGCCTGGGAAACAGATTCCAACGATCCTACTCCACCAGAAATCAGCGTTATTTCTGAAGACAAATCAAGGAAGGTGCCAGACTTTGTGATTCACCGAGGAGTTCGCCGCCAACAGGTTGCCGTCGAGGTTCCGAAGGTCGTTCATCAGTCAAAGTAATTGCCATCTTTAACCTTTCACCCTGCCCAGGTGAAACGGATGTTTTGATAGGGCTCGCTTTATGTAAATTTCCCTCTTCGCTTTGCCCAAAGCGACAGAGTTTTGTTTTATAGGGCTGTAGTTTCAAGATTCGACTTGTTCATTAATAAAATAGCGTCGTTCTGTAATTTCCGCATTAATTGTTGTTTTCTCTTTTTGCTTTTTCAGAAAATGGTAATCCTAAAAAACATTCAATGATAAAAACAAGCAGTAAAATAAATACACTGCACACACTTGCATTTCTCTCTATCTCTTCTAAACACGAATCATCACGTCATGCAGATTGTTTGTTTTATACCCCGTTGAAACATACGATCCGATGCCTTCTTCCAACTTTGAGTTCCCGGTATTCGAGGCTGAAGAAGAAAATGACAACGAAATTCCAGAAGAGATCTCCCGATTACTCAGACAGGAGGAAAGGTCCATTGAACCTCACAAAGAGCCGTTGGAAATGGTAAACTTGGGTTCAGAAAAAGAGAGAAAAGAAATCAGGATCGGAGCATTGCTCAGTCCAACTGTCAAAGAAAGTTTGATAAAGCTTCTCAAAGAATTCCCCGATGTATTCGCTTGGTCCTATCAGGATATGCCAGGGTTGGATACCAGCATCGTGGAACATCACTTACCGCTAAGATCGGAATGTCCGCCAGTAAAACAAAGGTTGAGACGGACTCACCCGGACATGGCCATCAAAATCAAAGAGGAGGTACAGAAACAGATTGACGCGGGTTTCCTCGCTACATCTAAATATCCTCAATGGTTAGCCAACATCGTACCCGTTCCCAAAAAAGACGGAAAGGTCAGAATGTGTGTTGATTACAGAGATCTAAACAAGGCAAGTCCAAAAGACGACTTTCCTTTACCACACATTGACATGCTGGTTGACAGCACCGCAAAGTTCAAAGTATTCTCCTTCATGGATGGATTCTCGGGCTATAACCAGATCAAAATGGCGCCAAAAGACATGGAGAAAACTTCGTTCATTACCCCATGGGGTACCTTTTGTTACAAGGTAATGCCGTTCGCTTTGAAGAATGTCGGGGCAACCTATCAAAGGGCCATGACTACTCTGTTTCATGACATGATACATAAGGAAATCGAGGTATATGTCGATGATTTGATTGCAAAATCAAGAACAGAGGATGAGCACGTTGAACATCTGTCAAAATTGTTCGAACGTCTAAGAAAATTCAAGCTCCGCTTGAATCCCAACAAGTGCACCTTCGGTGTCCGTTCAGGGAAACTACTAGGGTTCATCATCAGCCAGAAAGGAATTGAAGTTGATCTTGACAAGGTCAAGGCCATTCAAGAAATGCCTTCTCCGAAAACTAAAAAAACAAGTCAGAGGATTCCTGGGACGTTTGAACTACATCTCCAGATTCATATTCCTTATGACCGCGACATGTGCGCCGATTTTCAAATTACTCAAAAAGAACCAGGATTGCGTTTGGTCAGAAGATTGCCAAACCTCCTTCGACAGTATTAAGGAATATCTGTTGAATCCTCCGATTCTATCACCTCCAGTGGAAGGAAGACCACTGATCATTTACCTCACAGTCTTAGAGGACTCAATGGGATGTGTACTTGGCCAACAAGACGAAACTAAAAGGAAAGAGTCTGCCATTTATTATCTAAGCAAGAAATTCACCGACTGCGAGACTCGGTACACAATGCTTGAGAAAACTTGTTGCGCTTTGGCTTGGGCAGCCAAACGTCTTCGCCAGTACATGATTCGTCACACTACTTGGTTGGTCTCCGAAATGGATCCAATCAAGTACGTTTTCGAAAACCTGCTCTCACGGGAAGGATTGCCCGTTGGCAGATGTTACTATCAGAATATGACATAGAGTACCATGCTCAGAAAGCCGTTAAAGGAAGTATTTTAGCCGATCATTTGGCTCATCAACCGATTGACGATCAAGAATCAATCGGGTTTGACTTCCCAGGCGAAGATGTCATGTATCTAAAGATGAAAGATTGCGATGAACCGCTACCCAGTGAAGGGCTAGAACCAGGTTCCCAGTGGGGACTTATCTTTGACGGAGCAGTCAATCATTATGGAAACGGAATTGGGGCAATCATCATAACACCTCAGGGTTCCCACATTCCTTTCACTGCCAGACTTACGTTCAAATGTACGAACAACGAGGCCGAATACGAAGCATGTATCATGGGTCTCGAAGAAGCGATTGATTTAAGGATCAAAAACTTGGACGTATACGGCGATTCAGCATTGGTTATTAACCAGATAAAAGGAGATTGGAACACATATCAATCAGGATTGATTCCTTATAAAGACTATGCAAGAAGGTTGTTACCCTTCTTCAACAGAGTCGACTTTCATCACATCCCTCGTGATGAGAATCACATGGCTGACGCATTAGCCACTCTCTCTTCCATGATTAGCGTAGGTCGATGGAACGACCTACCTAAGATCGACATCATGCGCCTTGAACGGCCCGCTTACATCTTCATGATTAAAGCAGTCATAGACGACAGACCTTGGTATCATGATATCAAATGCTTCCTTCAGAAACAAGAGTACCCATCTGGGGCACTCAGAAAAGACAGGAAAACCCTCAGAAGATTGGCTGGAAACTTCTTCCTGAGCGGGGACACTCTCTATAAGAGAAATTTTGACATGGTCTTGCTCCGATGCGTGGACAGACCAGAAGCAGACATGCTCATGAAAGAAATTCATGAAGGATCCTTTGGCACTCATGCCAACGGACACACAATGGCCAGAAAAATTCTGAGAGCAGGGTACTATTGGTTGACAATGGAATCCGACTGCTACAAGTACATGAGGAGGTGTCACAAGTGTCAGATATACTCCGACAAAATTCATGTACCGCCATCACATCTCAAAGTTCTTTCTTCCCCGTGGCCATTTTCCATATGGGGAATCGATATGATTGGTATGATTGAGCCCAAGGCTTCAAACGAACATCGGTTCATCCTGGTTGCCATTGATTATTTCACCAAGTGGTTCGAAGCAGCGTCATTTGCCAATGTAACCCGACAAGTGGTGGTCCGATTTATCAAAAATAATATCATCTGCCGTTATGGTGTTCCAAGCGAGATCATTACTGATAATGGATCTAACTTGAACAATAAGATGATGAAAGAGTTGTGTGCAGAGTTCAAGATTGAACACCATAACTCATCTCCCTACCGACCCAAGATGAACGGAGCGGTAGAAGCGGCTAACAAGAACATCAAGAAGATCGTTCAGAAGATGGTTGTAACCTATAAAGATTGGCACGAGATGCTACCCTTTGCTCTTCACGGTTATCGCACATCTGTCCGCACTTCAACAGGGGCTACCCCTTTCTCTCTAGTATATGGCATGGA
The DNA here is from genome assembly GCA_022829125.1 of Lathyrus tuberosus. NCBI lineage: Eukaryota > Viridiplantae > Streptophyta > Magnoliopsida > Fabales > Fabaceae > Lathyrus > Lathyrus tuberosus. The sequence goes on from JALAZF010000740.1 coordinate 615,886, forward strand.
GGCAGTGCTTCCCATAGAAGTAGAGATCCCGTCAATCAGGGTATTGATGGAAACTCAGCTCACCGAAGCTGAATGGTGTCGAAGTCGACGCGACGAACTGAACCTGATCGAAGAGAAGAGAATCACGGCACTATGCCACGGTCAGTTGTATCAACAGAGAATGAAGAGGGCGTTCGACAAAAAGGTCCGACCTCGTGTCTTCAGAAAAGGAGACCTCGTGCTCAAGAAGATACAATCATTTCTCACGGACTCTCGGGGCAAATGGACCCCGAATTATGATGGCCCCTATGTGGTCACGAAAGCTTTCTCAGGCGGCGCCTTGAGACTTGCAACCATGGACGGAGAGGAATTTGCCTACCCCACGAATGTTGATGCAGTCAAGAAATACTTCGCCTAAACTAAAAAAAAAAAAAAAACGTCTCGGTGGATTGAAAACCCGAAAGGGCGGTCCAGGCAAAAGTTAGAGACATGAAAAAAAAAGAATCATCCCGATGGATTGAAAATCTCATAGTACAATCCAGGCAAAAATTAGGGATAATGGCAAGTAACTATGTTCAACAGAGGCAAGTCCCTCAGCAGCAGTTACAGCATCATCTATCGGAGGAAATCTCCAGTCAAAGGTCATCTTCGACAGAAGCTCAGGATGCCCCGAATTCAAAGTTGGTAGAAGGATAGTGGTCGTTATGTTTCAACGTAGCCCTTTTCCCTGTAAATTACCATTTTCTAACTTTGTATATACTCTTTGGAATCACGCGTTTGGCTGATCTCCATCTTATCAATAAAATTTGAGCCTTTGTGCTTTTGTTTGTAATTCTTTACTTGTTTTAGCTTTACAGAACGACGTTGTTTAAACTTAATCAGCGATTCTTGAAATAAAACAAAAATGAATTTACTTGTTAAAACTTTTTCTGCTTTTAAAATAAAGATGGCAATTTCTTTTGACTGTGGAACATCAGAAGAACATCGATTGCTTCTCCCGAAGTAAGCGAACTTCAAAGTGCAGAATCAAAGTACTTCTTCTAAACCAGTTCGCCTAAATGAAGGGATCAACTGTGTCAGAGACCTTGTTTCGTCTGACACCCTCGACCGAGTTCTCATCTCCTAAGCCCGATCAACATAGCTCCCAACGGGACTATCTCTCCTAAGCAAGGTGGAATTGCTATTTTGAATCAACGGTACTTCTTCGCCCCGCGATGGCCGAGTATCCAATTGTGTTCATCCATTAGTCTGTATGTTGCGTCAGTTTTGTCAGCATAAACATACATACTTCATGCATTCTATTTGCGTTCGCATTTCGTATTGAATCACTATCACTTGAGTCGGTCTTGTCCCCTAGTGATAAACAGTTTTCTCAATCGAGTTTGTCAGTTCTTTCCTCGTCAGGAAGTGTTGCATCTGCACAATCTCGCCACCAGTGTATCTTTAGATCAGAGTCGGCACTTGGCCACTTTGATAACTTGAACCTCTGAATGACCAGAGAAACCTTCAACAGATGTCACTCTTCGCCATTGAAGATGATATCCTTGCTTTCCCGGATTAAGGAAAATCCACAGAGAAAGCCTCGTAAACAGAGATTCGGCAGCACGCCAGTTTTGCTCCGAAAAACCGTTGATGAAAAGGTCATCGGCACCTCAAAATTGGATCCCATCATATGGCATTTCTCCGGGAAGATCCCGAGAAAAGTATGATGTAACCCCAAACGAAAACAGTCTCTCAAGAGACTCGCTTTCCCCAGTAGAATCGACAAATGGCGTCTCCAAAACAGAGAAGTTTGTGTACCTCTACAACTCAGACGAATAGGTTCCCTAGCAAGTCTGACTTCAAAACTTTTTCCACTCAAATGGCATCTCCCCAGGAAAATTCGGCGAGAAGTTTGAAGGAAAGCCGCTACGAATAGCGTCCCTTGTCAGTATAGTTTATTGACAAAAGAAACTAAGACCAGTTCCTTGGTAGGAAACCAGGATCGAGGGGAATTTTATATCAGAAACTAAGACCAGTTCTTGGTAGGAAACCAGGATCGAGGGGAAGTTTAAATCAGAAACTAAGACCAGTCTTGGTAGGAAACCAGGATCGAGGGGAAGTTCAAATCAGAAACTAAGACCAGTTCTTGGTAGGAAACCAGGATCGAGGGGAAGTTCAAATCAGAAACTAAGACCAGTTCCTTGGTAAGAAACCAAGAACGAGGGGAGGTTTATTTCAAAAGAAAACTGAGACCAGTTCCTTGGCCGAAAACCAGGATCGAGGGGAAGTTTACCTTTTCTAAGCATCATTGCTTAGTTAAAGAAGATGAATGTGTAAGCTACCATTCATAACCACCATCAAAATTTCGGATATTCCGATATTTAATCCTCTTGCACCCCGAATGCTCGAATACCTTCGTCATTCACACCTTCGGGTCCAAGAAGATTAAATAGGGGCATCTGTAATACCCCAAATTTTGACCACTTAGATTTCCCATCATTGTGAAAATCATCATCACAATATGGATGAACCATCATGCTTCATTAGCCTCCCCAAAGATGGGTGAGCATCCAATACAATCAAAATTAGGGTTTCAAGCCCTCTCTGAGTGCTTAGACAAAGGATCAATCAAGAAATGACATGATCTTCAACTTGTCTAATCTCAAACATCCACCATGTATCAAAAAGGACTCCCACTTCAAGGATTAAGCACAAAGTTGCTCCCTTCTAGGTGGATCAAGTCTCAAGATCGACAGTGTCACCAAATTAGGGTTTTGGTCGACCAGGGCCTCCAGATGGAAATTTTCATCTGGGCACAAGGCAATGATCCAAAACATGACCTAATATACTTCATGGAACCTCATGAACCCATGCATCAAGTCAATTTTGCCTCAGGGGATGCCTTCATCAAAAATCAGGAATTAGGGTTTCTTGACCTAATTCATCCCTAAGTTGACTTTTGGGGCAAACCATGAGCCAAGACCTCAAGAGATGATTTGAGGGTCTCTAATACACCATATTGATCCATTTGGAACAATGGATTGATCCAAGAAGCTTGAGCAACAAGTTTCATTTTCATCTGCACCACAATTAGGGTTTTAAGGGAAAAGTCAACTGTAACTTTGACTTTTGACCTGGACATGCTCCCAAACCCTAATACATGATTGAATATACCCTATGACACCCATGGAACATGTCCATCAAGTTTGATTTAGGTCAAGGACATGATTTCCTAAAGAATTGCACAGTTTGGAATTCATCTGATAAAAAGTCAACTGTGCACAAAAGTCAACTTTGACTTTTTGAGATTTTTCACCAAAATGGATTTTTAACCCTAAAATGATGTTAATGTATGATTTGAATCATCATTCATCAAGAAAAATCAAGAAAAGTGAGATAACTTGTAAAAGGGGTAACCATAAAACTTAGAAATTTTTCTAAGTTAAAAATAAAGTGGCAAAGGTACCAACTTTGGAGGACCATGACTCCTAAACCACAAGGCCATTTTTTCTCATCCAAAGATGGATTTGTAGCCCTCATTATCACCTACAAAAACTTCAACTACAAGTCATTCCAATTCATTAAGGATTTTGAGTTATGGAGTGATCAAAGTGGCTGAAAAGTGAAAATGTCACTTTTTCCAACACTTAGTGAAATTTTCACTAAGTCAGAATTCTGCTTCACTTTTTGCCAAATGTAGGGGGATTTTTCACTTGGAATCAAAAGAGATCAAAACCAAACTTGTTCAAACAGTTGTTGTATCATGTTAGGGCTTTCCAAAATGGCCAAGAACATTGCCAAATTCAACCTACATCATGAGATACAACATTGGCAAGTTGCCTTGCTGAAATCTATCAAAGCAAGGCAGAATTTGCATTTTGGCTCAATTTGCCAAAATCAGCCAATTGCAATTGCTCCAATCCACTTGGACACCTCAGAGGATTGAATCCAAAGGGGACAATCACTGAGCCAAGCCTCCAAGGTCCAAGGAACAAAGAATAGCATGTTGAACCTAGAATGGCCAAAATAGGGACAAGACTTCAAATTTGGAATGAGGCATTCAATGGAACCATCAAGGTGGCATGGACTGAGCCGTTCTCATCTGAAATCAGTCAAGACTTGTCCAAGACCAAGGGGACCAAAGCTCTGTGCCCTAACCTCTAGTCAATGGCTAGAGGAGACTTTCATTTCCATTGGCCAACATTGAGGAAACCTACTTACCAGCTGCCATGTACTATTCCTTGGAAAACAAACTTGCTCTACTATAAATAGAGCTCAATTGTGGTCAGTTTGAGTACACCAAAGCCATCTAACAGATGCTTTCCTCAAAATCTCTTTCTCTTGGCAAAAATGCCTTTCTTAGCAAGGTAGCTATCGGGTTTTGAGTTTGAGAGCAATTCTGCACAAACCAATCACTCACACACCTCACATACATCACATATGAGCTGATCAAACACTCACATAACATCTGGAACATCAAAATCTCAAAATCACTTGCCATCCACACAAGTTTGAAGTGAAGTTGCAGCTGAGATGCCATAAACCGATCCAGTCCATTTCAATTCAATCCAAGTGTTCAAACACACTCCATGTGGTGTAGGGAAGCTGTTCAGATCATCACAACTCTTCTGTAACACCTCCAACCCAGAATTTGATTTGCTCTTGCTGTCACGATTTGAAGGTAAGCCTAAACTTGGGCATCTCTCAATCTATGCATATTTCCTCGCACAATAATTTGGCCATATGTTCATAATCATGCATGGAATGTTTTCCCTCAATTAATTGCATTGTTTGAATCATGTATCAAAAATCCTAGCCTTCATGCAGAAATTAGGGTTCTTGAGGTTTCTTCGTGATTTCTTGTTGTATGTTTAATTTAAATGAAATTAAAGTACATAGAAATGATCGTGAGGTTGAGGCGAGCATAATGATATGTGGATTGCATGTTATAATTACGTATTCAGTGAGATTTGATCGAAAATGCAAATCTGGGCAAACTGAAAAACGCGCGTGTTCTTGGTGTTGTTCTTGGCGCCATTTTCATATAATTTGAATATTTGAATTTTGTGATTTTGTTTAATTGATTCAAAAATTAATTTCTCTCTGAGTTTTAATGATTTTGAGTTGATTCTTTTTTTAATAATTCACAAAAATGTTAAAATATTTTATTTTATCAAAAAATCCCAAAAATATTATTTATTTCATATAATTGATATTTTTGTAAAGAATTAATATTTTGATTGTTTTTGGCATTTTAAATATTTTTTCTACATTGATTTTGCAACTTTTAATGCTTTCTAATTATTTTGTAGGTCAATACTTAATTTTTGAAGCATTAATCCAAGATCACAATTTGTTTTCCATGTGTTAAACAATTTTTGATCATTTTAATTGAATTTTTATTCAATTAAATACATTTTGAAAACAAATTAGGGTTTTGGATTAATTCAACCCTCATAAATCATTTTCAAAACACTCATGGGCCTCTATTAGAGTGTAAGACCCAATCCTTTTTTGACCAAATCATCTTTGGGCCTCACTTATTGTATAAGTCCCGATACCGTCAAAAAACAAACGGCGTGATCGTCGCCTTTTCAAAAATCATCTGGGCCTACCCTCGAGTAGTAAGACCCATTTATTTTTCATTAAACCTTTTTGGGCCTCTTGAGAGAGTGTAAGACCCATCCCCCCTTGTACAATCAACTTTTTGGGCCTCACTCATTGTATAAGTCCCTCTGTACAAGTAAACGGCGCGATCGTCGCCCGTTTAAAATTAAAAACCATTTGGGCCTACCCTCGTGTTATAAGCCCCACTCTTTTCTTTAAACCTTTTTTGGGCCTCTTGAGAGAGTGTAAGACCCATCCCTTTGTACAGAAAACATTTTGGGCCCCAGTCACTTGTATAAGTCCCTCTGTACAAATTCAAATAGTGCGCTCACTGATAAAACCCTGGGCCTCTCCTTGAGCTGTAAGCCCCAAATCTTTCTTTTTCAAAGCACTTTCTCCTTTGATTTTGAATATACTGTTGTTTTCAATCTTTCTTTGTTGAACAACTAACCAAACAGCATGGAAGCTCTACAACCGAGTAAGTGGTTATCGCTTTCATTTACTGCTTTCATATTATAAACTGTATTGTGGGGCTGCTCACTGTAAGTCTCCTTTCATAAACTCATATCTACTGTGTAATAATAGTATAGATATTTCGAGTTTCCCCGGCAACTACGTCTAGAACTAGGTGACGCCGTTTCACTTATTCGTAGAAATAGACGCCTAGATCCCCAATAGGAGCACCAGATACAGTCTTCTCTTCGGCTGTCCTCCTTAGGAATCGTCAAGAAATTCTATTCCCTAGAGATGAATTATTCTCGGTGAAACTTCTCTTGAATTTCTTCAAACCGCCGAACGGTTCGGACTCTCTCTAAAAGTTAAAGTCACTAGATAGTAAACCTCGCACGTTTACCAGTGGTTTTAACTCTAAAAGAGTTTTCCTGAACTTTTCTTTGGTTTGGGACCCACGGGCTTCTTAAAAGCATCGGCCTCCTCTTGGGCATCATACAAGGACCCACAGGCTTCCTAAAAGCAACCCGGCCTCCTCTTGGGCATTATTCAAGGACCCTACGGCTTCTTAGAAGTATTCACAGCCTCCTCTTAGGCTTCGTATAATGATCTCTTCCTCCGGGAATGATAGCCTCCTCTTGGGCTTCGTACAAGGACCCGTCGGCTTCTTAAAAGATTCCAGCCTCCTCTTGGGCTTCGTACAAATTGTCCCGACGACCTCCTAGAGGTATAGGAACAGAACCTAGTCATCCTCATAGAACAGTCCTTTCATAGAGTCTACCACTGTGTCTCGAAGCATAGTACAAAAGATAAAACTCTAGACACGGACAGTCTAACTTCCTTGAGTCTCAAAGACATTCTCAAGCACCCTTCGTTAAATAGGAAGGAAACCCGCAGACTCGGACAGTCTCAATACCCTTTGGATTTCCCGTTTCCTCAAAGAGAAGGAAATATCCCTGATCCTCAAATTAAATCCCTGAGTACAGTGTTACTCATATAAGAACCGATTTTCTCTTTTAAAATCAGTATATTGGATTTGTCACTCAACTGAAACAGTTACAATAGCCTCTATCTCGGGCTTCGTACGAGATATCAAAATTCTCCCCAGTGGAGTCAAAACAACCTTTTAGCCTCTCTCTCAGGCTTTGTATGAGACACAAAAGATTCCCTCGTTGAGTCAATTACCCTTTTTTGCCTCCATCTCGGGCCTCGTACGAGATATAAATCCCTTAAGCGAGAGTCGAACTCTTTGCTAGGCTTTGTATAACGATATGCCCCACTGGGTCAAAAACCTTTAGCCTCTCTCTCGGGCTTTGTACGAGACATAAAATAGCCTCCTCTTAGGCTTTGTATAATGATTTTCCTAGCGGAAATTAGCCTCCTCTTAGGCTTTGTATAAGAAAACCACTGATTAATCCAATTAACCTTTTAGCATCAAAGCTGTGCCTCGTTCACAGTACACAAACATCAACAACTCCTTTCCTTTCATCTAATCGCTGTAAGCGGCAAGCCTCTGGATCATCTATATCCATGCCACTGTCCCTCTTTTAGCATGAGAAATTCCTAAGGAAAGATGGCATTGCTCTACACTGAGTTAAAGTCTTCTCCTTCAGGTTAAAACCCTTTCTTCGGAAATTATGGCATTGCTCGGATCCGCGTATCCCAGTTAAAGTAATTCTCCTTCTCCCCTCTTTAGAGATGACAAATTCTCTCTAAAGTCGAGGTCGTTCAGCTTCACGTCTTGGGCTTTGAACAAGACACAAATAGACCTTTTAGCTTCACATCTTGGGCTTTGAACAAGATACAAATCACCTTTCGCTTCACGTCTTGGGCTTTGAACAAGACACCAAAACACCATTTCCTCCCATAGAATAGGAGGAACTACGAACGCTCTGATTTCCCTGTTTCGGTAAACGGGAATACGTAGGCATAAGATCGAAAGAAAAGATCTTAGCGAGCGGAATCAACAAAAAACCCAAATCCCATATCTCCATCAATTAAAAGCAGTATTTCAAAAGCATCAGTCCTAACATCCTAATCCTTATCCCCCGCCAGAAACCCTTTGCCTAGGAAAAAAAAGAAAGAAAGAAACCTGTATTGGCGAAATACGAATAACCAGTACAAAGCCCCCCCCCCCCACATTGATAGCATCTGTAACCTAACAGACCGCTATTTAAACTCAGTATGCAAAGCTGGGTTAATTGGAGACATCTATTTCCCTTCCTTATTCAGCTCACAATAGGATAAAAAATGAATCGACTTGTAGTTTTAAGCTCAACCGCAGAGAGCGACCAGCGCTTAAGAACCGCGTCCAAAATCGCTCGCTACACATTGAAACACCAGTCATGGTACCTGGACAGTGGATGCTCGCGACACATGAAGGGAGAAAGGCATATGTTCCAAGATCTCAAACTTAAACCTGGAGGTGTCGTCGGTTTCGGGGGAAATCAGAAAGGAAGAATTATTGGCTCTGGAACTGTTGGGAATGGTAAGCTTCCTTCTATTAATAATTTTATGTTAGTTGAAGGTCTAATGCATAATCTATTGTCAATTAGTAAACTTAGTGACAATGGTTATGACGTTATTTTTAATCAAACATCCTGTAAAGTTGTAAGTCAAAAGGATGGATATGTCCTGTTCAAAGGAAAGAGGAAGAACAATATGTACAAAATTAAATTATCAGATTTAAAACATCAAAATGTAAAACGTCTTCTTTCTGTAAATGAAGAGCAATGGGTCTGGCACAGACGTCTTGGTCATGTTAGCTTGAGAAGAATTTCTCAGTTGAACAAGCTTGGACTTGTCAGAGGTTTGCCAAATCTGAAGTACTCTTCAGATGCTCTTTGTGAAGCATGTCAGAAAGGCAAGTTTTCAAAAACTTCTTTTAACGCAAAGAATATTGTTTCCACCTCTAGACCGTTAGAACTTCTTCACATTGATCTTTTTGGACCAGTGAAAACTGCCTCTATCAATGGTAAGAAATACAGACTAGTCATCATTGATGATTACAGTCGTTGGACATGGGTGAAATTCTTAAAGCACAAGGATGAGTCACATTCTGTGTTTGCTTCCTTCTGCGTTCAAGTACAAAATGAGAAAAATTGCAAAATCGTCAAAGTCAGAAGTGATCATGGTGGAGAATTTGAAAATAAAGACTTTGAAAACCTTTTTTATTCACATGGGATATCCCATGATTTTTCTTGTCCTAGAACTCCACAACAAAATGGAGTTGTAGAAAGAAAGAACATAACTTTACAAGAAATGGCTCGCACCATGATCCAAGAAACTGACATGGCTAAGCACTTTTGGGCAGAAGTAATTAACACGACATGTTATATTCAAAATAGAATCTCTATTAGACCTATCTTGAATAAAACTCCTTATGAATTGTGGAAAAATAAAATTCCCAATATTTCCTACTTTCATTCGTTTGGATGTACTTGTTTTATATTAAACACTAAAGAGAATCTTATCAAGTTTGATTCCAAAGCACAGAAGTGTCTGCTGTTAGGATACTCTGAACGCTCAAAAGGCTACAGAGTTTATAACACAGAATCACAGATTGTGGAAGAATCAATTCATGTCAGATTCGATGACAAGCCTGACTTTGAAAAGTCAGAGCTAGTTGAAAAACTTGCAGATTTGGAAATTACCTTCTCAGAACCTAAAGAAAAGGCAGATGAAGTTAAAGACCAGCAAGATGCTACGCCAGATACCACTGATGTAACTCAGAATACTCCACATCAAAAGAAAAGAAGAATGTCTACTTCTCATCCTAAGGAACTAATTCTGGGTAGGAAGGACGCTCCAATCAGAACTAGATCAGCCTTCAGACCATCAGAAGAAACACTCTTGGGACTGGTGTCATTAATCGAACTAGCTACGGTTGAAGAAGCTCTTATGGACAAGGACTGGTTTCTGGCTATGGAAGAAAAACTGAATCAATTCTCAAAGAATGACGTTTGGGATCTAGTTCCAAAACCTAAGAATGTTCATGTTATTGGAACCAAGTGGGTATTCAGGAACAAGCTAAATGAGAAGGGAGAAGTTGTCATAAACAAGGCACGACTTGTTGCTCAAGGATACAGTCAACAAGAAGGAATTAATTACAACGAAACCTTTGCTCCGATCGCCAGACTTGAAGCAATAAGGTTATTAATTTCCTTTTCAGTAAATCATAACATCACCCTATATCAGATGGATGTTAAGAGTGCATTCTTAAATGGTTATATATCAGAAGAAGTCTATGTCAAATAACCTCCTGGTTTTGAAAATTTAGAAAAATCAGATTTTGTTTTTAAACTCAAAAAGTCACTCTATGGCTTAAAACAAGCTCCCAGATCTTGGTATGATAGATTGAGCAAATTTCTTTTAGAAAATAATTTCACCAGAGGAAAGGTTGACACAATTCTCTTCTGTAAAACATATAAGAATGATATTCTTATAGTTCAAATCTATGTTGATGATATCATTTTTGGTTCTGCTAACCCCTCTTTATGTGAAGAATTTTCAAAGTTAATGCAAGAAGAATTTGAAATGAGTCTGATGGGTAAGTTAAGGTACTTCCTGGGAATTCAAATCGATCAGAAACCAGACGCCACTTACATTCATCAATGTAAGTACACGAAGGAACTTCTGAAGAAATTCAACATGATGGATTGTAATATAGCTAAAACACCAATGCATCCAACATGTATAATGGGAAAAGAAGAAACAGGAGTTAAGGTTTGTCAGAAGCTCTATCGTTATATGATAGGCTCTCTCTTATATCTAACTGCTTCTAGATCTGATATATTATTCAGTGTACATTTATGTGCTAGATTCCAATCAGATCCAAGAGAATCTTATTTAACTGCTGTTAAACGAATTCTAAGGTATCTGAAAGGAACAACTAACCTTGGCTTGATGTATGAGAAAACATCATAGTACACTCTTTCTGGTAACTGCGATGCAGACTATACTGGAGACAAATTGGAAAGAAAGATCACATCTTGAAACTGTCAATTCCTAGGGAACAATCTAATCTCATGGTCAAGTAAGAGGCAATCTACAATTGCTCTCTCTACAGCAGAAGCTGAATACATCTCCGCCTCTCTATCCAGTACACAAATACTTTAGATGAAAAATCAGCTGGAAGATTATCAGATATATGAGAGTAACATTCCTATCTTCTGTGAGAATACTGCTGCTATTTGTTTAAGTAAAAATCCAATTTTACATTCTAGGGCTAAACACATTGAAATAAAACACCATTTTATCAGAGACTATGTTCACAAGGGAACCTTATGCTTAAAATTTATTGATACAGACCATCAATGGGCTGATATTTTTACAAAACCTTAGTTGAAGATAGATTTCAAATTATTTTAAAACATCTGAAAATGGAGTACTGTTCAGAATGATATGATTTCAGAACCAAATGTGTTCAGTCAGAGGGAATAAATATTTTTAAAATCATCAGAACCACTATTGTGAGACGTGTCTCAGCTCTGATATATTTTTTTAGTCAGTTCTGACGTGTCATTAGAAAATAATTTTTGCATGTGATTAGATTATATCTAATTCACTATATATATTCAAATCAAACGAACAGTAATTTTCTTGGGATTCACTTAAAATCATAATTGCATTCATTTCTTAACTCCCAATACTGTGGTTTCGACTTTTCAAAATTCAAAAACACCTTATAAACTCATTTATGCCACTTCACTTCCACTTCCACATTTTACGAACCCTAAAAACCCTAATCGTTTTTCTTTCTCTATCTCCTTCAAACCAACTCAAATCCCTGTTTTCATCCTCTCCGGTCTTACCTATCATCATGACAAACATCATTCAATGAGAAACTGTTCTCCTCTCCAAAGAATCTGAAGCGTCACTGAATCCCTCTCAAGAGCTACCATCTTCATCTATTACACCTTCTATAACCTCCGCGACCACCGCGACGATCGATTCAACTCCATTATCTCTTCCCACTATCGATGCAAACCATGTAACACAGAGAAATTCCTCTGTCACTTGTGTTGTGCATGCAGATGAACTAATCGTTCTGAAAGAGCTAGATGTCGACTTCGACAATCTTCACGATAATGGGTTTAACCTAACTGATCAACTAAATACTCAAGGGTGGAAAAGTTACTTTGACAGACTTAGAGGACCAACCTTTGATGACCTAGTAAAGGAATTCTGGAGACACGCTGAAACAGACGATCTTCTTGTTGTATCTTTTGTTATGGATCAAAAGATCATTATCACTGAAAAATCTATTTCAAACCTACTAGGGATGCAATTCTTGGAAGGAAAAAGATTTTATGGAAAAACTGAAATATCTGACTCTGTCGTCAACAAAGCAATTTTCAAAAATTGTCAACCTGGGACTACAGAGTACAAAAGCAAGAATCTGCGTGACAATATGAGAATCTGGCATAAAATTATTCTTAGATGTATCAATCCAAGACCTCCAAAGAGTGTTGCAGATTTCTTCAACACAAATCAAAAGTACATGTTGTACTACCTGCACAAGAATGAGAAAATGTGTCTTTCATCCATTCTATTCTACTACTTGAGAGATATGGTGCGCAAGACAAGACAATAGCTTCACCAGATAGGAAGATTATAAACTACATTCCTTTTGGAAGACTTCTCTCTGATATCCTTGTTGAATGCGGCCTAGTGGAGTATCTAGTCAAGGAAGCTAAATACACAGATTATCTGACTGGAAAAGTAGGAGAAGCCTTCAATGCTGTGAACCTTAAGCATATGAAAATGATTACAAGTGTTGATGTGAAACCCATATCTATCCCTCAGGACATTGTGATCAAAAATAGATGTCCAGTAACAAACTACCCCTACTATCAAAAAGAAGATAATCCAACAGCAATTGTTTCATTTGTAGCTATAATGAGAGAAGAAGGGCATGACATTCCAAAATCTAGAGTTGAAGATGTCGTTCCTAAATCAAAATACATCACCAGGAGTAAGAGGAAGCAAACTGAAGAGGATGTTGAGCCAAAGAAGAAGAAAAAGGATGAAACTGAAACCTCTAAAACTTCTAGATTGGAATCTCTTCTTCTTGAGAAAATCAATAAATCGGCTATCAATTCTTCTGGGTCCATGAATGTCACTAAGACTGTCACTGGACCATCATCATCTCAGCAAACACCACCTGAAACAAATTCTGCCAAGCCTGACCTTGCTTTGGTTATCTATAACATACCACCTCCAAAATCTTTTGAAGAATGCATAGGTCAATTTAGTGAGAAGGCATTAAACAAGTTTGCTAACTTAAGAAAAGATTTCAACATAAGTGCCAAGCCCTTGGAGCTTGAAAGCTCTTGTCAAAACTTCCAGAAATGGTTGGATATTGAACTTGCAAGGATTCTAAGCTTCTCAGACGCAACCATCTCTGCTGGAATTCAACGGGTAAAGGAAAGAGCAGAAGCTGAAGAGCGAATCAGGATACTTAAGTTCTTGGCTGCAAAGCAGAAAGAAGTTGAAGAAAAGGCTGCTGAGGAAGCAAAACTTCTTGCAGAAAAGGCTGCTGAAGAAGCCAGAATAGCACAAGAAGATGAAGCCATGGAAAAAGCTAAGCATGATGCTGTCGTTGTTTCTACATCTGATCCTGTTGTAAAGCGTTTGGAAAACGCAATTGGAGAAATCAGAGAAGAACAACAGAAGTTCAGAGAAAACTTCGAGAAACAAAAGATTGTCAATGCTAATCTTCAGGGCATGCTTCAGAAAATATGGGACAAGATGTCCTCTGGAAGCACCTAATCTCTATGTCTCTTTTATCTTTAAGATCTTTTTTTTTCACCCTTTCACCACTAATCTTTTTGATCTATGACAAAAAGGGGGAGAATTAATATGAATGTGATATTTTGATTCCATAGTCAATCTCTGAAAAACAACGATGTTTACATGCTAACAGATAAACTGTTATTTCTATTAGAGTGTTTTTCTTTTTCAGGAATTCTAATCCAAATCAAGCTTAATTTACAAAATCAGAACTCTGCCGAAAAGAGAATCAAGACTAAGAAATTCATCGAGTCTAAGACTCAGGGGGAGCCTGTAACGCCCGTTTATTTAATTAAGTATTTAATTAAATATAATTGTAGTATGTTGTGTTGATTCGCGTTGATTTGAGTATTTGTGTCGATTTGCGTTGGTTTGTGATATTTGTGTTGATTTAAGTTGATCCCGGAATATCGGAATATTATGTTGATGTTTCTAAGTTGGTTCGAGTTGAGTTGAGTTAATAAGTTGATTTAAGTTGTGGAAATAATATCGAATATTTTCCGTCTATGGTTGAATACGTTAATTTGGTGGTTTGGACGATTTATTTGATAGTCGAGTAATTGGTCGGTTTAATCGGAGAAATAATATTCGAAATAATATTATTATAATGGACTATCATTTAATTAAATTGGATTTGGTTGTTGGGTGATATATAGCAAATAAGGAGGTATGAATAGTAAGCCCAACGGATTAGTTAGATTAATTGGTATTATTATTATAAAATAAGGGTTTGTAAAGAAAAGAGAAAAGAAGTGGCTGTAAGAAAATGAGAAAAAGGGAAGTTACAGAGACAGAACGAGGGTTGGAAACAACGATTGGAGAGGAAACTGTGAGAAGTTGGAGAACGAGGGATACGAGAAGTTGCCGTCGGAAAGCCAAGTCGGTCGGAGATTCGAGCGGCCATCAATTAAGGTAAGGGTGGGGTTCAATCTCTATAACCGGGTATATGGTAGACCGTATGTGGGATTGGGATTGTATGATTTCCCTACTGTGATTATGTTGATTTTATTGTGGAATTTGTTCTGGTTTTATGCGTGGATCTGTATTGCTGAATTTGTTTTTGTGAAATTTGGTGTTCTGTGGGAGGTTTTAGTGTCTGATTTGATGAACTGATAGTGTAAGAAATTTTGGGTTGATCACCGTAAAACTGGAAAAAATTAGGCTGGTTGTGTCCAAAAAAAAAAACAAATAAAAAAAACAAAATATAGGGGGTGGCGCCCGCCACCCCTGTGTGTGTTGAATTGGAGGTGGCGCAAGCCACCAACCTAGGGAGTGGCGCAAGCCACTTAGACATAGTAAGGGTGGCGCAAGCCACCCATTTTATAGGGGTAGTGATATTTTGTTTTGTTGTTTTCTGGCAAGTGGAATTTTAGTGCTGTATGCATGTAATTTGAATTAGTAATAAATTATTCATATTGAGAGCTACCAAACTATTCATGTTGAGAGCCACCAAATAATTCACGTTGAGAGCCACTTGATGATGTGGCGCCAGCCACCCATGGGAAAGGGATTATGCACTTTAATCCTTATACTAATACTAGTATCATGTATAGCATCATGTTTCTTAATTAATTGTTTTCTTAATGATTTATTCTTAAAGAATTGTTGCTTAAGGAATTGAATAAGAGGTGTGGCGCAAGCCACCCATGAGATTAAGGAGTTGGTCTTTTGTTGTACAGGTGCATTAGTCTTATTTCAACCATGAACATTAGGATTTGAAAATTAACCTAAACCATGTAGTTATTAAATAATTAAGTAGCACAATAGAAATAATTGGTTTTAGTAAACAAATTAAGGTGTTTTGGATATAGTGTAATCATTTGAATGAATTAAAGGAATGGACTGTCGTTTTATATATATACATTAGCCTTAATAAAAATGAAGGTGTCCTGAATAATAAATATAAACTTTAGTCTTAATTATTTTGGATGAACTAATGGCATTAGTAATTCATGTAGCATGAACTTACATGTTTTCAATAGAAAGCTAATTAAGTGGCAATGGTAATTTGATAGAAAAATGTAACAATAGCAGTAATAGGTTTTAGCAGAAAATTGGAAATGTATTAGTAGCAGTGATAGTTTTTAACAGAAAATGAAATTAACAGGTTTTGTATATCAAACAGAATTTTTGACAGCAACAGGGTGATAACAATTCATGACAGAAGCTTCGAAATGATTTTAGGGAAATCGTAACAGAAAGTAGAATTTCGAAATAAGCTGGTATTAAATAACAGAGGTTAAGAATAGTGCAGTTTTAGTCGGTTTAGCCGGTTTAGGCGAAAAAATTAGTTGTTCGGAATCTAACGAAAATTTGTCGAGGTAGTTAGTAATAATTAGTAGGTGATTTTAGTCGGTCTATTATGTTGAATTTGTGTTGTATGTGTGGATTTCTGGTACTGTTGCTTATGTGGTTTTGTCCCTGTCTATGGGCATTTTAAGTCGTAGGTCGAAGGACCAATGTTGATGTTAAAGTTGTAGGTCGTATGACCAACGTTGATGTATATAAGTTGTAGGCCTATGGCCAAAGTTGAATCGTATTGAATTAAAGTTGTTATGTGGTTTGTTATATGTTTTTCGGAGTTGTTTGTTGTTTGTGTTGAGTCGTTGCATCATGGCATTTGCATTTTTGTCGGAGTCGTTGCTCACACCACGTTGGCCTGGATTGGCAATTTTTAAGTTGGAGCTGATGCTCACCACGTTGGCCTGGATTGGCAAAATTATTAAGTTGAAGGCTTATGCCTTGTAGATACCTCGATAACCTGGTATATTTTAAGTTGGGAGTTTTGCTCCGATGGTACCACATGCATGTGCATAGTCGAGTCGCATCCCGTGTCACATTATTTATGTTGTTTGTGTTGATTGTGGTTGTTGAAGTTGAGTAAGTTGTTTATGTTGCTTAAGTTGATAAAGTTGTTTATGTTGCTTAAGTTGATAAAGTGGTTCATGTTGATTAGGTTGATTGTAGTGATTATGTCGTAAATGTTGATATGTGTAATAAGTCGATAAAGTATGTTGAGAGATTGTGGATTATTGTTAAAGTTGTGGTTGTTGTTGTTAAGTTGTGATGAATTGAAGTTGTATATTATAAGTTGTTATGATGATGTGTTGGTTGAGTTAAGTCGTTGTTGTTACTAATTTGTATTGATTTGAGTTGTTTGTTGGTGGTTGTATAATTGTCGTTGAAGTGGTGAAATTTGTACGATTCTAATTTAATATACTGTTTATCATATACTTGTTTATGTTGGTTGATATCTCACCCCTTCTATTTAAATGTTACCCCTATGTTGGTAACGTGCAGGTTAGCAGAGATGAAGGTCGTTTATCTTCATTAGTTGAGTCGGTGATGTCGCTCTGATACGTAACACTCGGGGGGATGAACGCTTAGTTGCTCTGTTGTTGTTTTAAGTTGTTTCCATGAAAATATGTTGTTACTAAGTTGTTTAAGTTGAACAAATGATATATCATGTATAGTTGAATATTTGAGAATCCACTGCGTAGTTGTGAAAATTGTTTTGGTTTCCAAGAATGAATAAAAGTTGTTATTATAGTTTCATCCGAATTAAAAGTGTTATGTATCGAAGTACTATTTGATTTAAATGAATAAGTTTTTAAAGTTGAAAAATGTGGCATCCTATTTGTGTACTTGTTGATTGAATTTTCACTACTCTGATTTTCAATATAATTGTCGGGTAGAAATGGGGTGTTACATTAGTGGTATCAGAGCAGGTCGGTCTGTCCGACCAATGTTGTCTAATGTCGTTTATTCCTTAGTACTCGACATATGTGGGAAACATTGTCGGTGCTTGTTTGTTAGTTTATTGTCGGTGCTTGTTTGTTAGTTTCTTGTCGTTGTCTGCAGGTGTTGGTTTGGATTAAGTGGGGGAGAAGCTTGTCTCCCGGACGTGTTGTTGGTATGTGGAAGTTGGTTCAAGGTGATGTTGATTGCAAGAGTGCAAATGTTGTTGATGCGATGTTGATGCGGACCGGCGAGAGTTTAGACTCATGAATTCGTATCGGTCGAATTTGAGAAGTGTGTGGAATATGGACGAGGAATCGATTGAGAATAAGAAAGTATTCCAATGGAAATGATACGTTGGTGGATTAATTCGGTAAGTTGTATATATTGAGTATAGTTGGATTAAAGTTGAGTGATTTTTGTAGTTGGACGAAAAGGAGGATGTTGGTAGGTCTTGGAAGCAAGAGAGGAAAATGGAACTTATGTTCATCGACCTCAAATTCTGGTTTTTGTGATTTTGGAGCAGCTGTCAGTAAACGAGGTATAACTTTTGACTCGTGATTCGGATGGAAGCGGTTATGGACTTTGTGGAAAGCTTACGAAATTCCCTACAGTTTGCATACAAGGTTTGCCTTCAGGAGGTTGTGAAGAGGGAGAAAAGTGCATTTTATTGTCTGGGTCTGATGCTGATTTTTGGAAAATTCTGCATACGGAAATTCTGAATCAGTCCCGTTGTGTGGCTGATAACGTTTTACTCGTAAGTCGGATTTACGCGATTCTTGAAGTTCTGAAATCTACACGAAATTCTCTTCATTTTGGAATATGATTTTGTGAGTGAGAGATTTGTATTGAAGGAGATATATACGGTTGAAGTTGAGCGACATTTGCTGAAAAAATTTGGAAGGATGAAAACAAGTGTGGAATATTATTAAGAATAAAATGTTGGTATTTGTAAGATGTGACTGTATCGGAGAATGCTTGGAGATGCAATTTATGTTGAATGAGGATGATTAAGACGATGATGTTAAGTAAAAGTAATGTTGAGAGGAATGTGAGTGTTGATTTGTGTTGCTAAGAATTTTCACCTTGGTTGAAAGTTGTAATTGGAGCAAACTGAATTGGATCGTTCTCAATGTTGTAGCGATTTCGGTGTTGGAAAAATATTTAAAGTCGTGTTGTACTATGAACGTGCATAAGAGGATGCGTAATGGATTTCGAACGTTATTGTATCATTGACAAAGTTGAAACTAAAGAAAACTAAGAGTGGCATTGGTAAGCCTTAGAAAGTTGGCGGAGCATTATGCTTACGGACTTTGGGCACAAGTTGAAGTACGCTATTGTGTTGGGTACTGATGATTTATGCCACTGTTATGGTTGTCGGCTATCTATTGACAAATTGAGAAATTGATCACCCTTAATCTCTTGTTGATAGTAGACGGAATCATAATTGATGGATAGATGTGTCGTGCCAACTAGTATAGTACGTACGTTGAATTGGTTGGAGTCAAGCCAAGTGCTTGTGGATTGTTTATTTTGTCGATGTAGATTCATATATGAGCATATTAGTTGAATTTAAGGATGATGGCGTGAGGTTGCGATTTAATTGATGAGTGGTATGGAAGTTCGCAGTTGAGTTCTGGGTAATTTGAGAATTGAGTTGCAAGTAGAAAAAGAAGTGAAGTTATAAGTTGAATTGTAAAAGTGGAACCTTTGGTTGGTAAAGATGAGTTACTTGGTTGTGTTAAGTCGAATAAGAATTTATGAAGAATTGTGTCAGTATGAGTAAAAGTCGATAATTTGGTTTGTGGGATTAGTTGGAAAGGAAAAGATGATTTATCTAGTTGAATTTAATTGTACACAGGTACCCTATGTTGTTGTAATGTTGTTACGTGTTTAAGAAAATTTTGGAGAATGTGTTATTAAAAGATGGGAGAGTTGTAGTTTATGTTTGATGATAATCGGGAAAATTCGTGGAAGTACATGTATATATTATCCAAGATTTGGAAGTAGTTGTCAATGTAATGGTGTTGAATGTCAGAGGAGTTATCCTACGGATCTAAGTTGAAGTACTCGGTAACTACGAGAGTGTAGAATACCTGTTGGAACAAAATTCTGAAGAATTAGGTCGAAAGTCGTTGTTATGTCGGTTTGGTGATTAGAAGTTGGAGTTAAACTGAGTAGTCTTGATACTTTGCAAGTAATCAGAGTGCGCAGCGAACGCGTGGCATGGTGCCATTATTCATGTATGAGTGACAACGATGTTGGTAGATTGGTTGTATTGATGTCGTGGTTAAGTTGTGTGCTCTTAAGTTGTTGCGTTCTAGTTCTTAAACCGGTGAATTCTTAAGTTGGTTATTCTTTATGTTGTGATGTTAAGTTGTCAAGTGTGTTGCATGAGTAGTATTCGGGTTGTTTTCGCTGTTGATGTTTTGAATTTTTTTGTATTATACGTAGGTTACCTTTGGAGATGAGAGTTGATTAGTCGGATGGAATCGCATAGTTAGAGTAGCTGTATCGGATGAATTTTCGAGGACGAAAATATTCTAAGTGGGGGAGAGTTGTAACGCCCGTTTATTTAATTAAGTATTTAATTAAATATAATTGTAGTATGTTGTGTTGATTCGCGTTGATTTGAGTATTTGTGTCGATTTGCGTTGGTTTGTGATATTTGTGTTGATTTAAGTTGATCCCGGAATATCGGAATATTATGTTGATGTTTCTAAGTTGGTTCGAGTTGAGTTGAGTTAATAAGTTGATTTAAGTTGTGGAAATAATATCGAATATTTTCCGTCTATGGTTGAATGCGTTGATTTGGTGGTTTGGACGATTTATTTGATAGTCGAGTAATTGGTCGGTTTAATCGGAGAAATAATATTCGAAATAATATTATTATAATGGACTATCATTTAATTAAATTGGATTTGGTTGTTGGGTGATATATAGCAAATAAGGAGGTATGAATAGTAAGCCCAATGGATTAGTTAGATTAATTGGTATTATTATTATAAAATAAGGGTTTGTAAAGAAAAGAGAAAAGAAGTGGCTGTAATAAAATGAGAAAAAGGGAAGTTACAGAGACAGAACGAGGGTTGGAAACAACGGTTGGAGAGGAAACCGTGAGAAGTTGGAGAACGAGGGATACGAGAAGTTGCCGTCGGAAAGCCAAGTCGGTCGGAGATTCGAGCGGCCATCAATTAAGGTAAGGGTGGGGTTCAATCTCTATAACCGGGTATATGGTAGACCGTATGTGGGATTGGGATTGTATGATTTCCCTACTGTGATTGTGTTGATTTTATTGTGGAATTTGTTCTGGTTTTATGCGTGGATTTGTATTGCTGAATTTGTTCTGGTATGATGTGTTTTATGTTGCTGAATTTGTTTTTGTGAAATTTGGTGTTCTGTGGGTTGTTTTAGTGTCTGATTTGATGAACTGATAGTGTAAGAAATTTTGGGTTGATCACCGTAAAACTGGAAGAAATTAGGCTGGTTGTGTCCAAAAAAAAAAAAATATATATATATATATATAGGGGGTGGCGCCCGCCACCCCTGTGTGTGATGAATTGGAGGTGGCGCAAGCCACCAACCTAGGGAGTGGCGCAAGCCACTTAGGCATAGTAAGGGTGGCGCACGCCACCCATTTTATAGGGGTAGTGATATTTTGTTTTGTTGTTTTCTGGCAAGTGGAATTTTAGTGTTGTATGCATGTAATTGGAATTAGTAATAAATTATTCATGTTGAGAGCCACCAAACTATTCATGTTGAGAGCCACCAAATAATTCACGTTGAGAGCCACTTGATGATGTGGCGCCAGCCACCCATGGGAAAGGGATTATGCACTTTAATCCTTATACTAATACTAGTATCATGTATAGCATCATGTTTCTTAATTAATTGTTTTCTTAATGATTTATTCTTAAAGAATTGTTGCTTAAGGAATTGAATAAGAGGTGTGGCGCAAGCCACCCATGAGATTAAGGAGTTGGTCTTTTGTTGTACAGGTGCATTATTCTTATTTCAACCATGAACATTAGGATTTGAAAATTAACCTAAACCTTGTAGTTATTAAATAATTAAGTAGCACAATAGAAATAATTGGTTTTAGTAAACAAATTAAGGTGTTTTGGATATAGTGTAATCATTTGAATGAATTAAAGGAATGGACTGTCGTTTTATATATATACATTAGCCTTAATAAAAATGAAGGTGTCCTGAATAATAAATATAAACTTTAGTCTTAATTATTTTGGATGAACTAATGGCATTAGTAATTCATGTAGCAGGAACTTACAGGTTTTCAATAGAAAGCTAATTAAGTGGCAATGGTAATTTGACAGAAAAATGTAACAATAGCAGTAACAGGTTTCAGCAGAAAATTGGAAATGTATTAGTAGCAGTGATAGTTTTTAACAGAAAATGAAAATAACAGGTTTTGTATATCAAACAGAATTTTTGACAGCAACAGGGTGATAACAATTCATTACAGAAGCTTGGAAATGATTTTAGGGAAATCGTAACAAAAAGTAGAATTTCAAAATAAGCTGGTATTAAATAACAGAGGTTAAGAATAGTGCAGTTTTAGTCGGTTTAGCCGGTTTAGGCAAAAAAATTAGTTGTTCGTAATCTAACGAAAATTTGTCGAGGTAGTTAGTAATAATTAGTAGGTGATTTTAGTCGGTCTATTATGTTGAATTTGTGTTGTATGTGTGGATTTCTAGTACTGTTGCTTATGTGGTTTTGTCCCTGTCTATGGGCATTTTAAGTCGTAGGTCGAAGGACCAATGTTGATGTTAAAGTTGTAGGTCGTATGACCAACGTTGATGTATATAAGTTGTAGGCCTATGGCCAAAGTTGAATCATGTTGAATTAAAGTTGTTATGTGGTTTGTTATATGTTGTTCGGAGTTGGTTGTTGTTTGTGTTGAGTCGTTGCATCATGGCATTTGCATTTTTGTCGGAGCCGTTGCTCACACCACGTTGGCCTGGATTGGCAATTTTTAAGTTGGAGCTGATGCTCACCACGTTGGCCATGATTGGCAAAATTATTAAGTTGAAGGCTTATGCCTTGCAGATACCTCGATAACCTGGTATATTTTAAGTTGGGAGTTTTGCTCCGATGGTACCACATGCATGTGCATAGTCGAGTCGCATCCCGTGTCACATTATTTATGTTGTTTATGTTGATTGTGGTTGTTGAAGTTGAGTAAGTTGTTTATGTTGCTTAAGTTGATAAAGTTGTTCATGTTGCTTAAGTTGATAAAGTGGTTCATGTTGATTAGGTTGATTGTAGTGATTATGTCGTAAATGTTGATATGTGTAATAAGTCGATAAAGTATGTTGAGAGATTGTGGATTATTGTTAAAGTTGTGGTTGTTGTTGTTAATTTGTGATGAATTGAAGTTGTATATTATAAGTTGTTATGATGATGTGTTGGTTGAGTTAAGTCGTTGTTGTTACTAATTTGTATTGATTTGAGTTGTTTGTTGGTGGTTGTATAATTGTCGTTGAAGTGGTGAAATTTGTACGATTCTAATCTAATATACTGTTTATCATATACTTGTTTATGTTGGTTGATATCTCACCCCTTCTGTTTGAATGTTACCCCTATGTTGGTAACGTGCAGGTTAGCAGAGATGAAGGTCGTTTATCTTCATTAGTTGAGTTGGTGATGTCGCTCTGATACGTAACACTCGGGGGATGAACGCTTAGTTGCTCTGTTGTTGTTTTAAGTTGTTTCCATGAAAATATGTTGTTACTAAGTTGTTTAAGTTGAACAAATGATATATCATGTATAGTTGAATATTTGAGAATCCGCTGCGTAGTTGTGAAAATTGTTTTGGTTTCCAAGAATGAATAAAAGTTGTTATTATAGTTTCATCTGAATTAAAAGTGATATGTATCGAAGTACTATTTGATTTAAATGAATAAGTTTTTAAAGTTGAAAAATGTGGCATCCTATTTGTGTACTTGTTGATTGAATTTTTATTACTCTGATTTTCAATATAATTGCCGGGTAAAAATGGGGTGTTACAGAGCCCAAGCACAGAAACTCATCAAGTCTAAGACTCAGGGGGAGTACTTCATACGAAGGATAAGTTATCTTTAAAATCTGTTATTTTCCCTGCATTATATATATCAAAATTGTGTCATCAAAATACATAGTTTTGTCATCATCAAAAAGGGGAAGATTGTGAGAACAAGATTTGGTTCTGCAATTTTATCTCTAAGTTTTGATGATAACAAATGAGTATTTCTGTATGAACAATTTTGTACAACTAATGTTTGTTATTTGTGAGAACTTAACAAATAGGTTATGCTTCCGTAAAGTGGCGCAAACACAATGCTTAAAGGAAAATACTTCGTCTATACTCTTGAAAAGCAGAACTCATTTTAAGATAATAAAAAGCTCACAAGACTCTGATACAAAAGGAAAAGAGAACGAGTTCTGAAGATCTGAAGACAAAGGTTCTGATTGAACGAAGTCCAGATGCTGAAGACTTATGCTCTCTGATCAAGGTTCTGAAGAACAAATCAAGTCTCTACTCATGCTTCAACCAGATACTATCAGAAGCCTCTGAAGATATGAAGACAACGCACCAAGCGAACAAGGTTCGGAAGACCAAGTGTTGAAGACTCTGAAGACGCTGCTCTGAGGATTCGAAGACTTGAAAATATCAAGAACCAAGCAATGTTTTCCCTTCTTACTCATGCTCGTAAAAAGCCTCTGAAGTTGAGAAGCCAAGAAGACAAAGCTACATAGTACATTTGTACCTCAATACAAAGCGAAAATATCTTGGTAACAGTGCAACGGTACAATCAAATATATTCTGACAAAAACATGACGCACAACACGCAAAAGTTTTTATCTGTCCTCACGCTTCTAGCCGCCAGCCTAGTTAGCTATAATGATTACACTTCAACGACTCTTTCTACACTGCTATAAAAGAAGCAAAAGACTTGAAGAAAGATACACACGAACGCTACTACAATATTCTTTCCATCTGAAATCTTTCTTAAGTCATTCTGGTCGAAACTTGTTTACATTATCAGCTTGTATAGAAGCACTTGTCTGTAAACGAAATTTATTTAAACTTAGGTTTGTGTTCCTTGAGAAAGACCATGTGGTTGTATTTCTTGAGAAGTCTAGGACGTGTAGTCTTAGAGGTTGTTCCTTGAGTAAGACATGTGAGGTTGTATTACTTGAGAAGTCTAAAAGTTGAGAGTTTTAGAGGTTGTGTTAGTCACCAGCATTTTAGCTAGTGCATTGTACTGATTTGATTGAATAGTGGATTAAGACCTCGTTGAGAGAGGCAAAATCACCTTGGCGGGTGGACTAGATTAACTTGAGTGTTTCTCAAGTGAACTAGTATAAACATAACATGTTCATCTCTTTATTCACAACATAGGTCATTATTGTTAAAAGAAAGAGTCTTATAAAAGGAGTTTATTTTAAAGGAACAATTTTTATTTTGAAAAACCAATTCAACCCCCCCCCCCCCCTTTTCTTGCGTTTTTCACACCTTCACATTCTTCATGGCTTATTCATTTTGACTCCTTAAATTGTTGAAGACATTTTGAAGATTAACTTGTGATTTGATAATATACTTATGATAAACTCATTTGTACAGGATTTGCAAAAGGTGATCTATCTTTTAAATATTCCTACGAACGTATCTGAAAGGATCACATTGAGCCTTCTTGGACAAAATTCATTTGTCATCTCTACATACAACCTACTAAGTCATTAGTGTAACACTCTAAAGCCCTGACTCTTTATTTAAAGAGAAATAATATTATTCACAAATAAGGTGTTGCACATTCACAACATGCATAATCTTCCAATAAAAAACAATTTAACATGCAGCGGAAATTCAACATTTAACAACAATACTTCAAATTGTCTCTTCAAAATTAAATACTTAATTAAATAAATAATTCAAAATCTTCAACTCAAAATAATAACGAAACGACCTGTTCCAGTGTTACAAATCAAAGTAACCGAAAACTAAATAACGGGAAATGATAAACAAACGAAGAAGAGCTTCAATGTCATCTTTCAACTCACAACAATTATTGCTCTTCTTGAGTATTTATACCATAGCGTACATAATACCATGAACAAACAAAAGAGGGGTGAAAATACGCTCAAATATATTAACGGTGTAAGAGAATGCAAGGGTAGCATCAAATAACATGATCATCAAATACACAATTCATTTACAATAACACAACAACAAACAATTCAAAATGCCTTTATGTATGCAATGTGAATTACAACTCGACTCGATGTATGTGGTGCTAATTTGGACATCAGAGGTATGTTACTGATATCGTCCACTCAACAATGGTTCATCTTCGAACCAGGTCCCCACTTTTAAACCTCATTCGTCACTGATCCCCACTTATGAATCAGCCACTCGTCAGTGTTATCAAAAAAATCGGTAATCACTAGAGGTTTTTAAAAAATTGGTAGTCTTAGAAGTTTTTTTTTTTTAAAAATCGGTAAGTTAACAACCGGATTTTTAAAGGTTATGGAAAAAATTTGGTAATCACTTATACTTTTGAAAAAAGACGGATAAATTTTGACACGGACCTATTTTTTTAAAACAAACTGACCTAAATGCATACCAAATTTCTTTTTTAACCTTCCATTTTTTTTTCACCAATTGTTTTAACTATTAACATTTTTGGTATTATGAAAAAAAGGAGGGGAAAGTTTAATTTGAAGGAGCTAAGGTCAAATTCTCTATAACTAAGAAGGGGATGCAAATCCTCTAAATAAAAATTAGTAATTTCTTTTTTTTTTTAGGAGATTCATATTTATTTCATATTATTTAAATATTAAGATATAAATTATTACATACACAAAATTCCAAACAAAATACATCCACACCAAAAAAAAAAAAACACATTTTATTCAAGCAACACCTAGTGTGATATTCTCACATGCATGGCCATTGTGTTTACTACTTTGGATTTTGAACACCAACATTCTCCGACTTCTCTTTATTTTGCTGTAAATTTGCTATTTTATCAAGGTGGTTCCCTTTCCATTTCTCCATGATAAATTTAATCCATGTGAAAATCTCCAAAGCAAATGCAATGACACCTAAACATATAAGAATTCCAATGTAACTCCACATCCATTTATCACCTCCTTTCAAAATGTGAATTCCTTTAAATATGTTTATGAATATAACAGCCAATAATCCATATCCAAGAAAATGATGATACATATTCCAATATTTCCTGTAATCATCTGTTTCTTTAGGTTTTAACCTAAAAGCCAACATCTGAAAAATAGAAAAAGTTAGAGCTTTAAGCATTGAAATTGTTCATAGGAGAAAGATGAACATCGAATTATACCTGGATTGTACTAAAAGTGAAAATGAGAATTCCAAAGTCTCTATGAGTGTGAAAGATATAGTATCTAGATGAGTGTCCAAGAACCAATCCAATAACAAAAGCAGCAGTTCCAATGAGAAAACCACTTAATTGGCAACCAATGTGTAGGAAAAACCACATTGGTTGTTTTTTAAAAGGAAACACTCTAAAGTATCTTGGGATTATTACTCCAAGAGGTAACAATGTTCCCCACCCTATAATGCTTAGCACTCCATGTACCTAAATTTCATCACAAAATATAAATGGTTTTAAACTGCAGTCTGCAACCGCGATTTCAATTTTTGTCTATAATATATACGACTCCAACTATGATTGAGATAGTATAAAAGAAAAAGGACTAGTTACCGTTCGAAGGAAGCTCCGGAACTGTCCGGTGCTGCGACCTTGAGAAGAAGTCAAGTCTATAGTCTCAGTGCTATCCACATTGTGAAGATTTGTTGGATGGCGCAAAGGACTTTCATCCCTAACATGATATCCAATTTGCCAAACATGGTTCAACCTTGTTATGTTATATTGATCAGAGGGTAGAATCAGTCTAGCATATATAGTATAAAAACTCAACCCTTCATCATGAAACTCCATATGTGAAACATTAAGGCCAATGTCATTGTTAGATAAAAGAGTGCAACCGCTTTTGGTTTCTTTTGTAACATCATAAGTATGAACTCTCAAAGGTGATGAAGTAGTAGCAAAATCAGGGTTTTTAATCCCTATGATTGCTTTTGTTCCAATCATTTCTGCTCTTTCTCCTGGATTCACACCCCAAGCTATCCACCCTTCGTTTGTAGATAAACTTGCACCAAACAAGATTTCAAGTGCTGTGGTTGAGTTTGTGCTGTTGTGGGAGTTCCAACCGAATTCGGCTCCTTGAGTTCGTAATCTCTTGCAATGTGTTATGTTTCTTTTTTCTATGAGTTTCGTGAATTTATCACTGCATGATTGATGATTGGCGTCAATGTTTACAAAGAGAAAGGAAAGTATCATCAATGTTATTAAGGTAGAAGAAGATGACATGGTTTTTTGCCTCTTATGTTCTTTCTTTGTTCACTTATGGTAAATAATAAATTATATAGAGAGAGAAGAATATAGAATAGTTAACTCTTTTGTCTCTATTGGATATATAGTAAAGTGTGTGTTACAATACTTAAAAGTAACCAATCATATGATTGTTTTTTTTGTTTTTTGCTTTTGATATTTTCTCTTTTTTCAGAAGAGATTGGCTTAGACTTGTTTGAGAGGGTAAGAATATTAGAAACTTCACAATAACATTTAGTAGAAAATGCTGTGTTAGAAATTTGTAGAGACCAAATCAAGTTATGAAGAGAGGTCGTGTATCATGCAGCATCAATAATTGTTTTGAAAAGATAAAGAAATAAAATAGTGACATGAGTACTAGGAAGTATGCTTACGTGAGATGTAAGAAATTCCTTTCACCTTTATGCTTGAAAGAACAAACACTCAAATTGTTACTATTTATTTGTTCTAGGTCATATACCTTACTTTATGAGGCAGTCACTAATTATGTTTCATGGAAGGTTATTAAAAAGATAACACCATAAAATGTTAGAAATTTTCAATATAATGTTCAAATATGGAAAAACAACTTATTGATTTCACCATCTTTTGAAAAATTGATGTATGCCACCTAAGAAACTATTGTATTAGATAATTCTATAATATTCAAATATAAAATAGCTTAGTCAAACTGTACTGTAGGAATACACGTCCAAATATAATCGCTTGAGTCTTGACCACCTCAAACAATTTCTCGAATAAGGTGAAATTTCTCAGTTGTTTCGTCATGAGGTGAAATTTCTCAGTTGTTTCGTCCACGACTGGCGTGTCCTTAATTAAGATTGTGCAAACATTTTTCATTATAAAAAAAAGAGCATCTTTTGTTGCCACTTGACTTTCCTCAAACTAAAATGGTTTGTTGAAATAAAAAACAATGCAATTGTTACCAATAATTTCTTCAATAGACATGGCAAAAAGAAACATCTTAAAATTTTGAATTTTAAAAAGTTTTGAAAATTTGATTTATACTACATGAGAAATTATTAATTGAGTCGTGTACTGAAATCTCTTTATAAGACGTTTTGTGACAATGTTCGAATTTGAGCAAGTAGACTATCAACACACGAAGTCCCTTTGGGTAAAACAATTGAGTCAAAATGTATGGTAACCTAGTGCACTGCAATCAGTGTTATAGATTACACTCTCAAATAATGGTCGTTTGACCTCCCAAAATAATATCTCGTATAAGGAGAAATTTCACAAAAGACAATTAATTCTCCAGAGAGAATTCAATAAATATTCTGAAAATTTGACGAGTAGAAAAGGGAAGAAGATGAGGCTTCGATAACTTAAGACCATAGAGAGAAGAGAGTGAGGAAGGAAAAACTCGGAATAGCTTTTGGTGTAAATAGAAAAGTGATTAAAGGTATCTATTTATAGTGAAGGAACGATCCAGATCATTTGACTGCTAACAAAGTGGGTGGTGAGTCCAAATTTTTGAGGTTGGCATCAATTTTGGTAAAACTAACTTGACAGCAAGATGTTGAACAAGATGTCCTAACATGAAGAACTAACTGAAGATCAAGATGTTGGACAAGATGTTTTATCATGATGATTCGACATTTTTGTCTGTTACTTTTCAGTTTTTAATAATGCTATTTTTAATTCCAGTTTTTCAGATTATTCTGGGGACTATTTGATTTTCCTAGGTTGCGTCCAAGATTGAGGAATCAGATATTCTGATTATAATTTGAAGATGTTGTTTCTAAGTGTGGAGACACTTTAGGAAACTTTGGATTGAAGAAACTATTCTTGAGGATTATCAGTTGCAGATTCTGTGTAACAGAATTGCTGCGTTTTTTAGGCCCAAATCCAGTCTAGTTTATGGTTATAAATAGGATGGATTTAGCCTAGGAAATGTGTGGAAAAATACATTGTTGCCTAGTGAGTTTAGGGTTTGTATTTGTGAGCCTTTCTTGTGTCGTGTTAATACTAGAGCTGGACTGTTTACATTGAGTTGTAATTTCTGTCACTGCTGTGATTGAAAGCGAATTGAGAAGGGTCTCATACCTAGGAAGTGTCTTAGGTAGAAATTAAGCACAGGTAGTGATTAAGTGATAAGTTGTAAACTGAAGGTGTTTAGCTTAGAATTAATAATATCTAGTGGATTTCATTCCTGGCTTGGTAGCCCCCAGACGTAGTTGTTGTTGTTCACCGAACTGGGTTAACAATCATTGTGTGTTTGTTTATTTTTTGCAATTTATATTCTGCTCCTTATTGTCATTGTGTTTAAAGCAGAGATCAAGTGTCTCGATATCTCTCAAGACATCTGAGATCTGCTACTAGAATTTCAATTGGTATCAAAGCAGACATCTTGCTCTACATCTGGGTGAGATTCAGGGAAGTTACTTTCAGGTGCAATGAAGGAGAAATTTTGAACAGACCACCCATTCTTGGTGGATCCAATTATGAATATTGGAAAGTGCGCATGTTGGCCTTCATCAAGTCTATGGATGGTAAAGCTTGGAAGTCTGTGGTCAAATGGGGGATCCACCAAAGGCTAAGATAAGGATGGGAAGATTACTGATGTATTAAAGCCTGAGGAAGACTGGGATGATAAAGATGACAAGCTTGCTCAAGGTAACTCCAAAGCCTTGAATGCCTTGTTCAATGATGTAGACAAGAACATCTTCAGGTTGATCAAGAATTGTACTGTTGCCAAGAATGCTGGGGAGATTTTGAAAACTGCGCATGAAGGAACCTCTAGGGTGAAATCTTCAAGACTTCAACTTCTCACCACCAAGTTTGAGAACTTGAGGATGCAGGAGGATGAAAGTATTCAATACTTTCATATGAACATTGTTAATATTGCCAATACTTCAAGTGATCTTAGAGAAAAGATTCCATAAGCTAAGTTGGTCCAGAAAATTCTAAGATCTCTTCCCAAGAAGTTTGACATGAAGGTGACAGCCATCGAAGAAGCTCATTATATAAATACCCTAAAGGTAGATGAACTCATGGGTTCTCTACAAACTTTTGAAATGCCTTTGAGTGAGAAAACTGAGAAGAAGAAAAGCTTAGCCTTGGTGTCTAATCAAGATGAAGGTAAGACAAATTCCAAGGAAGAATTGTCTAAGGCTGTTGTGCTTCTTGGAAAACTATTAATTGCTGAAGAGGATGGAAGGGGAGTCAAGAGCAAATGTCAAGACTCACTCATCCGACAACAACAAAAGGAATGATTTTGGAAGAAAGTCCAAAAATGGAGAGAAAGCTGGCAAAGGAAAAGGAATCAAGTGCTATGAATGTGAGGGTTTTGAACACATTAAATCTGAGTGTCCTACCTTTCTCAAGAAGGAGAGGAAAGGCTTGACTACATCATGGTCTGAAGATGATTCTGCAAGTGAAGGAGAATCACCTAAACAGGTTTCTAGTCTTACTGGGGTATTTGACTCTGATGGAGAATCAGATATTGGAGAACTCTCATATAATGATCAGGCCAACTCCTACAGGGAGCTATGCACCAGAAGTGCAGAAGTTTGTCAGCTAGGAGAGGATCAACATAGTGTTATCATTCATCTTAAGGCTGAAATATTGAAGCATCTTGACATCATCTCTGATCTAAAGGAGAAGTTGTATTGCTCAACTCTAAACTTGACAATATGACCAAAACTGTTAAAATGCTCAACAACAGTTATGATGTGCTAGATGAGCTTCTTCAATCTGGGAGGGACGCGGGAGATATCAAAGGACTTGGTTACAATGACCAAGTTGTGATGAGCAAAAGAAAGGAGCCAACATTAAGTTCTTCTTAGCCTAAAAGAAGACAGAATCAGAATATGTCAAAAGGGATGTCTCAACATCAACACAGACATCAGAAAAAATCCTTCAGGCAAAAAGAAACAGGACTGGAAATCTCATTATTGTGGTAAGCATGGTCATATTAAACCTTACTGCTACAAGTTACATGGTTATCCAAAGTTTGGTTCACAGCCCAGAAAGATGCAAACTGGTAAAGCAGGAAAGAAGTGGATTCCCAATAATGAGTCTGTGGCTCTAATAGCTCACTCTTCTCTAAGAGCCTCTACTGGAGAGAGGTGGTACTTTGATAGTGGTTGTTCGAGAAATATGACTGGTGTCAAGAACTTTTTGGTGGATATAGAATTGCATGCCTCCAACTATGTCACCTTTGGAGATGGATCCAAAGGAAAAATTAAAGGGGTTGGAAAATTGGACCATGTTGGACAGCCTATACTTGATAATGTGCTGCTTGTCAAGGGACTGACTGCTAATTTGATCAGTATTAGTCAACTTTGTGACCAAGGTCTCAAGGTTAACTTTACCAAATCTGAATGTCTGGTTATGAATGATAAAGATAAAGTCATCATGAAGGGTGCCAAATCGAAAAATAGTTGCTATGTGTGGACTTTTTTAGAAACAGAATACCCATCAATGTCAAATAAAGATTATGTGAAGCATCAGAAACCTACCTCAGATCTGAATATTGATGAATGGAAGATTGGGAAGTTAACCAAGGTGTCACACAAGAAGCTGCAACATCAGACTACCTCAAGGATTCTGGAACTTCTTCATAGGGACTCAATGGTTGATGATCTTGAAGGAAAGAGGTGTGCTTATGATGTCACTAATGACTCAACCACAGAAACTGAAGGCATAGCAACAGGGGATAGTTGCTCTCAGTTCATAGGAATGAGACATGTGTTGATTTGGCATAATGTCACACAAGATGTCGTGACATTATCCTGTGACAACTTGAGCTTCACTAGTGGTATCAAAAATCAGGTCAAGATGTTAAGGGGAAAATTAGGGTTTTGCTTGCTTGAGGGTTTAGAAAAATTAATTTGTGGGAATGTTATTCAAGGGTATGTATGTTCCCAAAAAATAGAGAGAAGGTTTCAAAATCAATCATTTCAAATTTACCTAAACCGCTCTCACGCACGTTTTCATCATACTGCACCAATCCTCACAAACTGTTTCATCTTCCTGCTCGAAGAAAAACCTAATCCTACTCTCAAGTAATCCAAGATGTCTCAACAACATTCTTCTGGAGGAATAGCCAAGAAGGAAAACGTTTCTTCATCAGTGGCTAGGGGTAGGTCTGGGAAATTGTCTACTGAAGATGCCATAGATGTTGCCCCCTTTGTTGTGGTGTCATGCAAGCCTGATAAACTACCTGTAAGAAGATCTAAGAACATCATTATAGGTAATCCTTCAAATACCACTGGTGCTTTTTCTAACCCTAGGACAGAAAAGGAAATTTTTGACACAGATAAGAGGATCGGAACAATAGTTGGTAAGGTCTTAAATCTAGGAGATAGGCTGAATGTTGTTGGAATTACTAGACCCCTGGCTCAGATTCTTCCCACTACCTCTGCTCTTGTTGCTAAACCAGAGGTAGTGACTGAGGAAAATGTTGATGAGGATAGTATTGAAGGGGATGATCATGAAAGGTCTGAAGGGAATCTGCACACTCTTGCTGACTTTGAGGTAAGAAATGTTGAAGCAGATGGTGGAACATCTCTATCTGTAGAAGAATCTCAATCAAAGGAATAAGTATCTGAGGGAACTGTTGGAAAGGCAGTTGATCAAGTTATCAATGTTGATGACTTGCCTTCTGATGATGAAATCATTGCCAAGAGCCTCCACCCTGGTGTGGCCAAGAGACTGAAGAGCAAAAAAGGTAAGGGTGTGGCTATTGAAAACACTCCTACCAAGATATCTAAGAAATTTGTGGTTGGACCACACAAACCTTGGAGCAAGGTTGTTATTGTGTCTAAAAAGAGAAAAGAAGAGTCTGATACTGAGTCAGACTATGATGTTGGAGAAGATGTCCAGGACATCATGCATGTAAAGAAGCCAGCTTCTAAGAAGAGGGTTGCTGCTCTTCCTAAAGTTCCCTTAGACAACGTCTCCTTCCATGCTCCTGAAAACGTGGAGAGGTGGCCATATGTTTACCAAAGAAGAGTATCTTTGGAAAGAGAGTTGGGGAAGAATGCCCTAGAATGCCAAGAGGTGTTGAAGCTGATTGAAGTTGCAGGCCTGATGAAGGAAGTTACTAAACTTGGGTCCTACTATGAGAAGCTGGTCAAGGAATTTGTAGTGAACATTCCTGAAGGTTGTGATGATGCAACCAGCGAAGACTACAGGAAAGTGTATATTATAGGAAATGTTATGACATTTTTCTCCACTATGATCAACGGGTTTTTGGGAAGATCAGTAGACCCTCAACCTGAGTGTGAAGATATTGATGATCAGGTGTGTCAGGAGATCACTTGTAATACTGTGAAGCATTGGCCAAGCAAAGGGAACTTTCAGCTGGGAAGCTCAGTGTGAAGTATGTAATTCTGCATAGAATTTGTATTGTCAATTGTGTTCCTACCAACCATACTTTAACCATATCTGCTGGGCTAGGAAAATTCATATACATTGTTGGTAAAGGAAGAAAGTTTGATTTTGGGGCTTATATCTTTGACCAAGTTCTGAAGCAAACTTCATCTACTTTTATTGAGCTGCCTATATGTTTTCTTTCCCTCATTTGTGGTATAATTGTGGAGCTGGATCTTGGTATACTGGTGACGGAAAATTATGTAATGAAAAGGGATCCTCCCTTGACATTGCATTATAAATTATTTACTGGGAGTCATGTCCCAGATATTGTTTCAACATCTGCGCCAACATCTGTTCCTGGAACTTCAAAGGAGAATACCATTGCCCAGATGAAGGAGACCTACAAGGATCTTCATGCCATCATAAAGTCCAATACAGCTAAGAAGCTTAAACTTGAACAGTTAATATAGGCCTTGACAGCTGAGCAAGACAAGGGCACTGAGGTTGATACTGATGATGCTGAAGATGCTGAAGATGAGGCTGATGATGATCTTGGAGAAGAGGATGATGATGCTGAGGCTACTGAAGATGACATCTGAATGTAGTCTTATTTTTATTTGTGTGGTTATGTAAGGGCTTAATACCTAGGATAATTTTGGCACGTTATATGCTTGTTATGTACTTTTATCTCTTGTTATTGTTTGGTAATCTAGTTAGTTTAATTGCCTTTGTCATATTATGGCTAAAAAGGGGGAGTAATACTAACTTTACTAACCATTCCACTGCTAACCACTGACTGCTGGTGCTGGTGCCATAGAGGGGGAGTGTTCTAATCATTGTTGTAGAAGAAGTAACTGATTGAGGGGGAGGCTTTAGTATTTTGGTTTTTCCGCTGCTGGTGTTCTGAGTTTTGGCCTCTAACTCTGTATTTCTGCCTGCAAGTTTTATTTAGTTAGTTTTAGCCAAAATCTACCAAAGGGGGAGATTTATGAGTCCAAGCTTTTGAGTTTGGCATCAATTTTGGTAAAACTAACTTGACAGCAAGATGTCTTAACATGAAGAACTAACTGAAGATCAAGATGTTGGACAATATATCCTATCATGATGATTCAACATCTTTGTCTGTTACTTTTCAGTTTTTAATTATGCTATTTTTAATTCCAGTTTTCAGATTATTCTGGGACTATTTGATTTTCCTAGGTGATGTCCAAGATTGAGGAATCAGAGATTATGATTATAATTTGAAGATGTTGTTTCTAAGTGTGGAGACACTTTAGGAAACTTTGGATTGAAGAAACTATTCTTGAGGAGAATCAGTTGCAGATTCTGTGTAACAGAATTGCTGCGCTTTTGAATCCCAAATCCAGTCTAGTTTATGGTTATAAATAGGATGGATTTAACCTAGGAAATGTGTGGAAAAATACATTGTTGCCTAGTGAGTTTAGGGTTTGTATTTTTTAGCCTCTCTTGTGTCGTGTTGATACTAGAGCTGGACTATTTACATTGAGTTATAATTTCTGTCACTGTTGTGATTGAAAGGAAATTGAGAAGGGTCTCATACCTAGGAAGTGTCTTAGGGTGAAATTAAGCACGGGAAGTGATTAAGTGATAAGTTGTAAGCCGGAGGTGTTTAGGTTAGAATTAATAATATCTAGTGGATTTCATTCCTGGCTTAGTAGCCCCTAGACGTAAGTGTTGTTGTTCACTGAACTGGGTTAACAATCATTATATGTTTGTTTATTTTCTGCAATTTGTATTCAGCTCCTTATT
This sequence comes from Lathyrus tuberosus, assembly GCA_022829125.1. Taxonomy (NCBI): domain Eukaryota; kingdom Viridiplantae; phylum Streptophyta; class Magnoliopsida; order Fabales; family Fabaceae; genus Lathyrus; species Lathyrus tuberosus. The sequence continues at coordinate 651,966 of JALAZF010000740.1, forward strand.
GTCATTGTGTTTGAAGCAGAGATCAAGTGTCTCGACATCTCTCAAGACATCTGAGATCTGCTACCAGAATTTCAATGGGCTATTAGATGAATAAAAGTTTGGGAGAAAATTTTAGAGTAGAGGATTGGTCTTCTAAGTAAGAGAGATTTTGAGAAGAGGTGACATTGCTATCTGAAGCCTTAAACTCAGTTCGAGTATTAGACGAATGATGTGTAAACTATAACAGACAAATGTATTTAAATTTTTTTTTTTCTAAAAAATTAAACTTTCTAGTTCCAAAAATATAAGATTAATATCAAGCCTAGAAAGAACTCCAAGTCCGGGCCGAATTGAGCTAACTTGTTAGTCCGAATGTGGTATTAATCATTCACATCACTTCCTCCTTTTACAAATTTGTATACCCCATCCAGCATGCCCTAATAATACATCCTTCACTATATAAATCCATAAAAGAAGTGGAAGTTGTATAATGTGGGACTATAAAGTTTTTTCAATTCATACCCACATTGAAATTTGACAAAGGTTCCAACATTAAAGCTTTAAATATTAGTTTTTCCAATAATCCCTTACTTGAACTTTAAAAAAGTATTTTTTTTAAGTAACGATAATGCTTCTATAAAGTAGTACATCAAAAAAGGTGTCGACAAACTTGAAACTCAACATAATGGAGAAGTTTAAAATTTAAGAAGAGTGGTCGTAGTCTCGACCTCTATCTCTGACATCAAATCTGCATGCATATTTCCTTTAGGGTGTATTCTCAATTTGAGGTGAAACTTTCCAACTAGATATGAGGGGGAAAATGAGGCTCCTGCTTCTAATTTTAGAGAGGTGAAGCCTAGTTATTCCAGATTATCATTTGACATATAATAGAGCTCAGACATACAACTATGTTATTCTTATTTGTTATGTGACTGAAGGGAAGAAATAATAAGAACAAAAACCTTAAAGGAAGAATTCAAAAGCAAATACAATCAAGATGGTTAAAGGCATCAAATGATGAGATGTGTTCGTTGAGGAAGAACCATCTTATGAACTTGTCGGATTACCTAAGAAAATAATTATGGTTAATTGTAAGTGGATCTTTGATAAGAAGGAAGGTATTATGGGGATTGGATAATCAGGCTTTAATGTATAGCATGTATAAAAGGGGTTTACTCAGGTGGAGGAAATTGGTTACAATGAATTATTTTCACATGTAGTAAAATATTGCTCTATAAGGGTACATATGATAATTGTAAATAAATATGATCTTGAGTTCGATCAAATAAATGTCAAAATAACTTTCTTACTTGAGGACCTTGAAGATACAATCTACATGGAGCAACTTGAAGGTTTTTTAAAGAATAAGTCTGAAGGTGCGAGAAAGACACAAGAAAGGGGGGGTTGAATTGTGTATTTACTCTTTTGACAACTTTTTGCTTCTTGTCGTTAAGACGTCGAGATATCATCAGAGTTCGATGAGAGACTCTGACTTGCAAAGTTATATTTAGATTTGTCAATGCTTGAAACGTGAGAACCTCTTAAGAGTCTGAACACTATGTGAATCATTTAGATCTTGTAGAGCGGAAGCTTATCAGAGTTGCAAGGTTCTGACTTGCTTATGTAAGGTTCTGATACTCAATATAGAAACATAAATAAGAACATTAAGCATAAGAGTAAAGGAAACACGATATATCCTGGTTCACCACAAAGGCTAATCCAGTCCACCCTCCTCAGGTGATTTCGCCTTGAACACAAGGTCTTAATCCACTATAATCAATCTCGATTACAGATGCACGGGCAACAGCCGGTGACTAACCACTTGCACAACCATACTATGACTAACATGTAATGAACCGTTCAGGGATTCAACTTAATGAATATAACTAACATTGACCTGCAGGTTCCAATCTCGCAAGATCTACTGCTAGGCTTTCACAGCTAGACGTTCAGGGATTCATCGCAATGAATATAACGCTACTGACCCTATTTCCGAATTTTCCCACATTGACATCTCGCCATTGTCTTCTCGAGTCTCCGGTCACACTGACCACTCAAGGAATCCTAATTCACCAAGAATTAGTTTTACAGGAGGTTACAAGAATGCTACATAACAAGCAGATTACTCCTAAGTTTAAGTACAAATAACACACAAGTGTTCAAGCAAGATTCGAGCAACAACTCCTTCCCTATCCTAAGAAACTACATAGATGTATAAAGATTTGACAGTTGTTGACATCTTGTAGATCTTCATCTTCTTCGTCTTCTTGGGTGAGCAAGCTTTGAGCAACAACTCCTTGCTTCAGATCTTCAATGTAGCGCTGACGAGAAGGTGGTTGATGACTTGACTGATTTGCAATGTTGTCTTCTTCATCAACAGCTTCTATACCAATTCATTATTGTTGTGTTGAATGATTATCTTTGAGCTTCAACAATAATGGCCATGTGTAAATGGTGATAGCTTTGGATATTCTAAGTGTTACAACGAGAACTCATCGTTTTTGCTATCTTCACACAATGACTTGATCAATTCATATTTTATGGGAGTGAATCGATTTGTGGACTTCGTCGTCTTTAGAAGCGAATACTCTTTCCTTTAAATAGCCCAGTAGAAATATAGCCGTTTGAAATATTGTTGGCTGTTGGAAAAGAGACGTTGCGTAATAACTAGCTGTAGTGACACATCTCCTTTTTACTGTGGGAGAATTGACAGGATATATCTTTCTTGGGCACCATGTACAGTTACTCACAACGGTAACATGTGACTTCCAAACTTCAGAGGCTTTTGATGGTAAATTAATGAAGCATGAGTAGAGTCTTCTTAACAGGATATCTGATACGTCAAGTCTTCAGTCATTTGAAGAAGTCCATTAGGAATCTCAGAACTTCGACACTTGTCTTTAAGAGCATTATCCTTTACTTCTACAACTCTTCCGAACCTTCAGAACTTGTCCATTAGGAATCCGTCTTCAGAGTCTTCAGCACTTGATTCTCAGAATCTTAATCTTCAGAACACATAAGTCTTCAGAGTCTTTCTGCACTTGGTCTTCAGAGCCTTCTGTCTTCAGAACTTCAAGTCATGAGAGTCTTCAGTACTTCGGTTCTCTTCTTCAGAAGCTTCACAATCTTCAGAATCGCGACCACTTTCAGAGAGCATCCACAAAAGCATTGCAACAACAATATCGGCATCCTTGGATCTGTCAGATCACGGTCAGATACAGAAGCATTCTTGCTTCTTGCGACTTGTGTCACACATAGTAACTTCGCATATTATCAATTACACTCATCTAGCTGGTGCTTGTTGGATCTGATAACTTCTATGAATATGATCTGCACATAACACACATTAGAACATAAAATGGTTCTTTCACAAATACGTATTGTTATCATCAAAACATAGATTGACTTATAGAGACAACTCTTGCTCTCACAATCTCCCCCTTTTTGATGATGACAAAACCAAGTATTTTGATTGAACATTTTATACAAGGTAATCACCAAAACAAACATATTCAAAGTCTGGAACAACAGTTCCCCCTGAATGTGTTATCCTCAAAGTTTTATTTGTGATCATCTAGAATCTTATATGATCCAAAGACATACAGAATAACAACTTGAGTTGTCAGAACGAAGAATAGAAAAGGACTACTTCTCTATCTCGTCTTTAAGAAAACAAAAAGTCTTCAGCATCTGGACTAGTTCATCAGAACTTCCATCTTCAGATCTTCAGAACTCAGTTCCTTTGTGGTCGTATCAGAGCTTGTAATCTTTAGAGTCTTCTGAAGCTTTTCTACTTTTCAGTAGGTTCATTTAAGCACAAACAGATCAGTTCTTATCTGATAACATAGCCTCGCTATTCATCAGAGACAGACATTGTCTTTCAAGAAACTCCCCCTGAGTTTCAGACTTCGTGAAGATTATAGGATTTATCATTTGAATCTTCTGGGTAGTCTCCCCCTAATTTCCATAAGTCAGATATTGGGATCTTCAGAATCATAATTCAGGATGATAAGTTTTTAATCACCAATGTAGATCATAACTTTTTCAGAGTTTGACTTTTGAATACAGGTCTTCGTTTTCAGAACCTTGTTACTGTCATAACTCAGTGGTTCATCAAAGCTTGATTTTTTGATCAGATACCAATTGAAGTTTAAATTTTTGTGATCAATCAACGCTTGATTCTGAATCTGGTACACATGATTTGATTCTGGTCTGATACCAAGTGATGTGCTGAGTCTTATACTAGAGTTGAGTCTGATACTAAGTGAATGTATTCTTCTTATTCCACTTGAAGGGTATTTCCTTAGAGTGCTAAGATTGATACCAGTGAAGGTATTGAAAGCATTATACAGCTTAGCTCTGATTGATATTACTGCAGACTGAGTCCGATACCAATCTTTGTGTATACTGAGTCTGATTACCATTTATTGACTTAGTCTGATACCAAATCATTTCTTCTTAATTGAGTTCTTAGTAGACATCAGAACTACTTCTTCTTGGATCTTCAATCCAGATCTTCAGACAGTTCTTGACTTCTGATTTGCACAATTCTTCTGAATAAGCATCTTAAGATGTATACTTTGTCTTGACTGCTTTCAGAGTGTTCTCCTTTTGATTTTTGCATTCTGAATCTCATACTCTCAGACAGCTTACAGCTTCTGAACCAAGTGAGACAGAGATCAAGATAAATTTTGACTTTCAGACAGTTCTCAACTTCTGAACAGTACTGGGTAGATCTGATTCTGAACACATGTTTATGAAGTGTACAATTTCTGTCATATGATTAACATAGATCTTCTTTCTTGACCTGTCTTAGAATGCCTAGTGAACTTGTTTAGAATTCCTCGGATAACATCAAACAACAAACGTTAGTAGTAATGCATTTTATATGATTACTTGATTACGTGTTTGAGTTTGCATTCTTTCTGTTTTAAGATTTTCTTTCTTTCAATCATTCATATTCATCAATCAAAATCATATTATATTTCTCCCCCTTTTTGACATCATTAAAAAGTTATAGAGCATCTGAGCATTTAAGCATATAATTCCTTTTTCCAATCAACATCATATATCTTTTCCTTAGTTAAGTATACTCGATATGATAAAGAACATAGAGCCATAGAACCATCATTTGAGCAGTTAAGAACAGTCCAAGTCATTTAGTGATAACCATCTTTAACCATAGCATATTCATTTGAAGGACAATTAGATGGAAGTATCAATCCTCAAAAATAGTTACAAAATATCGGATATTCTTAATCCTAATTCAAAAGATTTTCCATTCATTATCAAGAGAAAAATACATAATGCAAGAAACAAGGTAACAAAACATAGAGCAAAATGATCATAACCATATCCTATTATTCTTCAGTGAATTCCAGAGAATTCAGCATGACTCATGGGTGAACATTCTTCAGTTGCTCCAATGTGTCCTAATCTGGAGATTACATCTTGAATCTCAAGGACACGAGATATGACCCTTCCATATGGGATGCTAAAGGAGGACTTGTTTCTAGACAAGAGGATTTGTTCCTGCAAGTGATTGAACATGGTTTGAGGAAGGTTTATTTTTCTTCTGTAGACCAAAAGGAAAATAAATAGTCGGTCTGAGTGAGACAGCACTCTTGTTCCTGATTCTCTAGGTCTTAAGTTAGTTTCCATGATCTTGTGCCAGATTTTTGCATATGGGATAAGTGTGGAGACACAGTTGGAGGGACCATTTCCACAATGAATTTTGTAGATGAGATCATTGAAGATTTTCCTTTCCTTGTAGTCTTCAATGGTGTCACCGTTTTCATCGCACTTGATTGTTTGCGCAATGACCGAGGGTTTAATTACCACTAGAATTCCAGAGACAGCTGACTAAATAATGTGCTGGTTATACACGTTAGAAAACACATTAGCATTTGCCCAGAATTCTTTAACAAGATCTGTGTAAATGAGACCTGGAAGCATCTCATGATAACCTTCCCATTTTTGACACTTTAGTTCAGACGAAGTTCTTGTAAAGCCAAGTTCTTTGAGAGAACTGGGGTTCACAGAGAATTCATTTAGGATTCTTAACTCAGAGATTTCACTCTTAGTAGGTTTTGCATGAGAGGTGGACATTCTAGAGGGAATACTAAAGGGAGACACTAACTGAGATGTTTTTGAATAATGGATAGAGGAGTGAACAAGGTGCCTTAAATAGGCAACGAATAGAAATAGTCAAATAAATGTTTGTGACTCCAATCGTCAGATTCGTCATTTCTTAGGCATTTTAAGCTAGATATGACTAGGTTAAGGGATTAACACTAGCACTGAGTCCAACAATTAATTATTCTTGGGAAGACCAAGAGATCACGCATAGACTTCTCTAATTTATTCTTGACAGGAGTCAAGGATTCACAATAAGTGCATACGTAAGAGTAGTATCACTATCTAGTGGTGAAAATATAGAGACACGTTTTTCCCTTTTTCAAGAATGTTTATGTCATATGTCTAATAAGTGCACATACGTAGACATAAAGAATTAAAAGTTACACATACTTTATTAACTTAATTTGCAATTACACAATATGAGCAAGTGAACCATTACACACTAATAACTTAGCCTAGTTGAGATATGTAATCTTCTAATTTTATGAGAACCAACTGTTGTCGAAGGTTTCACAAAACTTCCTATCCAGAGCAGTATCTGGACCACATCGAACTCTGCAGATCTTTTGCACTATTCCTGCTCTGAAGAGTACTTCTGATAGGACTCTTCCATAAGGAATGAATGATTGGTTCATGGTTCTTGACGTGACGATTGACTCTTTGAGATGGTCAAAGATTACTTGGGAAAGGTCTATAGGAATTTGCCTAAGAAGACACATGATGAGGAGCTTATCATCATGATACATAAAGTCCTTGTTTGTATTGTGAGGTTTAATATTTGTTAGGATGAACTTGTACCAACCTCTAGCAATGGACAGAAGTGTTTCAGGTTTCGTAGGTTCAAAGGCAGATTCTCTATTAAACATAAAGTGCATTTCAGCATCGGAGGTGCATCGAATGGATGCATGGTTAGGAGTGACACCTCCTGGTGGACAGTCAATGGCTTCAGAGATTTTTGTGGCATTGATGGTGACTGAGAGACCATAAATGTCTGAGGAGATGGTTAGACCATTACTGCTAACAGAGGCATTGATCCAAAAGGATTTTAAGAGATTAGGATAGGTTAAGCCTCTTAGCATATGTATGTATCCGTTCCAGTTTTGAAAGTGAATACCAAGATGAAAATCATGATCAGTATCCATTGGATTATGTCATTTTTCAATGATGATTTCAAGGAGATTGTCATTTCCATAAAAGGTTCTTGAAGTCATTTTGGATTGCGTTTAGGGTGAAAGGAAGGTTGAGAATATGAGATAGTGGAGAATACTTTTTGGAATAACTTTAAATAGATGGATGAAGGAGTTTGAACTGAATGGGTCAATAGCTAAGAATGACTTAGGAACACTGGAATCTTAGACAGATAAGCAGTCTGTTGTTCTAGGGAAGATCGAAGAGATATGCACGCATTTATTCTTAGCGAGAGTTAGGTGGATGTAGTAACTGCATTATGAGTCATTAATTCTAAGCGAAGACAAAAGGACATGCTTTTTAGTTTCAAGGTTTTTATTTATTAATCATTAATCAGTGCATAGCCCAGAATACAGGCAAAAAGGATTTTTCACTATTTTCAATATTAAGAGAGAATCCCGACCAGTCAGAATATGACCATGCCTGGCTTAGAGGCTATTGCCTAGGTAATGAGCTATTTTGGCTATGGTAGCACGTTTCCCTATTTCATAGCTGAGCAAATGTCACTCAATATGCACATATCAAGGAAATTTGGATGGCTGAGATTTTCTTAAGTAGAAACTTGGATAGATTAAAGAATCTAAGGTGTGTCATTCAATTTAATTGAACATCATGGTTTCTTAGACTAACTAGGTTGAGTGGAGTGACTTTATGAGAGAGAGGGTTAGGTCTGGAATAGGATTACTAGTTGGAGTGTACTTATGGGTTATAGGATGTGGTCAACCAGAGTGAGTGACATGGTGAGGAGAATCTGGTATTCGAGATCTATATACTTTGACTACTCCAAAAAGCATGTGCAGACACATACGGAAAAGGACAAAAGATTATCTTAAAAGTTTTTCTAATCGCTTCTCACAAAACTCAATCACAGCATAACCAAAGGGTTTGATAAAGTGATTCTGGTTGTTATCATGAAAATAAGTCATAAATGAAGAGAGGATGGTACCTGAGATCTTTGCAGACGTGTCTAGATGCATTCCCAATCATGACTCTGATTTTTCCTTTTCTGAGTGAACTGCTGAGGGTTCTTGGATTCTTCAAAGTTTCACTTGCATTCTGGTTTCTGAAGACTATGACTATTTTCTGAATTCTGATAATGTTTGAGAATAGTCAACAGTGTATGTGATTTCTTCATTCTGAATGACGTCAGTAACTTGAATCCTTTTGACTTTAGGTAGAGAACTTAAGTGTCTGGTTTGACATCTTCTGATTCCAGTGTGTGAGAGGTTCTGAACAATTTATCAAATAGTGATCTGATTACTAACATTTGATTCACTTGAGAGATAGTTTTAAGTTATCAGAACTTGGTTATACTGATTCAATTAAAACTCTAAGTATTCATTCTTGATCAAGTACTTGATGGATCCTAGACATTCTTCTTCCTGAATATTCTTTTAGTTTTCTGTATTGCTTCCAAGAAAACAATATTCAGTTCTATATTGAGTCTTTTAACCTTATTGATCATTCAAAATTCAAATGTTGAATCATTTCTAAGAGTTTAAATTCTTCAGATTTTCTGACTTCAACAGACTTCACTCTGAAGTTCAAAATCATAGAACAATAATTTTTCTTCTTTACATGAAGAAGTTCTGAATGAGTTTTTATACGAGAAAGTCAAGGGTGGACCTAATCCATTTCTTGAAAATATCTCAAAAACTCATAAAGAATTGATCTTCAGCAAATAAGAGTTCTTGTTTTCTGATGTTTAACTTTGAGCAAATATGTGGTTCATTCACACGTGTCTTCCAAGATTAGCATTCAACATATACTAATTCTTATCTGATGAATCTATCTTATCAGTTGATTCTTGAATCTTCAATAAAACTTAAGTGAGGAAGGTTTAGTTGTTTGACGACAGTAGAAACTTCCAGAATCAGTGATTTGCTCAAGTACTTCAGATTGATTACAATTTTGTACACAGTCAACTTCTCAACTGTTACAGAAATTCTAAGTGGATTTCAATCTCACCCAGAGTATTTCTACGCACCGCATCCGAATTTTTTTCTGACACTGTTAAGTGTTTTATATCCATCAATAACAGAACCGGAGCTCTGATACCAATTGAAGGTGCAAGAAAGACACAAGAAATGGGGGTTTGAATTGTGTATTTACTCTTTTGACAACTTTTTGCTTCTTGTCGTTAAGACGCCGAGATATCATCAGAGTTCGATGAGAGACTTTGACTTGCAAAGTTATATTCAGATTTGTCAATGCTTGAAATGTGAGAACCTCTTAAGAGTCTGAACACTGTGTGAATCATTCAGATCTTGTAGAGCGGAAGCTTATCAGAGTTGCAAGGTTCTGACTTGCTTATGTAAGGTTCTGATACTCAATATAGAAACATAAATAAGAAAATTAAGCATAAGAGTAAAGGACACACGATATATCCTGGTTCACCACAAAGGCTAATCCAGTCCACCCTCCTCAGGTGATTTCGCCTTGAATACAAGGTCTTAATCCACTATAATCAATCTCGATTACAGATGCACTGGCAATAGCCGGTGACTAACCACTTGTACAGCCGCACTATGACTAACATACAATGAACCGTTCAGGGATTCAACTTAATGAATATAACGAACATTGACCTGCAAGTTCCGATCTCGCAAGATCCACTGCTAGGCTTTCACAGCTAGACGTTCAGGGATTCATCGCAATGAATATAACGCTACTGAACCTATTTCAGGCTTTTCCCACAATGACATCTCGCCATTGTCTTCTCGAGTCTCCGGTCACACTGACCACTCAAGGAATCTTAATTCACCAAGAATTATTTTTACAGGAGGTTACAAGGATGTTTCTTAACAACCAGATTACTCCTAAGTTTAAGTACAAATAACACACAAGTGTTCAAGCAAGATTTGAGCAACAACTCCTTGCCTATCCTAAGAAACTACACAGATGTATAAAGATTTGACAGTTGTTGACATCTTGTAGATCTTCTTCTTCTTCGTCTTCTTGGGTGAGCAAGCTTTGAGCAACAACTCCTTGCTTCAGATCTTCAATGTAGTGCTGACGAGAAGGTGGTTAATGACTTGACTGATTTGCAATGTTGTCTTCTTCATCAACAGCTTCTATACCAATTCATTGTTGTTATGTTGAATGATTATCTTTGAGCTTCAACAACAATGGCCATGTGTAAATGGTGATAGCTTTGGATATTCTAAGTGATACAACGAGAACTCATCGTTGTTGTTATCTTCACACAATGACTTGATCAATTCATCTTTTGTGGGAGTGAATCGATTCGTGGACTTCGTCGTCTTTAGAAGCGAATACTCTTTCCTTTAAATAGCCCAGTAGAAATATAGCCGTTTGAAATATTGTTGGCTATTGGAAAAGAGACGTTGCGTAATAACTAGCTGTACTGACACATCTCCTTTTTACTGTGGGAGAAGTGACAGGATATATTTTTCTTGGGCGTCGTGTACAGTTACTCACAACGGTAACATGTGACTTCGAAACTTCAGAGGCTTCTGATGGTAAATTGATGAAGCATGAGTAGAGTCTTCTTAGCAGGATATCTGATACGTCAAGTCTTCAGTCATTTGAAGACGTCCATTAGGAATCAGTCTTAAGAACTTCAGCACTTATCTTTAAGAGCATTATCATTTACTTATTCAAGTCTTTCGAACCTTCAAAACTTGTCCATTAGGAATCCGTCTTCAGAGAATTCAGCAATTGATTCTTAGAACCTTAATCTTCAGAACACATAAGTCTTCAGAGTCTTTCTGCACTTGGTCTTCAGAGTCTTCCGCCTTCAGAACTTCAAGTCATGAGAGTTTTCAGCACTTCGGTTCTCTTCTTCAGAAGCTTCACAATCTTCAGAATCTCGACCACTTTCAGAGAGCATCCACAAGAGCATTGCAACTGCAATATCGGCATCCTTGGATCTGTCTGATCACGATCAGATACAGAAGCATTCTTGCTTCTTGCGACTTATGTCACACATAGTAACTTCGCATATTATCAATTACGCTCATCTGGCTGGTGCTTGCTGGATCTGATAACTTCTATGAATATGATCTGCACACAACACACGTTAGAACATAAAATGGTTCTTTTACAAATACGTATTGTTATCATCAAAACATAGATTAACTTGTAGAGACAACTCTTTCTCTCACAAAGTCTATATTTGTTAATGAAAGAAAACTGTTTAGAAGTTTAAGTAATGTTCAACGCAGTGATATAATTAATTTTATGAGTTTCTTATTGTTCTTGATAAATATTTTTGGATAATCTCCCAGAAGCGGATCAGGTGAGACCACAAATGCAATGGGAATTGGGTGTTCGGGAGGTTTGTTTAAAAGAGAGGAATGACCACCATTTTTATGGTCGTTTAGGTTTTCATGTGTATATGTTTACCCCCTCCCCCCCCCCCCCCTCTTTTGTATTCTCTTTGGAACCTCTTATATAATCTTCCCTTAAACTCTCTGACTTCTTCCATAATGGGCCATAATGAGTTGTCCTTACGTTTCCCATGATTGAATGCTCAAGGTAACGTCCATCGTCTCACTAATGACTACTAATTTTGAGTTATAACGATTCAAACATCAATTTTGTAACCTTCATGTGACCCTTAGTCTGCCTCTTAACCGTTAAGGTGGACTACTAGCCCGATCATCTGGCATCTATCATTGGCCAACCTATGTGTTCTTCCCAGGCTCCTGCATGGCCATCTCAATCAACACTAAAAATAGATATCCCGGAGAAGCTAGAAATGTTGGGATGTACATAAGCCTCCAAAGCACGAGGCCAGTAAGGGTGAAGTGTTTTGAGTTCAACTCAGATCACACAAACTTGATCTACACACACTTTAATTTTACGCATTTTGATCGAGCGAGCTCTCGCAAATTCGTTGTCTTTGATGTTGAATCAATTCTCGAGGAATTCATCCTAGCATATATTGGGAGGATTTGTGACTTTAATGAAGTAGAACCCAGCAGGAAAAAGCTATGATTTTAACGAAGAAACCGGATAACCCTAGTGGATTCGTGATGTAGAGAGATCAAAGAGCCCAGATGAAACCTTGAGGCGTTGATGTCGTAGAACCCAGCAGGTTCTAGAGATGGAAAAGTTAGAGAAGTCAGAGAGCCCCAGTGGAACCTCGACCAGCTGTCATCGTAGAACCTAGTAGGTTCTAGACTTAGAGAAATCATAGAGCCCTAGTGATATCTCGACCAGTTGTTGTCGTAGAACCCGATAGGTTCTAGATATAGAGAAGTCGGGGAGCCCTAGTGGGATCTCGACTCTTTGTTATTGTAGAACCCAGCAGGTTCTAGATATAGAGAATTCAGAGATCCCTAGTGGGATCTCGACTCATTGTCGTCGTAGAACCCGATAGTTTTTAGATATAGAAAATTCGGAGAGCCACAGTAGGATCTCGACTCGTTGTCATCGTAGAACCCAGTAGGTTCTACATATTGAGAAGTCAGAGATCCCCGGTGGGATCTCGACTCGCTGTCATCGTAGAACCCGATAGGTTTTAGATATAGAGAAGTCACAGAGCTCTAGTGGGATCTCGACTAGTTGTCGTTGTAGAACCCGGTAGGTTCTAGATGTAGAGTTTGGAGAGCCCCAGTGGGATCTCGACTAGTTGATGTCCTGTTTTAACTACGCCAACGTTTGGCCTTATTATTAGCGTCGTGATAACCCATATGGGTTTTTGAATATTAGTAGTAACTAAATCCTGAAAGATCCAGACGTTCATAGGTTGGCAAATTCTGAGTTGATCTTGCTTAATTCTTTATATGACCCACGTGAGTTGGATCCAATGCCCGAGAATCTTTGGTGTGACTAAAATTAGAGACCATTCTCATCGGAGCATTGATTCACAATCATTTTGCCGTTATTCATCCTTTACGGGTGCATTTTGTAATGTTTTGACACTTTCTTGATCTTTTGAAATAATATTCGAGCCCTCATGAGATTGTCTTAGTTGTGACCATGTTAGTCCTTTTAGAATTGTTATGTAGCCTAAATGCACTTTATCTCTTTGATAACAATTGATTTGGTCAACTGGAAATCAAATAGAATGGCTGACCCCAAATATATATTAGCTTACCTTTAGTTAAGGCTTGTACCGTATAGATTCAAAGCCCCGGTGAGTCGGGCCTTACTGACTGACAGATCTCGTTATTTTTAACACAGACCAGCCAACCCCGGGTGGATCATAGCAGATCCTGGTGTTTGTTCGGGGATAAGTTAATCAAACTGCTTAAGGTCAGAGGTATGTTAACTTTGAACGGGATGCCATATGTATATTAACTTGGGCTTTTGATTCAGTCATATGTTTTAATTAACATAACCCGATCAGAGATTTCTATTTACTTGACTTATTCTCCAGAGGTTCTTATTTACTTAGAATTTTGATTTGGTCAGAGGTTTTAATTAACATAACTCGGTCAGAGGTTTCTATTTACTTGACCAATTTGTCAAAGGTTCTTATTTACTTGGACTTTTGATTCAGTTAGAGGTTTTAATTAACATAAGATGGCCAGAGATTTTTATTTACTTGACCGATTTGCCAGAGGTTCTTATTTACTTGGACTTTTGATTCGGTCAGAGGTTTCTATTTACTTGACTGATTTGCTAGAGGTTCTTATTTACTTGGACTTTTGATTCAGTTAGAGGTTTTAATTAACATAACTCGATCAAAGGTTTATATTTACTTGATCGATTTTCCCCTGTGGAGGTCTTGGGTTGAATGCTCTCAATGGAGGTCTTCGTCGTTTTTGGCCCATACTTTTATTAGAGAGTAAGTCTTTGTCCGGACTTTGTACCTGATGAATTTCATAAAAATGATTAAAAGCACAAACAATTCATAATACTCAGAAGGTGATGTCAAACTTTGCATCAAATTGTTGTCCCTGCGAGATCAATTGACTTCTCTTCTTTAATTTCCGATTTGTTTAAGTTGTGACATATTGCTTTCCTTTTATCATAGTATATGATGCCTTCTTACTGAATATTCGAGTTCTCCAATAGGATATGGTTTCTTCCAACAACTACCCTGCATAATTTTAAAAGTTTAGAAAAGAAAAGGCGTCTTCCGCCCTCGCAAGGGAAAGAAGCGATACCCATTGCCTAAAGTAAGTTCTAATGGGTCATTATAACGGAAGAGAAATTAGCTCGCCTTATCTGACAGTAAAAATAATAAATTTAAAGTATACACTTGTATTTGACCAGCCTCTTAATTTTTATCAACGGTCTCGCTTGATAAATTCATTATTTCTATTAGTTTATATTTTGGCACTCTTGATGTGGCGTGACATTTCACCTTTTTGTGGATGACTTGTTATTTTTTAACCTTTTATGCAATATTTTCATGTACATCATATGATGACTCTTTATTTAAACCAAGAATATTCACAACACGTCATTTGAAAATGCCTTATTGGTGACGAGTTAAGACCTGTAGTATGTTTCTAGCTTACAACATGGGAAAGTAACCACACCTTCATGCCTTATTTTCTTATACAAATCACACATTAGTAAAAACAATTATCAATAAAAAAAACAATAAGCGGTTTTACTAACCCGATCCTTGGAGCAATTACGAGAGCATAAATCATTAACCAAAATGAAATCAAACTCATACCATCTCGCACGCATAAGCTCCAAATTTATTTATGGCACGGTGCATATATACACATTATTAAGACTATAGATTTATTTTTCTAATAATAGTGCTTGACATCCCTCACAAGATATTGATTCACAATATTAAAAACAGATAAGGGATATTTGCAAAAACAAAAGGGATTAGACATATATAACAGGTTTATCAAGGTTATTTAACTTCCACCACAAGAAGTATATTTCTATGTATGCCAAATTATTGCAACCAACACGCAAGTCATGACATCAACATTGAAGTATCATAACAGAATTAAAACAATTATTCAAAGTCGTTTCTATCAAATCAGCTCTGAAAAAGACGAAGAGCATATATTATTGATTACCATGAAATTAAAATTAACTAAATAAATCATGTTAGGTCCCTCTTAGAATGTCAAAATCATTCCTTTCTCATTTAATTTCTATCAATCTCTCAGCATTCAGCATAAAATGATTATGATAATTGTGATAATAAAAAAACTAAATCATGGAAGCAAATAGCAAGATTTCAACTACTCCATTTTGTAACTTGAATTTATACTTACAATAACATCTCTTCAAGCTAACCTAAGATCAAATTTTAGATACCTCATCTTGAAGGATCTTAGCCTTTGTGTCTTTTTTAGCAATAAAGACTTTCCAACAATCTCTTCAAGGTGGGTTGCCTTCGGCGATAACATTTGTAGAAAAGCTTAAAGTTTTGTCGGCCTTCTCCGATGAGAAGATAGAAAGAATGTAGATGAAAAATGTGTGACCTAGGTTAATTTTACTGGGTCCTACGGTGGGTGCCAAATGTTTATGATAAACATTTTTGGATAATCTCTCTGAAGCGGATCAGGTGAGACCACAAATGCAATGAGAATTGGATGTTCGGGAGGTTTGTTTATAAGAGAGGAATGACCACCATTTTTGTGGTCTTTTAGGTTATCACGTGTAGTCGTTTACCCCCCCCCCCCCCCCCCAATCCCCCCTGTATTCTCTTTGGAGCCTCTTATATAATCTTGCCTTCAACTCTCTGAATCCTTCCACGATGGGTCATAATGTGTTGCCCCTACATTTCCCATGCTTGAATGCTCAAGGTAACGTCCATCGTCTCACTAATGACTACTAATCATGATTTATAATGGTTCAAACATCAATTTCGTAACCTCCATGTGACTTTTGGTCTGCCTCTTAACTGCTAAGCTAAGCTACTAACCCAGCCATCTGGCATCTATCATGGGTCAGCCTATTGTAGCAGTCAGTTTTTTCGGTGACGCGACCATCTACCGCATATTTGGTGCTACTTTCTGATTTCGGTATTTATCCTATGAAGCTTGGAAGGAAGGGGAAGATATCTTAAACTAACCCTGCACGCATATGTTTTCTTTAACAAATGCTAAGAGATCGGGGATCGGGGTCGGGTTATACAAAGGGAAGCTATTAACACCCAGTGTATCTATAGTAATCTATATGAACCTTCTTTTACATGTATTTCTGCTAATTTGAAATGCTTTCTTGTGTTTATAAACTGTGGATTAGGAAAGTTTCTCCTTTGGGAGGGTTGAGAGAATGTTTTTGTTGTTTTCGAGTTTTCTGTTGTTTTTGGGAAGGTACCGAACCAAAGATTTTTGATTTGTGTGCTTGCTAAGATTTCGCAATCTTATGCCTACGTATTCCCATAAAGAGATTTGGGGAAATTAGAGCAATCGTAGTTCCTCCTATTCTATTGAAGGAAAAATATTTGGTGTCTTGTTCAAAGCCCAAGATTGAAGCTATTTGAGTATTTGTGTCTTGTTTAAAGCCCAATATTAAAGCTAAAAGTTTACTGAGAGGGAGAATTTGTCATCTCTAAAAGGAGGTAACTCACTTATTCATTATAAATATTGAGAATTTAATTATAAGGGAAATTACTTTGACTGGGATATATTGAAACCAGTAATGCCATAATTTCCTTTATAAGAGAGATGTCATGAAGGAAGAAGCTTTAACTCAGTGTAGAGCAATGCCACTTTTTCCTTTATGAGTCTTTCATGCTAAGAGAGGGACATTGGCTGGATGTATGGAATCCAGAGACTTGCCACTTACAGCAGTTAGATGAAAGATAAAGTTTAGCTAGGATAAGGGAAGGACTCCAGCTTGTATTTTAAATCAACAAGTGTGCCACTTACAGGAATTATCTGGACAAAGGTTTTGATTATTTGTTTTGATA
Source organism: Lathyrus tuberosus (assembly GCA_022829125.1). Classification (NCBI taxonomy): domain Eukaryota; kingdom Viridiplantae; phylum Streptophyta; class Magnoliopsida; order Fabales; family Fabaceae; genus Lathyrus; species Lathyrus tuberosus. The sequence goes on from JALAZF010000740.1 coordinate 669,085, forward strand.
TGTGATGTATAGAGGATATATCTTCCTGCATAGTGGACTCATGATCTCATCTGAGGGGATGTTGATTTTTGTGTGCCTTGATCAAAGCCCAAGGTTGAAGCTGAAAGAAAAATGACTCCACTAGGGAGGGTTTTATCTATCTTGTACAAAGCTCAAGATTGAGGCTGATTGGGGGAATTTCTTATATGAAGCCTAAGAGGAGGCTGACACTTGCTGAGGATTGTTGAAATCCAGGAGAAGGTCTAAATTGTATTGGGGAATCCAAAAGGGAATTACTCTTGCTAGGAATCAGGGAACAGTTTAAGTACCAAATGCCATAAGGCTCTGGTTCTTTTGGGGATTTGTTGATGGTAAATTGACTCTGGTTGGAATGTTTAAGGTGAAAGTTAAACCTTGTTGGGGAGTCTGAGGAGTTTAAGGGTGAGTTTGAAAACCTTAGAGGTTTTAACTCTTCTGTAGACTGGTGTATTGGTAAAATGATCAGGGTTTAGGAAACCTATGGGTCTTAGTGTTAAGCCAAAAAAAGACTATGAGAGCGAGATTTTCCAAGTCTACTTGAATGAAGCCCAAGAGGAGGCTGAGACTGTCCAACACTCATTAAGAAGAGATAGACTCTGGTTAGAGAGAAATCTTTGTATGATGCCCAAGAGGAGGTTGTGGGTTCTAGAGATGGAGAACAAATCCTGACTGACTGGATGTTCTGGAAATTTGACTTTTCTGAGGATTGAACTAGTAGAGATGACTAAATTCTATCATATGCTTTTAGGAAGCCTTTGGGTTCTTTTACTAAGCCCAATAAGAGGCTGGGGAACTTCTAAAAAGCATGTTGGTCCTTGTACTAAGCCCAAGAGGAGGTTGGGGATACTTTTAGGAAGCCTGTGGGTCCAAGCCTAAGAAAAGTTCAAGAAAGGTTTCACCGGGAATTAATCCTTTCTTTGTTGAACAGTTCTAAGGTTTGAAGAAATTCAAAAGAGGTTTCACCGGGAATTAATCCTCTTTGGGGAAATGAATTTCTTATATATATATATATATATATATATATATATATATATATATATATATATATATATATATATATATATATATATATATTTCTAAGTTTTGACAGTCTTGAGAAAAGTTTCACCGGGAATAATGCATTTCTCTGTTCCATATTGAATAAGCCCAAGAGGAGGCAGACTGTATTAAGGGAAGTTTCCTATGAGGGAACTAGTTTTGACTATGTTAGAAGTAACCTCTAGTTTGACCTAAGTGTAGACCTAACTGCAGGGGGAAACTCTAGACAGACATGCACATGTATATACAGATAAGTGTATTAACAGGTATATAAACAAATATGTATTAAATTGAAAAGATGTTGGGTCTTACACTCTGAGAAGAGGCCCAAGTGTATTGTGATTGATTGTATTGATTACAACTGTATGATTAGGATTTTAAGAAATTGAAACAAAATTTGAGAAAACTTTGAATTTGAATTTGAATTAAAAGAAATGTGTTTAAAAAGAAAGTTTAGGGCTTATAACTTAAAGAGAGGCCCAAGTGGTCTAAGAGCAGTTTCACCGGGAATAATGCTCCTCTTAGTACCAGTTTAAAACAGACAGATGATTTTGAAAACAGAGATATGGGGCTTACAACTCAAGGAGAGACCCATGGAAGTTGTTTATTGTTTAAAACAAAGTTTTTGACAAAAGGTTGGGGCCTATACTCAAGGAGAGACCCAGATGACTTATTTTGAAAACAGGGATCGCACTGTAATACCGAAAGGCGTTGTGGGACTTATACTACAGCAGAGGCCCAAAAATTATTTATGTACAAAAGAGTTTGGGTCTTACACTCTATTAGAGACCCAAAAGTGTTTGTAAAGAAGAAAAATGGGGCTTATACTCAAGGAGAGGCCCAAATGAAAAATAATGAACACGTCGTTATTTTGAAAATCGCACCGGGACTTATACTATGACAGAGGCCTAGGAATTATTTATTTACAAAGGGGTTGGGTCTTACACTCTATTAGAGGCCCAAAAGTGTTTCAATTGAAGATTGAAAATTTAAAATCAAGGAGAAAACCCTAATTTTAATAAAATTATAATTTTTCAAAGAAAATTAAATAAAAAATGATATAAAATACATAATATATTTAAAAAAAATATGTTGTGAACTTTGAAAAATGTTTGAAAAATCATGTTTGATTCATATGAAAGCTTGAAATTCATTTGAATTTGAAAAATCAAGAGAAAGATTTCATTAAAAATGTTTAAAAACAATTAAAAAGAAATTCTTTACCAAAACTCAAAATATATTAAATAAATAATATTCTTTGATTTTTTTGTAGAATAAAATATTTTAATATTTTTATGAATTATGAAAAAAAGAACCAATCAGAAATGATTAAAATTGAGAGAGAAATTAATTTTTGAAATTAATTAAGAAAATAACAAAAATTCAAATATTGGAAAAATTCAAAAAATGGCACCAAGGTCATCTTCTTCTTCCTCGCGCGAACCACCATTGCTAGATTTGCAAAACCTCTCATATCTCCCTTAATACGTAATGGTTTTGACTTTTGTAAACATGAAAGTTGTTCGTTTTTGAACAAGGACTCCAATGGTACCAATTAATTGCATTTATTTTAAGTGTGGAGTGAGAAATCAAGTGAAGAACAGATGAACCCTAATTTTTGCAAGAACATCATGAAACTTCATACACGATAGATACAAAGCAATTAATTGAGGGGAAACACTCTATATAAGTGCAGAAACATGTTGGTAACTTGAAAACACATTAATGATGCATAGATCATAGAGTTCAGTTTTGAGGAAGCTTACCTTACAAGAGGAAATCGAATCCTCAGTTAGAGATGTTACAAAAGTGTTTTGATGATCTTGACAACTTCCTTGGACCTAAAGGATGGTGTTCCAATGATTAGAATGGATTAAAAACCTCTGGATCACTTGGCTCGACCCTATCTGCAGCTTTGAAGAAAGTTTAAGCAAATGGATAGTGACTTGATGATTCTGGTGTTCCAGATGTGTTGTGAGGTTATGGATCACTCATATATGATGTATGTGATGTGTCTACACTCTTAGGTTTGATAGAATTGCTTCCTATTGAAAAATTCGCATGTTACTTGAAAAAGAAACAAATTCTTGTTTTGGAGAGTGAAAGGAAGGAAAATATGGATTGGAGATGTTTTGGTGTCTGTTAATCAGTCACACATGACCTCTATTTATAGTAGAGGAAGTTTGTCTTGGATGAACAGCTTCAGATTGGAAGATAAGATCTTGGTTCAATGGTTTTGGAATGGTATCATTACCCCTAATGCAAGGTACACCAATGTGTCCAAATAGCTCAGCTGCCAATTGACCAATTCCATATTCCTCAGTCATTTTTATTGTTGTTTATATGAGCATCTTGATTGAGGAATGTCCTTTTGTTGAATGCGCACTATTGCACATAAATTCCTTTGAATTCAAGGCATAATGTGACAAAAGCCATTACTCTAAGTTGAAAGATTTCTTGACCCTTTGACTCAAATTTGCAGGCTTGCCATGATTTCTTCTGTTATGCAATGAATGTGAGTGGCATTGATCGTTGCTCTTGACAAGAAAATCGTGTATGGTAAGTAATGACCAAACTGATTTTGCAAAACAGTTTGCAGCAAGGCATGTTGGTCACTCCATATCTCTTTGCTCAAATGGAGTTTGATGATGTTCTTGTACTCTTTGGAAAGCTTGCATATCATACTTCAACTTTGATGTTTAACTTTGGTATTAGATCAATGTGGATCATGGAGAAGAATGACCTCAAAGTTGGAAAAAATGCAAACATATTCTGTCCAAAATTTCACTAAGTGTAAAAGTGAAAATCTCATGAAACCCTAACTACATGGTTTAACAACTCAAAATCCATGCATCTTTAGGCTATGGGTCAGGAGGACACTTTTGTATTATGTAATGAGAGCCTTTATTTGAGCTTTGGATGGAAGAAAATGGTTTCTTGGATCAAAAGTTATGGTCTTGCAAAGTTGGGTAAAAATCATCCTTTTTCCATAACTTAGTGAAATTTTAAGTTTCTTAAGATTACCCCTTTTGCAAGTAACCTCACTTTTCTTGATTTTTCTTGATGGATGATGATCCAAACCATGAGTTAACATTGCTTTTGACTTAAAGAAGCCATGTTTGTAAAAAATTCTCAAAAGTTAAACTTGGTTTTTGGGCACAGTTGACTTTTTATTAGATGAATTTCAAACTTTGTGATCCTTTATGAAATCAAGTTCTCGGGATAAATCAAACCTAATGGATGGATTCCATAGGTGTTTTAGAGTGTCTTGAATCATTTCCCAAGGTTTGAGATCATGTCTTGGTCAAAAGTCAAAGGTAGGGTTGACTTTTTCTCAAAAGCCCTAGTTTGTGGTCCAGATGAATTTGCATCTTTATATGGCTTATGGACCAAGTTCTTTATGTCCATTTGAACATGTAATAGTATCAATATAAGATTTTTGAGGTCTTCAAAACATTCCTTGAGGTTTTGGCTCATGCCTTGCTCTAAAAGTCAACTTAGGGGTGAATTAGGTCAAGAAACCCTAATTCCTGATTTTTGATGAATGCATCCCCTGAGGCTATTTTGAACTTATGATTGGATCCATTAGGTCTCTTTGAGCTTCTTGGATCATGTTTTGAAGTATAGGCTCATGCCCAGATGAAAATTTCTCTCTGGAGGCCTTGGTCGACCAAAACCCTAATTTGGTGACACAGATGATCTTAAGGATTGATCCACTTGAAATGTTGCACTCTTGTGCTTGATCCTTGATATGGGAGACCTCTTGATCCTTTATGGATGTTTGAGAGGTTTGAAAAGTTGAAGATCATGTCCATTCTTGATTGATCCTTTGTCTGAGTACTCTGAAAGGGTAAAAAAACCCTAATTCTTGATTGAGGTGAATGCTCAACAATCCTTGAGAGGATTGATGAGGCATGAAGGTACATCCATATTGTGGTGATGTTTTGCACAATGATGGGAAATCTTGTGGTCAAAATTTAGGGTATGACACCTATGTGTTCCGCCCGGGCTTCTGCACAACCATCTCAACCAATAGTTAAAATAGATGTCCTGTCTAAACTAAAAATTATGGGATGTACACTTATTAAGCGTGGTTTTGTGAGAAGTGGTTATGATAGTTATGATAAGCGTCGTATTGAAAAGGAATGAAGAAGTAATTTTATACATTCTTCTATATATTAATACTATCTTCCGGTAAGCTCTAGCAAAAGAGAGATTAGTAATCTCAAAGAGAATTTGAATGGAGATTTTGAGATAAAATATCTTTGTGAATCTAAGTGGGTCATAGGTAAGAGGACCATATAACTTTTGGCGTCAAAACCCATGTTCTAGAGGGAAAACTCTATTTTTCTCTATGAAGGAGCCGAATAGGTGGTTACTATCAAAGGCAATGCCTCAAAGTCCATATTATTTTTATCGTCCAAATCTACGGTCACTTCGGGTTAGACACGTTTTTCTTTGTGGCCCTGAACTAAACAACATGCTCCTTCGACCATGCCATACATGAGAGTCTTTAGAGGCCTGGGAGATGTGACAGTCTTCCCTTGTTGGCTGGGAATTTCGACGCCAAGCTTTCGTTTGAGATATCAAGTGAAAATAAAGTTTCTTGAATTTTTGCTGACTTTGACAGGAACTTGTGTGAGAAGCTTGGTCGAAGTAGTTTCCATGAAGGAGATATCTGGACAATACTTAGAAATATTTTCTAAGTAGGGAAAGCCACTTTGACGGAGGATGTTTGAAGTCTTCCTTCGACAGAAGATTTAAATTTCAAAATACGGATAATAACTATCTTTTGTCCTTATCAGTTTCTCAAGAAAGACGCGTGGAGAGCTGTGGCGAAATGAAAACATGCCGGGAAAAACGTGTCAATTTATGGAGGAATTTCCATTGAAGACTGCTATTTTGACATGTTATAAATAGGGGTCTTAGTGTTAGGATTTCTGTGTGTTCAATTGTTGTACAATACTAAAAAATTTACTCAAAGTATCTAAGTCAAGTGAGAAAAGAGTTATCATTAAGAATGTACGTCTGAAACACCATATTTTATTTTATTTCAATAGAAAGTTACATTTCATTTATTAATTGTTCTTTTACTGCACTTTTACTTTGTAGTTTTTCTTCATTGCATTTTCCTTTATCAATTTACAAAGTTTATCTTTTCCAAAACAATCAAAACAAGCTTTTATATAAATGAATATTGTCAAAGTGTTCTTCGAATTTCTAGAAATGTATTGAAACAATTGCTACGTCCTTAGGATTCACTGGTTGATCCTGCATGTAAACCAAATTTTTGGAAGACCAGCGGTTGTTTACCAATTTTCACGGTAAACACCCCTTCAACAAGCCATTTTTTCCTTTGATCAGCATGCCTCCAAATTGACTTTTAGGGTCATCAGACCACTTCTCGCCCTACTAAAATTCCTTTCTAGCATGACGATATTTTTTTTCACAAATGCTTATTGGGGCCATCCTTCTTGCAAATGAAGAAAAATAAACATTAGGCAAGGTAAAAAATCCAACTACAACGCCTAAAAAAATACCAAACTTATGTAAATAATCATCAATTTTCTTCTCTCAATTGTCACATTGATCAAAATCTACCATTTCCCCATAGCTCATAATACTAAACCCCTCCAAAATCTCAACAAAACTCCCTCTCTGTGTCGCTCAAGTAATCTCGATTGAAGCCATTTATGGCCACACAGGCATTTGTCTAATACAAATGGAATCAATGCTCACCGTCCTCCCTATACATTATCATGGAACAATTATCTCCCCTCCTCACTCTCACAAATCTATCCTTCTAATTTTTGTTGTTGTTTGATTGAGGAGTTAAAAGAACCCTCCCAAACAGGGCGCCTAGGGTAACCTGACCACCCTTGCTTGCCATCTTAAGCCATAAAAGGAAATAAGAATTACCGTAGGCGTGACTTTTAGGTTACTACAAATGATATTGAATAACTTGATGATGGACCATTCATTGGGAGATATCTATGAAGGAGCGACATTCATAGTCTTAAGGACATCAGACTCAAATATGGCGAAAGGATTTAGTACCCCTAATTCATAAATGATGGGGATGTGGATGTAAAAAAACTCGACTGGTGAATCAGTGTAGGCAACCATGTTAACTAGCTTTGTTGGAATAAGATTATTCATAATCCTTGAGTTTTGATGATAACATAGTATTTAGAGAACAAATGGGTATATTATCATATGTTCAAGTGTGCAGGATCACAAGCTAAGAATTCATCATGAATTAATCTAGTTGAAAGCATAAGTAAAGAAGCAATGTTACTCAGATTCTGAATGATCAAAATCTAAATGTGTTCATCAACATCTGAAAGTTCAGACTCTGGTATGTTGTTCTAGCCTCTGGTGTCAACTCATACTCTGAAGGCTTGAGGTGTATCTGGTTTGTACTCTGCACCAAAGCTGACCAGTCTTGTCAAAGCGACATATTTCTAGACATATTCAACTAGCATTTGTTTTGCAAGGCTCAATGGATGGTGATGTGACCTCTTCAGTCTGTTCTACCTTTTGGTAGATACCTAGTACTTCGAAAGATGTTGTGGACTGTGCCTTTATTCAGTGAACAATACTTCCAACCAGATGCTAGTCTCCAATGTCTCTTTTAGCATACTTCTTCACTAAGTTTGTTGTTGTTCAAACCTCCAACGAATCTTTCTCGATCTCTATAAAAGGAAGCTGAAGACTTGAAGGAAGGTTACAACATCTCAAGGCATTATAAGATCTTTGGCATAACTCTGAACTGTTATTTTTGTAATTGTTATTGCATAAGATCTCAAGATTTCTTATCTTAGCTTATCTTAGAAATCTTAGAAAGGTTGAGAACCTTTGTGATTGTTCCATAACTATTATACTTCTTATTAGGTATCAAAGTATAGTAGTTACCTTTTCTACTAAACTATTTATTTCAAGTAGAGGAAGTATCTTGCCTGCGTGCTTGAGCATTGAAGTCTCTTGTATGTGTACTTGAGCAAGTGAAGTCTCTTTCTAAGTTGATTGAGCATAAGTCTCTTGCAAGGTTTCTTAAGTATAAGTCTCTTTCTAGGTTGATTGAACATTGAATTCTCTTGCAAGTGTGCTTGAGAAAGTTATAATCTGTTTGGTTATAGTGAAAAGCTCTTGTTGATGCAAGGGGACTGGACTACTCTCACTTGAGGAGAGAAACTGAGATAATTTTTGTGTGTTGCTTGCATTTACCTCTGAACATGTTATTTTTGCTATTGTTACTTGATCTAATATTAGACTCTGAACGTGGTTCAAATTCTAAAGTTCATAAATCAAAATTGAAACAAATTTTAGCATACACAATTCAACTCCCCCTCTTGTGTATTTTTCTCACCTTCAAGCTCCACTTTAGAGCAGTGTTCCAATATGACATCTTCCTCATCGCTCAAACCAAACAGGTTTATGCTCTTACGAAAAGAAGACACATTTTCCTCAGTTATGTAAAGATTTTTGAAGTCTTCGACTCCCAAACGTTTCGAATAATTGGTCGCCATCATTGATTTTGCATGTCGTGGGAAAGAATTGGGTAAAATGGCGTCACTATCACTACTAGAATCATAACTGATATAATAAGTGCCAAACATTCCTAATTCTAAAAGGTTATAATCGATTGATCCATCTAACCGCCTCACGTTCTCCATGTCTTCACATATCCACAACTCCCTCGTGAGTGGGAGGTTATATAATAGCGTTATTATCATCTAACTCTATGATGATCCTCACCCTTATAAAAATACAATATAAATGAGAAGGATAATTTTAATACCTGATTAAATGTTAGTGATGATGGTGAGTTGAAAAACCGAACTTGGAGAGAAAGGGCTAAAAGAGAAGGGTTGGTTAGAAGGATGTAAAATGCATATGCAAAAGTGATAATAACGATTGTTATTCTTATATTTATAAAGCCATATGTTTATACTGAGAAGGAATCATTACTAAGTAGTAGGGTTGCGTCTAATAATGGGTTGCATAATATCTATAGATTAATTTCAACGCATGCATATTAATCAATAACTCACTATACACGCGCCTTCACAAAACAAACTCATCATAGTAAAGCATTAAGAGCCTTACATGTTATAACTCCACTCTTGAAGTACTCAGCACAAGTAATGCTTTAGGGACTCTCCCCAAGCCTTGCTTGAAGGACTCGCACCCAAATCTTATCTCGGGGGCTCACTTTCCCAAATGTATTCACAAAAGAGATTGTCTTCTACCTGACTTAAATCATTTTACCATTTTCAAACCTCGTGCTTGAGGGACTGTTGACTAATATAACTTTAATTAGATCCTAGAAAATAATGGTCCATAACTCAATTAGGCCAAAAAGCATCATAAATGGCGATATGGAGAACTAGGCGGGTGTGACATGGTGGGTCATGGGTTTCCCGTTCCAACCCATCACATCTAAAACATGGCTCGCCCGACTCAAACTTGTGTCCATCAAATGACAACCACATTAATATGTATTCGATCATGTGTTCTTGAAAGGGTCGATATTTACCACCTCTCCAAGGAAAAAACCACTCCTTCCTACTAAGGGGGACTAGTATTTTTATTCCCACGCTTTAGTCAAAAAATTTAGATGGAAAGCAGTTTTGCACCCAACAATTTGGCCCACGAGTGTAGCACCCCAAAATTTGCCCTCTCGTTTCTAACCAAATCTGACTTATGCTTCATTTCATTTGCATTGTCATTTCTGCATTTGCATAGTTCTCTTAGACATGAGATCAAGGTATTTTTTAGCAGCTCAGGGTGTCATCAGTTTCGAGGTTATTTCAGTAGTGTTCAGAGCTTAACAGATAGTTTTCAAAGTCATTTCAAGCATTTATTTTGCTCACTGGATGATTTGGTTATCAGAAGCCCCAACAGTTATCTTTGCTCAGCGATTCGGCACTGGACAGTATTTTTTTAGCCAGATATTTCGAGTGCGAAAATTAGATCACAACATATTTCAGGCATGGTTCAATGGCAATATCAAATGGCAAGTTTCAGAGGTCTAATGTGGCTCAGAACAGATGGCAGCAGGCGATTCCACAAGTTTCCCTATATTTTGCGCCAAAATTTTGAATTTTTGAAGGTGGTAATCGATTACCACATATGAGTAATCAATTACCCTGGGCGAATTTTGCCTAGTCTGCTCATTTTTCAGCACTGCAGAATTTGGTTCCAAATGGTGGTCATGTGATTTCCTTGTGCATTAGTTAGAATGATCTAGAATTGCTTCATTTTCACAATTTAATTGCATTTCCCTCCAAAATTCAAACACTCACATTCCTAATTCCACTCCTATTTTCCATTCCTCTCACTAACCCACACTCCAAACCACATTTGAATTCCTAACTTAGGGGTTATTTAGATCAAATTGCTCTAAACCTCACTCATTCATTCTCATTCACTCTCATTTTCACCCTAATTTTTAGATTTTGCTCTTATTTCTTTCAATTTTTTCACTCTTCATCTCCATCTTCAATCTCACTCCAAAGCTCTTCCATAAGAGTTAACAAATTCTTCATCAGAATTTGTTAATCCTTGAGCTAAAACCTCTCATTACCATTCCATCATTTGATTCCATTGTTGATTTTCGTTTGGATCTAGATATGGAATTTTGGAAGTGATTATTTGAAGTGATATTGAAGCATTTCTAGCTTATTGCTTAGATTTCCAGCTTTTCTTGCAATGAGCTCTTGGATCTCTGGTTTTCTAGCTTGGATTCATTGATTTCAGCTTAACAACACTTACCAAAGCAATTCTCGGCTTTGTAGGTTGGTTAAATTCAGATCTAAGCTTGTTCTAGCTTATTTTCAGCTTTTACAGTGTAGATCATTAATTTGCTGTTGTGGATCTGTTCAATGCTTGTTTTGATCTTTGATTTGGTTGTTTGATTGCTGTAATTGATGTTTGATGGCTGTGATTTAATGTAATTTTCGTGCACAATTGAATATGTATGCATATGGTTGATTGAATTGGAGAATTGCTGCTGAAAAGTGCTTCTTAACTGGTTTTTTTTGCCATTGTCTCAGTGGTAATCGATTACCACATATGGGTAATCGATTACCCTGCCCTTTCCACGTGTATTTTTGCAAGTTTTCAAAGGGTAATCGATTACCAGGATGAGGTAATCGATTACCACTGGGACATATTGCCTTTTTCTTGCATTTTCAAGCTTGTTTGAGTTCCTTTTCATCCCTAAACTTCATGGATTGATGTGGTGCATTTATGTGGATTATTTTTTTACCTATTTCATCTTCCTTGATTAGATGCTTGTATTTCTTTGACACACAGCTTTTGTTTTTCCATTGACGAACGTTTATGATCATTGTGTTGCACTCTTGGTGTGTTGATCATGTTGCCTAATTGTTTGCACATTGTTGATGGTTGATTATTGATGTTTATCATGCTGGATATGTATCACATGCCTATGTTCGTTTCCGATCTCGTAATTGCATAATCGTTCGAATTTGTTAATCGGTGTTGATATGCGTGGTGATCTCGTTGGTTGTTTAAGTGTGTAATGTTGTTGAATCTGCTTGTGCTAAATTGTTAATGCATGTTCTTGATTGACTCTTACCATGTCATATGCTTTCATTGCAATGTTCATGTGCACATGCTGCCTGACTTTTCACACCTGCTGTGTTGGATTTTAACATGCTGTTGGTTGTGCATCCATGCTGCCTGCTGCCTTTTTACACCTGTTATGTGCTGAATACATGAGCTGGTAAAAGTTGTCTTGCTTATATGCTGGATTTTATAGTTGTGCATTGCATAAACGCTGGTGTTGCTGTTGTTTCTTTGATTTGAGGCATAATTGTGTTGCTTTAACCTCCATTTTGCATCTCATTTCTTCTTCTTTAAGTTGTTGTGATTGAGCTTTGCTTGGTGTTTACTTGTGTTTGATCACATGCTCCCTTAAGGCTCCTAGTTTGAACTTAATTTTTTATTAGGTTCAAAGTAGGATAGACATTAGGCTTTCAATCCTTTGCATGGTGACAATTAGGATAGTCTCTTCTATCTCAACCTTAGGTCTATCTCTTTGCATGCTAACATTAGTTAGAATTCCCTTCTATCTCAACCTTAGGACCATTGTACATGACAACATTAGGATCTAGTTTCCCATAGTTGTTTTCTTTTCAACCCTTTGAGTCCTCTCTTTTCTCATCTCAAAAACAAAATCAAAACACTTAATAAATACAACGAGTATTGTGCGCCATGAGCCTTAAGTACATGGGAAGTGATAAGCAGGAGTCCCTCCTTACCTTGTCTAGGGTGTTTTGCGTACGTCCCATCTTGGGTCGATCTTGCACACATTTGATCCTATGCCATAGACTTTAGTGCAATACGAGTTCCAAACTAACTTAATTCACTTCTGTCTAAAAAACTCAAACCGGATGCAAATCTTTTATTCTTCGGGATAAGTCTCAAATCATTTTCAGAAAAGAGCGCGTTATTTTTGTTCTATCACAAACAGGCATCGACCCTAACTGCTGGAATGCGAACTTAACGCCGCTCATAAAAAACACTTAACCAATATGTGGTCTCGTAGGTCGAACTACGACTGCTCTGATTTCCTCTCTCTCGTCCGATTAAGGATACGTAGGCACAAGACGACGATGTCTTGACGAGCAACCTTCCCCCTTCACCCGTAGTCCTCCGAACTACGTTGATTATAACTTTCCCATTGCACGAGGGAATACGCAGGCCTAGGACGACGAAATCCTATCGAGTCTCCTTTTGTCTTTTCCCATTTCGTTTCCGTTTAGCAGTAGGCTTTAGATAACACACCCTTTGATTAGACAACAAGCGTGGATCCCGTTAAGTACAACGGACGCGAAGGGGTGCTAATACCTTCCTCTCGCGTAACCGACTCCCGAATCCGGACTATGGTTGCGATGACCATGTCTTCTCCCTTTTGAGGTTTCTTCGATCGTTTCCTTTCCCCCCGTCGGGATAAATAACGTTCGGTGGCGACTCTTCTGTTTTTTCCGCCGGTTGTTTTTCGCAGTTGCGACAACGAGATAAGCTTATAAATATTCCGACCCCCTTAATTTGAGAGGATGGACTCACTATTCATATATTCATATATTCATATACCTAAACCTCTATTGTATTTCTCACGTAAGCATGATAATCTTTATTGTATTTTTCGTGAGTACAATTTATTTAACTAAATAAATAAAGTTGACTTTTGAAAATGTCTACACACGTCTGAATACTAGTCTTCTATCAAATATTTTGAATTATTTTATGTTTAATGTTTAAAAATACAGTGACCTCTTAAAAATTTTAAAATTTTAGATGAAAATATAGTGTTTGAAATTCTAAATAGTTCGTAATCATTAACTCATTAGTACCCGAAGTTCTATAAAACTTATGTACTTGATTTTTTTTAAAAGTAAAATTTTTGAAATTTAAATATAATTTTTATTAATGAACATTTTTTTATTTAAATACTTTAAGCACATACTTGGAAAGTGACAAAGTTTGTAGGAGAGGGGTATGAGGACTATGTCTATGGATAGAAAGTATACAATTCATTTAGGCAATGGGCCTAAGGCCCAGACTTACCATTGAATTTGAAACATTAGGCCTGTCCTCACTACTAGGGTATACTACGAGGGACATGGATAAAGAATCTTCCCAAGTCCCAACATTTCATTTCATTCCTAAGCAAAATTATAGCGACAAAATAACAAATTATACAATCTTTCAATAAATCATCATATAATTCATATTTTCAATTTTGTTTTTGAAGATACTGTGTGTGGATTGATTCATCAAATCGGATTTTCATTCATCAACCAATCATACGGTTGAGAATCGATGGATCTAGCGGTGGTTGGTCGACACGCGATGCTGTTCGACGACGACGGCATGGCGGCGTTCGTGAACTTACCGGAAGCTCTCGTTGATTGGAACTCTCTCTCAATCGATCGCTACGATGTTCGTCATCTCCTCTCCGGTCCCATTCCTCCTCGCCCCAAGCGCCGCCCTCTTCATCCTCCTTCTTCCATCGAAGCAGACCTTGATCATCAACGTTATCTCGATCTTCCTTCATCTCCTCCTCACGAACAACCACAAGGTAACCTAGTTTCTCTTCTTCTAGCATCGTATTCCTTTCTTTTATATTTTGTTTATTCGCTATTGTTTTATGTTTAGTTTCTCTTTTAATTAGCGTTGTTTATATTGGATCGAATTTGTTGTTTTGAGTTAATAGAGGTTATGATCGGTGATATTGCTTTATGTTAACACACGAGATAAATTGCAAATTTTTGTCAGAGTTGAACATTGATTAGTGGATTAAATGGAAAGTTTTAGAGGAAAATTTTAGGAAAAATTATTAAAACTGTTTGACTGAATTTTTTGTTTTTGATAACACTTGGTGAATTAGGCATTATGGTATGATTGTTATGGTAGTGCTGGAGCTGGAATAGTTGAATGCTTCATTATTCGAAGAATGGATTGCATGCACATATTCTTATATGCAAAGTAATTTTATATTTATCCATTTTATTGTTATACTGAAGTATGGTCCTGGATAGAACATTATGGCATTATGGCAGAAGCTAGGCAGCACTGACACCTCTGAAAAAGGTGTGTCCGTGTTGGACACCTACCTCGACACTTGTGATTACATTTAATTTATTCATTTTTTTTTCAAATTGTTACTCGTGTGGCCGTGTCTGTGTCAGAGTCGTGTTCGTGGTGTCCGTGCTTCATAGGGTGGAAGTTGATTCATGTAGCCGACCCTGCATAGTGGGATAAGGCTTAGTTGTTGTTGTTGTTGTTGTATTGTTATACTAAAGACTTGTATTTTTGGAACATATTGTGTTAATGAATCATGGTGAATTCTCTAATATATTTGTTTTCAAAACAAACTAGAATGAACAAGTCTTTTTAATTGGTTCTCACCTCTGTGACAAATGAATATATTTGCTTTAAAGTGTCATTTAGTTGAGGGCATGATGTAACTAGGTGATGGTGTAATGTTGGCTGATGGCCATTAAGTTTGATTTTGTTTTCATGGTGGATGTTTGGAGTTAGGGAAGCTATTTTTACAACTTCCACTTAAGACCATGTTTAGTTTTTTGTTTTGTACAACAACAATCTCTACATTTGCAGGATGCAATCTAATATGCTACGGTTCCTGTGTCAGGCTACAAGTAAGGATGTTTTCATCAGGCTTCCATTTTTGTTTTAGTTTCTTTGGTGTTAGTGCTTTTACTGTTTTAGGTGTATGATATAGTTGCAGTTGAGAATTGTATGTGATTCTGACGAAGATGTCTTCTTTCTTTGTTTAGATGATGATTCAGGTGCAGTGGATTCAGCTGGCTATCGTGCTGTTGCATTTTCATATGAAAATTCTAATGTGTCAACTGAGTCAAAGGGCAATGATACTGAGTCTGGTTTTCGTCCCAACTTTCCAGTACCAGAAAGCTTACTTCATAACCTGGTGAGTAACCTGTCTTAGAATATACTCCGATCATGTGATTTTCATGTTTTAATTGACCCTCTCATTGTTTAACCAATGTGACTAGGTGATAATTGTATAGGGTACATATGTTATTCTAAGGCTTATGATGTCTAAGTTTCAGATGCTTGGAGCATAAACGAAGTTCTTGTGACTCGAGGTAGCCATTCACAGGCCACCTTTTTTCCTTTTGATATCATGAGAAGGGGCTGTGCAGGTGGGATTAGGATGGTAGAAATTGTTGATTATTTGCCTCAAGAGAAAATGGGATGAAACATATCTTCTTAAAGCTCTATTTCTTGATCTTTATGATTATTCAAGTATATATGAGGTTGTCTTGTGTCTGTTTAATAAGTTCTTTATGTATATATACTGCCTGGCATGACCCTTTTTTAAAATTAGAGTTATGCTAATGCTAATTTGAAATTCACATTTATTGACAAAAATCTTTTTTTGTTTTTGTTTTCCAGCCTCCAAATGAGAAGCTACATCAGATTATTTCAAGGACTGCAATATTTGTCAGCAAGCATGGAAGCCAATCAGAAATTATTCTGAGGGTGAAACAAGGAGATAATCCAACATTTGGGTTCCTGATGCCTGATCATCATCTTCATCCGTATTTTAGGTTTCTTGTTGATCATCAAGAACTTCTGAATGTCGAAAAAGTTGATGTAGATTCAGCATTGGACAAGAATAGAAGTCAGGGGCCGGATCAAACAGGTGGTGCATTGTCTTTGCTTGGATCTGTCTATGGATATGGAGAGGATGAGGATGGTACAACAGAAAATACTAGTGACCTTGATAGAAACACACATGTGGGAGTTGTTGATTCCACTTATGCCTCTACAAGGATAGAACAAGCAGAATCATCCTCAGATCCAGCCAAGGATGAAAGCATTTCTAAAAACCAAATACCTTTTAAAGAAAAAGTTCCTGTTATAAAGCGGAATCAGTCTATCGGAAACGTTAAGACCGTAACTTCAGGAAAGGCAAAAACAGGAGATATCCTGGATTCAGGTTCTAATGCTGCAAATAAATCACAGACTTCTGTGCCCAGTACAGCTAAGATTGAACTGCCTGTTGTTGAACCTCCATCTGACATAAGAATAGTTATTGAGAGGATCGTTGAGTTCATCTTAAAAAATGGCAGGCCATTTGAGGCTGTTCTTGCTGAACAGGATCGTGCTCATGGAAGGTTCCCATTTCTTCTGCCTTCTAATCAGTATCATACTTACTATCTGAAAGTTCTTCAAACTGCTGAAGAGGTATGTTTCTCATAATCATTAAACTTTCCCCTTGCAATTCATCTGTTTCTGTGATTGAAATCATGCCCTGAGAAATGAGAAATTAGTTGGAGTTTACTGCATTATAGAACATGATTCATGAACACTATGATTGAATACTTCGCACATTAGGCTTTCCCTCTAATTAAGTTGGTTATTCTCATTTGTAATCATTTTATGTTCATATTATGTGGACAAAATGCATGCTGCTGTATAATTCATTCAATACTTCACACACAAATCATAGTATATAAAATATTTTGTCTGGCCACGTAATAATTGTAACAAATTATGTGTATTCAAAGCAATAGAGGTTACTTCTATTCATCTTTGCTTTATAAAATATTCTTTCTGGCTAAGTTCAAATATCAGTATTATTTTATTTGGGTTCAGGAAGATTTTTGCGATTAGTGCATCTTAAGAATTTTGGGTAGACTTTCATTTGATTAATTTTAAGGTTTTTTTAAATTTGATTTCAATCTCATGATCTTTTCAATTGCTCTCAGTCTAAACTACCAGGTAAGGGCTACCAGAAGTACAATCCTGCTGGTCGTGCAAGAGATAATAACACCGCTTCATATGAAGAAAATGACAATAAATTCAAGATGATTATTGGCAATTTAAAGGATGGTCAAGAGCCAACTCCCAAAGACAGCCAATCTCAAACTACAGTTAACATCCATGCAGCGGCAGCCGCAGCTATTCTTCAGGCAGCTACTAGGGGTATTAAAAGGCCCAATTTAGAAATTTTTAGTAAGACGTCAAGTGGTAATGGTCAAGGCCTTGGAAGTGATGGTAGGAATTTGTCCAGCTCTGGGAGTTTGCCGTCATCTCAACGGCAGGGTTTTGTTCCACATTGCAATCTGAATGCAGAGGCTAGTGCTTCTGTTCCAGTTGCCAAGGCTATTGCAGAAAAAGTGGCTATTGCAGCAGCAGGTGAGGCAGACTCCTCTGAAGCACATATGACTAAAGAGCAAAAGCTTAAAGCAGAGAGATTGAAACGAGCCAAGATGTTTGCAGCCATGATAAAAAGTGGAGCTGGAGCACTTAAAAGTGAACTGCCAAGAGCTTTCTCTGTTGAACCACCAGGTTCTGGGCTTTCAGGTTCAGATGCTGAGATTGGAAATCTTGTGAGTAAAGAAAGGGAAGGAAGTTCTGTTCCATTCAATGCTGATAACTCGGATAAAAGTCATAAGTCTGAAGAAAAGCTATCTGATAATAATTCAGATAGAAGTCACAAGTCTGAGGAAAAACTTGCTGTTGATAATAATATTGAAAGGCGGTCAAAAAGAAAGTACCGATCAAGGTCCAGTAGACATGAAGAAGAAGAAGAAGAAGAAGAAGAAGAGGAGGAGGAAGAGGAAGAGGAAGAAGAAGAAGAAAATAAAGAAGATATAAGGGATCAGAAACGATCCAGAAAAAAGCATCGATCACATCGATCTTCACACAGAAGTCGGGATAGAGACTCAGACAGAGACAGGGATAAAATCAGGCGGAAGCACAAGAGAAGAGATTCAGACAGAGATAGGGACAGAATCAGGAGTAAGCATGATAGCTCTTCCGATGATGAGCATCAACACTGGAGGCATCATAGCAAATATGATAGCTCCTCTGATGAAAAGCACGGATCTCCTAGACGACATCGTGGAGAGAATGGCTTGTCAGACCGTGAGCATAGACATTCCCGTAGACATTATAGTTCATCTGAGGATGAGCATAGACACCGACACCGAAGCAGAAAGACAAAACACAAGAGCAGGAGGTCTCATGCTGAAAGAGATGCTGAGTTGGAGGAGGGGGAGATAGTGAAATCAGACAAGTCGCAAGTAAGCGAACTTGGACGAGTTAGCAGGGAGACTTCTGCTGAGTTATACAAGTCTACAAAAGCACCATCTCAATCACCTGACGTAACTAATGTTTCTGATGAGCTTAGAGCCAAAATTAGAGCCATGTTGATGGAAAATTTGTAAAACCAACATTCGGCTCTTAATGTATTTTTAGTCTAATAATATTTTTAATGATTTGTTCAGCTAAATACCAACAGTTAAAAGTTTTTCAATCTATATGTTTAAATTTATAAAACTCACACTACATTAAAGTGCAATTATAAGGCATAGTTGTTACTATATTTATTTACATTGTAAAAAAATCTTAACGACCCTGACATTTTGGCAGTCAAATTTTGAATTCTTCGATGTTGGGGCTTTTGCTTCATGGTCGATGGAATGTTATCAATGACTATTTTGAGATCATAAGTAGTCTTCTGTAGAGGGAAGATGCTCAAAGGATAAAGTTTACTAAAAGAGCCGATCCTAAGCTAGAGTTTAACTTTTATTTATTTAACTAGTAACTAACCCAACGCACGGGCTGTTCGAGAATTTTATGTTATAGACGCGTATTTGTTAATCAAATTGAAAAGAAAAATAGTAAAATTATAAAAACAAATATGATTGAAATTACAAATTTGTATCGGTAAGTATAAGAAAATATTGTGGCAGATTATAATATGTAGCATTTTTTTTATATAAAAAAATTTGAATCAAAATTAAAGTTATTCTCGTTTATAACAATAGTATTTTTGCGTATATAAAAGTATTTGAATCAAAATTATTGTGGGACAACTATAAGAGTAGTTTTTTATGTTATATAAAAAAATTTAAATGAAAATAAAAGTTATGCCCTTTTAAAACAAAATTTTTTTGGTATATAAAAAATTTGAATCAAATTTAAAATTGTCCCCGTTTATAACAGTGGTATTATTTTCGTTTTCTAAAAATATTTGAATCAAAAGTATAATTGTCCCCGTTTATAACATTAGTATTTTACGTTATATAAAAAACATATTTGAATATAAATTTAAGTTGTGTCCGTTTAAATGAATAGTATTTTTTTCATATATAAAAAAAAATTGAATCAAAATTAAAGTTATTCTCGTTTATAACAATAGTATTTTTGCGTATATAAAAGTATTTGAATCAAAATTATAGTTGTCCCCGTTTATAAGAGTAGTTTTTTATGTTATATAAAAAAATTTAAATGAAAATAAAAGTTATGCCCTTTTAAAACAACAAATTTTTTTTGGTATATAAAAAATTTGAATCAAATTTGAAGTTGTCCTCGTTTATAACAGTGGTATTATTTTCGTTTTCTAAAAATATTTGAATCAAAAGTATAATTGTCTCCGTTTATAACATTAGTATTTTACGTTATACAAAAAAAATATTTGAATATAAATTTAAGTTGTGTCCGTTTAAATGAATAGTATTTTTTTCATATATAAAAAATTTTGAATAAAAATTAAAGTTGTGCCCGTTTATAACAATAGTATTTTTCCGTATAGAAAAACATTTGAATCAAAATTCAAGTTGTGCCATTTTATAACAATAATATTTTTTTGTTCTGTACAAAAAATTGAATCAAAATTAAAGTTATGTCCGTTCATAAAAAAGTTGATAAATTTCTATTTTTCAATATTTGCATCAGTAGTTAAGTTATATCCGTTTATAACAATAGTATTTTTTTTTGTCATGTATACAAATAATTGTATGTTATTTTTTCAAATCTATTAAATATTTTACAAAGTTAATTATCGAATTATTCTAACATAAGTTAAAAGAAACAAATTTTAAAAATTGTCAAATTATAATTTTCCCGATGCATTAATTTTTTAAATTTTCAAAATATTATATCAATTGTTCAACATCTTTTTTTTTTTCATAAATTTTTTATTTTTCTATTGATAAATTTTTATTCTTTAGACGTCAATTAAGTAAAATAGTCGATTGTTAAAAATATTAACTTTTATAATTTTATAAATTTAAAATGAACAAATTGTCCTTATAAAACCTTAGCTTAAAAAAATGTTACAAATTTTACACTCTTTTTTATTCAATTTGTATAGAATATTTATAATTAAATACTTACAATAATATTTAATTTTAAAGAATTAGAATTTAATAATTTATTCAAATTTGTATAGAATATTTATAATTAAATACTTACAATAATATTTTATTTAAAGAATTAGAATTTAATAATTTATTTTGTAACGTGCTGAGATTATAAGCAGGATGTTAAGATGACTCTGTAATGGTATTTTAGCTTTTCTCTCTTCAGTACTTCAAGCAAATCAGTACATGCATAAAATGTTTAGTCTTTGTAATTTTTTGTTCATCAAATGTACCGAAACAAAACATTAATCGAAAAACCAACATTACACATAAGAACACGCCACCTATTTCATAAAATCAAACCAAAATATTACTGCAAATTCAAACCAGGTTCACCTACAAATTCAAAAACAAAACAAAAGCTGCACCACCTATTCATCAACTGCTACACATTAGTTCTTTCAAGACCATCAGCGGTTTAACCGATATACATACATGGTTTCTGGACAGACAGTATGTATGGAAAAACCAAGCTTATCACTTCTTCGTAATTTCTTCTTTTTAGCGTACTCATACCACCCGGTCCCTATAAAATTTTCCTTTTTCAAGTTTTTTCCATTTCGCTTTGCACAGTGAATGTTTCCTGAGTAAGTATTAGCAGTATCTTCATCAACTATTAATATTTCTTTTTGATCCCAAAATAGATAATTCATTGTGACTTCCCTTGGAAAATGTTGTACAATTTAAATTTAAAACCACTAAATATCATTTTGTAACATACATTTTATTTAGAAAATAGGTTGAGTTAGGTGGTCTTACAAGAACATTTTTCTGAGCCTTATAACCAAAAGAAATTTCCTTTTCCCAGTAAAATACCACCTCTTTTTCATCTTCAGATTCTTTCTCCAAGTCTTCCTCATTTGAGTCGTCATCATGAGACTGGTCTTTCTCACCGTTGTGTTGTTCGCTTTTCGATTCCTCATTTTCTTCATCAACTATGTTTCCTTCCCTTCAAAACATTCAGAAACAAATTACAAAATATAACATTCAACATGCATAACTAATAATAACAAAGTAAATAACCCAAACGCAAAACGAAAATGTCATTGATAAACACAACCCTAACGAAAATGTCATTGATAGATGCAACATCACCAAAACGAAAATGTATCATGAAATACTGCATGCATTTACAAAACCTAACCCTAACGCAAAAATAACATGGTACATGTTAAACTTGTTTTCAGCAAACTCATTAACTTTAGAACTTTCACCAAAGGACGATTTTTTCAAAATAATGTCTTTGTTCACACCCCTTTTAGCAGCCTTGCGTACTTTCCATATATCAAGAACAGTTGCATGTGTTTTTCCATTTTTTTCATTTCTGGATGCAGCTTCTACCTCTTGACGCACTTCAACAACTTTGTCAACATACTATTCAGTTCGTTCCTCTGTTGCTGAGATATCTGAGGAAGATCTGAAATAAAAAACAAATGTCATACTTTGAACCATTGATGAGGTATAAAAGAAAAACATTTTTTTTATAACTTGACAGGAAAATCAAGAGTTTACCGGCTTGAAGATGAAATGGGTTTTGCTGTTTCTATGGAGTGTTTGTTTAATGTAGAGTTCCAACAAATGTCCCTAACCATATCTTGTTATGGTTTTCTTTACTATGAATGAATACCAATTTATACTACATAAAGTGGGCCTTTTTTCAATCAATGCTACCTTATTTCCAACTCAGCCCAATATTACTTTTAACTTCATTATGAAAAACAAATTTTATAGAATACTAAAAGTAAGTCTAACTAATGACTATATTTTTAGATTTTTATTATATTATTTAATATTTAATATTAATTATTTGATATTAATTAATATTTAATTAATTGAGGTCTTAATTGATATTTATTGAAATGACTATTATATTATTTGATATTTATTGAAATGACTATTATATTGCATGATATTACCTTTATACTTTAATATCTTATGACACTCTGTTTTTAAAAACCCTTCAGATTATACCACTCTTTCCTTGGCTTTATAACCTACCTAGCCTGCATCATTATTGTTCATGATTAGATTACTCTTTACTGTCATGAACTGTGGCTAATGGGGATAGGTATTAGAACATAAATAAATTATTATAAAATTAATGAGATGAGAGAGAAAGAATAGTTAGGATAGGTACCTGGATATTGTCCAGTTCTGATACATTACTCTTTTGATGTAGAAAATCCCATCAAATGGAGATCCAAGCAAAATCAAACAAACAACCTGTTTTGAAAAATGAAGCTTCGCATTTGACTGCACCAATTTGAAGGCTCACACTTATCTAAGGTTGGAGATAACTCCTGTAGTTGATTTTTGCAAGACTGGTGAATTGAATATACTATTGTTAACATTCTGCAACAAATTATTTCAATCAGTTGAATTTCTTCAGCAAAGTAAAAACTAAAAAAAAAAGTATCTATAATTGATCTAACAGAAAAAATATAATGGGAACATAAATAAAATCATATACCTCTTTTCTCAGGTCCACTTTTTTCCCACACATTTGTTCCACTACTAAGACAAAAAGAATACGGTTAGCCATTAAGACATGTATATTTGTTCTCAAACTATGAAATGACCTCAAATAAACATAACATGAAGAAACAATATAACATAACCAGTATTTCGTAAGGAGATTTGCAAACATCATGTAGTTGTACCACAAAATCTTCTTGAAAACAGAAAATGAAAGAAAAGTTAACAAAAACAATTAATATCAAACTAAATTTCCAAGACAAATGAACAAAAAAAGACTCAGATTCACATATCCTCGCACATTCGAGAGAACAGGTTCCAATTGGTTGCGTCTTGCATCTGGACGAAATACAACAATTGTTGTTCGATAGATACATTATCGCCTTGTCATGAAACAACTCTTCTCCCAATGTTCGAATCAAATATATAAAAAATCATCACTGCATTGTTAAGTGATTCTTGCTTCACTAAAGGGACAAACAATTGTATTTCTCTCGCAACACCAATTCTCCCTGTTATAATAACTTCATTAAAATATCAGACATTTCAGAAAATACTTCATTCACTTTGGCTTACCTCATATGATTTAGTACGTATGGAAAAAATAGGGGTTAAGTGCTTCATTACATATAGATGACATTGTCTCAAATAATCAATAGCTCTGTACATATTGTAGACGCACATCCCTAACGCAAAACTCCTAACATGAATTAGATTTATAAATTAATATCAGGTTAGATGTGCCTTCGAAAAACAAATAGAATACAATTTGTTGTATCACATTACCTTAGAAAGACGGTTATAATCAAAGGCGGCAACTTATGTCTGTATCAAATATAGACATTATTGTGTTCCAAACCTCCCGTTGACACTATTGGTATTGTCTGGGATCTCCGATCACTAAAGTTTCATTACTTGCTCTCATATCAAGAGAAATCACTCCATTTTCCTACGAACAACCATCTATGGAAATCACTCCATTTTCCTCCGAACAAACATCTTAAATGTTGTAAGGAACTTAAGCCATTAATATTGTAAAAAATCTATTCACATTTGATTGAGATTTTAATTGGATTCCATGAGGTGTTAATATTAGTGTAATATCATTGAAATACTAAATGTCACCTTGAATGAGTTCATCTTCTTGAACATTTTCCACAAGATGTAGCATTGCATCAACCATCAACATTTAACCCTATACCACCTGAAACAAAGCAACTAATTAGCATCACTTTCAAACAAATTAAATAGACAATACTTAATTAGTTCACAAAACCCTTCATTAAAATGTAACCAATCATTATAAATCACTTCATTACAATATCATATATTTCAGAAAAAACTTCATTCAATTTAATGACCAAAACCAAATTGAGAGGAGGGAGAAGAACATTGTTTGCTTCACCAAAACCAAAATTGATCTTTTTAAACAATTTAATGACAACAACTTTAGAACTTTGTAAATCCTTCTTCAAACACATTATAACTTAAATATTTCATACTTATTGGTGTTAGTTATATGAGATACTTTGAACTTGTTAACATGGAAGCACATGCATACGTTCAACAAACTCTTCCCCAGAATCAGTGAATGATGTAACAGGAAACTTTTTACATAGAAGATTAAAACTATATAACACATAAATGGAAATCATAAATGCAACGATAATTTCATTAAAATAAATTGAAATCCATATCATTCAAACTGCTCGATTCAGAAGGCAAAGTTACAAGATTAAGACAAATAAAACTCCTAATAGTCAAATCTAAAAGGCCTGAACGACATGAAGTTGCTCCAACCAATTGGTGCTAAGTCTTCATCATCTGAATCGAACGTACGTTTCTTCGGTATCCTTCTTGATTTGTTATTTCTCCTCCTAGGCTGTCTTCTTTGAACTGCAACCGAGTGTAGGCTCTGGACAGCTTCCTCGGCCTGGACTTGTTGCGCCTCAAATGGTTGTTGAACATGTGAAGTTGGTTGTTGAACATCGGAAGTTGGTTGTTGAACATCTGAAGTTGGTTGTTGGACAGCTGAACTTTGTTGGGTATGGACAACATCATTCGAACTCATGTTGGTTTTCCTTCTTCAATGATGCCGATTGTGTGAAAATAAGAAGAGGAAAAACGTTTATATAATGATTTATTTGATTTCTCGTCTTCTGTTTACATTGAGATTCTAAAAGTTTTATTTAGGCTGTCATTATTGGTTGGGTAGTTCAATAACCATTGCTGGTTATTGAATACTAATGGTATTGAATACTAATGGTCAAGGTTATCATTAATTTTTAAATACATTATTATTTAATATCGGGCATTGGGAAGCAAAACATTGTATATAGTTATTATGGGCCCAAAACCTATTTACATTATAAGTGGTAAATAGATTTCAAAGGCATAAATTAAATTTGAATATTATATATATATATATATATATATATATATATATATATATATATATATATATATATATATATATATATAAGTACAAATTAAAAATCTCAAAATTCTCAATTAATGGGATAATGAAGACTAAATTGATCAAGGTTTTTCAGAAATATGATTTACCTGCATTCCTAAATTTAGGGATATTTCAACATCATTCTTTGCAGTAGCATGACTACAGGAGAAGCCTCAATAGCAGCTGTAATAGCACCAACCATGTATCATCAACCGTGAATCATTTAGAATCTGCTTCCAGCCTCAAACTGCACTCAAACACCCACAAAGAGATAATTCAACATAATTGACCAACCATACATTATAAAGAAACACTTCTTTGAATCACTTGACTATTTTGCTCACTTCTTCATTATTTTAACTCCTTTTTTATTTGAAAGTTCAACGATTTGATCGAAAAATACTCGCAAATATTATGTAATGACAGAGTGTCATCACAATACCTTTCAAATAACTTAGCAATTTTTTTATATCTGGATGATGGAGTTCAGTTGGTGATTCCATAAATCTGCTAATGAGGCCGACAACAAACATTAAATCCAATTTAGTAGGTGTTATGTACCTAAGACTTCTAGCCATCTGCTTATAGCAGGTTTTGTCAATATTCATTCCTTCAGAGTCTTAAGTAAGTTTAGTTCCAAGAATTGGAGGAATCTAGACGGGATTGAAATCGTCCATTTTAAACCTTTTCAATACCTCTCGAGCATATTTATTTTGACAAATAAACATTTCATTTGAAGATTGAGCCATTTTTAAGTTATAAACCATGTGTTTACTTCCGTTCTTTACATACCCTAGAGATTGTTCCACGAAAATATGTTCCACAAGTTCTCCACGTAAAAACGCAGACTTTACATTAAGTTGGAAAATAGTCCACTTATTTAGAGAAACCAATGAGATAACCATTCTTATCATATCATGTCTCGCTACCAGTGTAAATACTTTAGAATAATAAATTTTATACTTTTGAGTGTATACTTTGCCTGCTAAATGAGTCTTGAACTTGTCAATTTCTCCTTTTTCACTCACCTTTGTTTTGTAAAACCATTTTACTCCCTCTGCTTTTTCTCCTTATGGAAGCTCCACTAACTCCCGTGTTTTATTTATTTCAATCACTTAAATTTATGAATCCATAGCCTTTCTCTATCATGAATTTTTAATTTTGTCATCAAATGAAATGCAGTCACAAAAAATATAAGGCGAAGTGAACCAATATGCATTCATCTGAGAGGTCTTCACCACTTGTGTAATCATATATCCAAGTTGTCATTCTCCTTGAAAGTTTCATATTTGGTTGCAAGGTTTTAGCACCCTCACTTATATGAACATATCCAAATTCATTTAATTCTTTCTAATCATCGTGTGCATCCTTTTCTACCTCTACATCTCCATTTTCTTCTAGTTCAAGAGGTATTGATTTTCTATATTGCTTTGCAATCACATATTTGTCAGTGTCACATATAGTAGATAGAGTTTCAATATGTGGAAGCTTTTTCACCATTTCTTTCTGTTTCAAAGCTTTAAGTCTATTGAAGTTTAAACGTCCAAACATATAGTGCCACAACTATGAAGGATCGTAACCAGATACATTGAGACAAGTATGATCTTCAAATGTTTTGGTTTTTAGTTGAAACTTCTAATTTATAGATATCTTAATAGTTACAATTAGTCCCTATTTTGGACCATGAATTTGACAAGATTCCTTCTGAATTACAATTGCATAACTTGTTTCTTGCAATTATCCTAGGCTAATCAAAATGCTTTTAAGTTCTAGCATGCAGTATACATCATCTACTGTTTTCAAATTTTTGTTCATTTTCACTTTAATAGTTTATTTTCCCATGACACTCATGCTAGAGTCATTTCAAAGCTAGACATTGTGTCGAAAACCTTCATTTAAATCACAAAACAAAATTTTATCACCTGTTGCATCCAGAATCAAGATATCATATCTCTCAATTTTCAGCTTGCTTTTT
Organism: Lathyrus tuberosus; assembly: GCA_022829125.1. NCBI lineage: Eukaryota > Viridiplantae > Streptophyta > Magnoliopsida > Fabales > Fabaceae > Lathyrus > Lathyrus tuberosus. The sequence continues at coordinate 696,785 of JALAZF010000740.1, forward strand.
CTCCATGTAAGCCATCAATAATATTTCTTCCCCGTCTTCTTCACCAAGGTTTGCCTTTCCCACTATTTTATGAGAACATTCCAATTGAAAATGATCAATTTTTTTGACAACTGTAGGATTCAATGGATGTTTTGCCAAAAATTTCTTCTCTAGTGCCATGATCACATCCCATTCCTCTTCCTCTAAAGCTTCCTCAACCTCTTCTTCTTTCACAAAAATTTCCAATATGAGTCACTTTGAGAGCTTTTTGTTCCTTACTAAAATTTGACATATGTTGCTTATGCACCATCAAACTTTGTAACTCATCTACTAACATAGTGTCAATGTCATTAAATTTTTATATTAAACATACAACATAATAAAACTTAGAGGGACAATTTTCTTTATTATTGTAACATCTTCCATCTTCTCTCCATGAGTTCTCATTTGGTTTGCAATTGTCAGTATCCTTGCAAAACACTCATCGATAGATTCTTCAACTTTCATGTAAAAAATTTCAAACTCTTTATGAAGAGCTTGTAGTTTAGCCCATTTGACTCTACTAGTGCCTTGATACTTCTTCTTTAAGGAGTCTCATATGTCTTTAACGGTGTCTTTTTTTTAGAATAGTCTATAGAACAACTCGATTAATTTCTTTAAACAAGCTATTTTTTTCCTTTAGATCCTTTAGTTCCAAGTCATTTCTTGATTTTAGTTGTGCCTCAGACAAGGTTGTTTCATCTCTTCGGGAATTTCTTTTTCAATTAGTCCTAATATTGATTTGATTTCAAAAAATTCTCCATCAACATGCTCCAATGACCATATTAACTATCAAGCTTGGAAACTGATGGTTGCATAAATCCATTATTGCTCCCATTGTTGATGTCACTTCAATGAACTAGACTCATCTCGAAGCTCTAGTGCCAAATGTTAATTATCAAGAAAAATAAAGTATTTTGAGCGAAGAATTTATATTTATCGAATGAAAATGAAATGTATTTTATAAAGTCTTACTCTAGTGCTGCCACATACAAATGTGGACTCTTACCCTAACTAAACATTCCTATATAAAAGGGAAAATTCAAAAGATTTATATGTTCGCCGGCGCGAACAACCGCTTGCCTTCCATCGTAGGTTCGCTTGCGGGATCGGCCAAACAAATCCCAGAACTGGGAATTAGAAGCGTATGTTTGTGCTGCATTTCAGTTTGTCTGTTTGTTTTTTAGTGCAGTGTCACGCTGAGGTGACCTGGGTGACGCAAAGGGTTTCTTAACGGTTGCGAGTTGGGTGCAAAAAACAAAGACATACAAGGAAAAGCTGAGCGAAAAAAAAAAGAAAAAACAAGAAAAGTAAAGACTTTAAATTATATGCGGAAAAGAAATTTCATTAAGTAAGATTTGGACACAAGTGTACATTTGTTCGCGGGAGCGAACTCGTTTCTCTCTAAGCTTGGTACTTTGAGTATTTTCCCCTTACAATGTGAAAAAATGCGACCCCTAAAATGAAAAGAACAGCGCCTTATATAGGCCTAAAAAATAACTGTTTGTCTGCTCAAACGCTTTCTGAAGCTGACACGTGGCACCCCACTCTCTTTTCGACTTCCCATAGTCTTGGAAGTTTCAAACTTTTCCCCCCTAAACACTTGTTCCTCGAAGTTGAAATCAGCTCGTCACCTCATTCCCTTCCGACGCCAAAGCTTGTCGATGTTTCTCCGACACGCCTTTCTGTTGGCGTCGACTCGACACCTTATCGTGCCTCTTTTGCGCCGACACGCCCTGGGAGTCTCCAGATCCCACCGCCAGTCGAAATCCAGTGTCAACAAATTGCCCCCTCAAAAGGCCAGTTTCGACTGAATATTGTGTCGATGGAGAAATCTGGCTTTTTGGTTTCTCGCAGGATTTCGACGGCTTTCCTTTTGGCACTTTTGCCAATCGTTTTGTCTTCTCTCTCAACACGTGGCAAGCGCCGTCTGACATGATGATGGCAATCTCATCCCACGATTTCCAAGAAAAACGCCATGATGGCTAGTCTCGTCCAAGTTATGGCTTTGACACCAAACCCCACTTACTTTCAGAACTTGAAAAGTTTTGATCTTTCATCTTCTGCATGCGCCCTATAAATAGTCCTCTTTAGAAACCCTTTTCACTTTTCATAACTCTTCTTTTACACAACCGTTATTTGCTCTAAACTCAGACTTTGATTTTTTCTTCCCTAACGCTTTGCACCTTTTTCGTCTCTTTCTTCCAATGGCTTCATCAAGAACAACTACCACTCGTGTTCCTCAAACTACTGGCAACAACCCGGTTGCGTACGTACTTTCAGAAGCGGAAACACATCATCCTCTTCCTCAACCATCTTCAGCTGATGAGACGGTGGTGGCCAACTGGTGCCGTCAAATGGTTATTCCATTCGCGGTGGAGAACACGCTGTGTGGTTTGTATGGTCCCCTTCCAGACAACAAACCTAATCCTCAAGAACTTCAAAAGTTCTTCCCTTGCTTCGACAAAACGATCCCACCCGCTTTCAAGAAAGGGGGTACCTTGGATCTCAAATACATGGCACCAAAGTCTAGAGTTTTCAGGTCTATGCCAACTCCAGGCAACAAAGATTATCTCGCTTGGCTCGACAAAGTTGAAGGGAAACGTCAACAACAATGGAGGGATTATGGTACCTTCGACGCCATCCAACTCTCCAGAACCGCCCACAGGGTTAACCCTTGTTTGCTGCTGGCGTCGATGTACTTTTGGGAAGGGTTGACAAACACATTCCACCTTCCTTGTGGCATGTTCACGCCGACGCTTTTTGATTTGGCGGCTATCACTGGCCTTTTGCCACTGGGGGAAACGTTCGACCCGACTTGGGAGACAGAGAACGCCTTCGACTTCGAGCATGCTAGTTTCCAAAACTACATCGAGGATCATCATGACAAACACTCCCAAGAAGTCTCCGACGAGGAACATATTGCCTTCTTAACCCTCTGGTTATCGTACTAAATGTTTTGCCCTGGCTCTTTGCAAATAGCCAAAAGTTTCATCAATTTGGCCATTCAGATTCATGAAGGCCGACAAATATCTCTGGCCAAACTTCTATTGGCTTCCCTTTATCATTCTCTTGGCCTGTCGGCCATGAGACTGAAACTCCTCCACCTAACCACTAAAGCCTTAAACATCTCAGGGCCAATGTGGTTGTTGCAACATTGGCTCAACGCCACCTTCGAGCACAAATTAGGATATCCAGCTTCTGCAAAGATGGAGCGTCTAACAAAGCACGTTCTGTCGAGGGACTGTGACTAGCCTTGATGACCACCCAAGAAACTCCAAGACAAGCCCTCTTTATGAGGTATCTCAGTAAGTTTGTGGAAACTTCCTCTTTCGTTCCTGACATGGCGCCATTTGTGGAGCGTAAGTTTGGGCCTGACTGGTTCAGAAACTCGTTCCCTGGAATCTCACCTCAAGCTGCTGCGCTGTCGAATGCTATATGGCGGGAGTTTCTTACTCCTACCATGATTTCTTTCCGTATCGAAACAGGGAATAATGGGTATGGTTTTATGAACTATTGTCCAAATTTGGTGGCCTGACAATTTGGCTTGAGCCAAATGTTGCCAAAACCCTTAGTGAGGCATCCTGAGGACATAATCCGGTCTGGTCGACGTCTAACTCACGTTGGTCACAAAGCTTGCATAAGGTTTGTCAGAGCCTCTCAACACTTGGAGCTACCGGTTTTCTCCTTCCGGCCTTCCTTTTTCACTACTCAGGAATTTGAGGCTTGGTGGTTGGAGTACCAAACTCAAGTTTTCACTCCCAACCTCTTCCTGGAAAACGTGGTCGACGCCTTTGCTTCTAAAGCTGGCATCCCTAAACCATCGACCACAGTATATGTCGACCCTGCAGAGGAAATTTCGACAAAGGTAGATCCTGGACTCTTGATCTTGTTTTTTCGTAAGTCTGGACTAAATAGTGGCAGTGTTGCTTTTAGGGGCGCAAACGAGAAACGACCACTGCGTCGACTTCCACCAGACCTGCCAAAAAACCTAGGGCCAACCTTGTACAGGTATGTTTATTTTCTTGTTCTGTGCCTTTGTCCTCCCTTTGTTCTCACATTATTTCTGCGTAGGTTTCTGAGAAAGCACCTTCCCCCGAAAGGACTGAATCGAATGAGAGTACTCATTCCCGAGTCTTTACTGCAACAGCTCCAGCGTCTCCTCCGTCTACCCCTTTGGTGAGGAAGAAAAATTCTATAACGCGAAGGACACCTTCAAAAACCAACGTCTCGACAGCGGCCCCAGTCGTCCCGAGGAACCTTGAGGATGTTTTCGAGCCAATTCCTTCTGTCGCCCTCCCTAAGACAACAACTCCTACGCAGGTAATCCAACTTTATTTACGTTCCAGATGACCTTGGGGGTGACGAAGCTCACTGGTGTTTTATCTTTTGCAGGAAAATATGGTCACTTCGACCACTGTTGGTGAGGGTGATACCGGATCGGCCGCAGACGCTCCAACTGCTAGTGTAACCATTACACCAAGTCCCTAAAAGATTGATGAATTTCATTCCCTCGTGCCCGAGGAAAACTTGGCGAAGACACCTCCTGCTTCAACTGACAACGTCGAGCCTGATGATACACTCCCTGGGGTCAATATCACTCCTTCGCCCTCCGTGGATACTGTCGTCGGAGAGAACCTCCAGATCCCCGAACACCAACCAGAGAAGGCTTCACCTGCTGTTGAGGAATCTCCTACTCCAGAGGCACTCTTAGCAGACAAGGCCACAAATCCAGCGGCGACTCTAAGAGCGCTACATAAACTTTGACAGACAGCCGAAGAGATTCAACACACCAGTTCGACCGCAATCCCCATTCCAGAAGTGGATGCTTCTTTCAATCTCAAACTTCAGCAACTGCGGTCTTATCTTTTTGAGGAACAGTTTCTGGCGGTCATTGCTGAGGAATCCGACATAGCTAATGACGTCTTCAACCTTCTGAGTGAACTCTCTGAGTTCCAGCTTCCTGCCCTCATGGCCACCTATCTGATCGAATTCGAAGCTTTCTTTACTAAAATGGCCAAGGACCTCTCGACGCATCATCAGGCCGACACCCAAATTCGGTTCCGACATAAAGACATGAAGCGCGAGTGGCATCTTAGCTCGGTCTGTGAACAGAAACTTGGAGACTATGAAACCAAGAAACAAGAGCATTCCAACAAATGCCACGCCTTCGATCAGCAGAAATCTGAGTATCAAGCCCAGATCACGGAGCTGACAAAAAGGATAGTTGAGGTCGAACATCAAAAAGCCTCTTTGGACTCAGCTGAGCCCCTACCTTCTCAAGAAACCATCGACCACGAAGTCGCTCAAGGCCTTGTTCATGTCGAAGCGGCTATGAAGATTAAGGATGCTATCAGCCGCATGCAACGACGAAAGGTTATTCTTGAGAGCAAAATAACTCACGAGAAGGTCCTCTTTGATGATTTTAAGACTAGATTCCCTGAATTCCCTTAGGTTGTATTTTGGTATAATGTAATGCACCACTTTTTGTAAGCCATTCTTGGCCTTAAATTTAATGAAAACTATGTTTTGATGTGAACCTCTTGCAGCATGGGTCTGTATTTTTTTAAATATTTCCCATTTACTCTTAATATTCATTGGTCTGCCCCCAACTCCTGTACTTCATATGCGTTGTTACTAAACACTCGTGTCACCTGAAATGGTTCCTCCCAGTTGGGCGACCATTTTCCCATCGTTTGATCTCGTCGATCCATGGGCAACACCACTTTCCCAACATAGTCATTTGCGGCAAAGGTTTTCCCTTGGACTTTCTTATTGTATGCCCTGGCGACTCGAGCCTTTTGGCGCAACAACACATTTAAAGCTACCATTCTTTCCTCGTCTAGGTCTACGAGTTCATCTAACATCATCTCCCATTATTGCTCCGACGGAATCTCATATTGTCGTTGCACTCTGACGGATTGCAAGTGTACTTCTGCGGGTAACACAGTGTCGTGTCTGTAGGTTAGACGAAATGGAGTCGAGTTTGTCGACGCTTTGGGTGATGTCCGACAAGCCAACAACACTTGACTCAATGTCTTATGCCAGTTCTTTGGCTTGTTCGCAACGTGTTTTTTGATTAAACCAATTATTATCTTGTTGGCTGCTTCAACCTGACCATTCGCCTGAGCATAGTATGGCGTCGAAGTAACCAACTTGAAACCCGTTTCTGCCGCAAACTCTTGCATCTTCTGTCCCACAAACACAGAACCTTGATCTATTGTGACTGTCTCGGGTATCCCAAATCTATACAAGATATGATTCTGGATGAAGTCTATCACGGCCTCTTGATCCACTTTCACCAAAGGCACAACCTCTATCCATTTCGTGAAATAGTCTATTCCTACGAGGATAAATCTTTGCTGCTTTGACGAAGCTGGCCGAATCTCTCCTATTACATCCAAAGCCCATCCTCGAAAAGGCCATGGTTTGACAATCACATGTAATTCACTGGCTGGGACATACTGAATGTTGGCGTGCTTTTGGCAATCCTGGCATCCTTTCGCGAAATCTATATAATCCTTAAGCATGCTGGGCCAGTAGAAACCTTGTCGAAACAAAAGCCATTTCATTTTTTGGCCAACCTGGTGAGCCCCGCAAGACCCACTCTGAACCTCAGAAATTGCCAAATATGCATCAGTGTCCCCCAGACACTTGAGCAATACCCCTTCTGGATTTTTCTTTAGTAACTCATTTCCCACTAGGACATAGCTCATGGCTCTATACTTGGTCTTTCGATCGGTGCTGCCCAGTGGGTTCTCCAGATACTCTATAATTGTCCTTCGCCAGTAGGCATATCGTTAACGAGAACCTCACAACTTTCTAAACCTTCGACCAAGCTCATCGAGACTTTGGATATCGACTATCTTGGTGGTGCGTGTACATTCGACACCATCTTTTTCCTAGTTTCGACGAAGCCTTTCAACTTACCTTCCGACACTTTATACCCAGAAGCAATTTGTGCCAGCTCGTTAGCTTTCTGGTTTTCCATCTTTGGCACATGTGAGATGCTGACAATTTTGAAATGTTCCAGCAAATGTTTCGCCAGCAAAAAGTAACTTAAAAGATGTTCCCTTACGCATTTATACTCTCTTGTAATTTGTTTAATCACCAATTCTGAATCTCCTTTTATCTCCAGCTCTTTGACTCCCAAGTCTTTGAGTATCTTAAGACCAGTAATTAAGGCTTCGTATTCTGCCTCGTTATTTGAACATTTGCCATCGACTCTGCATTTAAAGGTAGTTGGAATTCCCTGTGGAGAGATTATTAGGACTCCAACACCTGCCCCATTTTTATGGCTCGACCCGTCAAAGTACAATTTCCATGGGGCGACGTCGATGCTATGTATCGACGTTTCGATTACAGAATGGTCGACAATGAAGTCTGCCACTATTTGACCCTTCATCGCCCTTAAAGGGACGTATGTCAGGGAGAATTCAGTTAATGCTAGTGCCCATTTCCCAATTCGACTATGCAAAATAGGTTTGGACAGCATATGCTTAATGACATCAAAATGCGACGAAACATAAACATTAACTGGTTTGATATATTGCTTCAATTTCATACATGAGAAGTACAAACATAGGCACAACTTTTCAATCATAGTGTCTCTAGTCTCAGCATCTATCAATATCCTACTAAGGTAATAGATGGGTCTTTCGACGCCACCATCATCCTCTTGTGCTAACATACTGCCTATGGTCGTATCTGACGCTGCAATGTACAACTTCATGCTTTTATTTATACTAGGTGGTAATAGGATCGGAGGCTTCGTAAGGTATTCTTTGATCGCGTCGAAAGCCTCTTGTTGTTCCTGCCCCCAGCAGAATTCACTTTCTTTCTTGGTCTTGAGCAGTGGTGAAAACACTTTCGTCTTGCCACATAGGTTTGAGATGAACCTCCTCAAGAAATTTATCTTCCCCAACAAAGACTGGAGCTGTTTCTTTGTTGTCGAAGGCTTGAGATCTAAGATTGCCTTTGTTTTGTTCTGGTTGATCTCGATGCCTCGCTTGTGGACTACGAAACCTAGGAAATCCCCTGCACGAACACCAAAGGCACATTTTAGTGGATTCATTTTTAATCCACATTTTCTCATTTGCTCAAATGAGCGTCGGAGGTGGTCGAGGTGACCATCCTCTGATGACGATTTTATGACTATGTCATCAATGTATACCTTGCATGAAATTCTCAATAAAATCATGGAATATAGCATTCATCGCCCTTTGGTAGGTTGCCCCAGCGTTTTTCAACCCAAAAGGCATCACCACCCATTCATATATCCCCAAAGCTCCAGGGCATCAAAATGAGGTTTTGGGGACATCTTCTTCGGCTATGAGAATTTGATTGTAACCGGAATAGCCGTCGAGCATGCTCAAATACTCAAATCTCGCGGCTGAGTCGACTAGCATCTCTGCCACGGGCATTGAATATTCGTCTTTAGGAGTAGCGTTGTTCAAATCCCTAAAGTCAATGCATACTCGAAGGGTCCCATTTTTCTTAATAACAGGAACTATGTTTGCTATCCATTCTACATACCTCGCAGTTCTGATGAACCGACTTTTGAGCAATCTTTCAATTTCTTGCTTGATTTTCGACATCACTTTGGGGGCGAAACGTCGAGGGGGTTGCTTTACTGGCCTTTTGCCTGGCTGGATTGGGAGACGATGCTCAACTACACTCCGAATCAAACCAGGCATTTCGCCATAATCCCAGGCAAAACAGTCCTTGTATTCTTTCAACACTTTAACCAGTTTAGCTTTCATTGTTGGTCCTACCTTGGTACTCACGTAGGTGGGCCTTTTTGTTGTTCCACCCCCTAAGTCGACTTCCTCAAGCGGGTCCTGGGCTTGCATTCTCTGCAGTTCATGATCTGGCCCCTTTTCAAACCCTAGAGGCTCATCATCGTAAATACCATCAAGCCTCTGATTTTATTTGTCATGGTCGGCTCCCTTAGTTGTTCAGAGAGTTTCGTCTTTTTCGAGTGCTGACATTTTTCTGTTTTCAGCCAGATAGGCCGAAATTCGAGTCATGCTTTCTGACTCAGCAGTCATTTTCACCAGTAGTGGACCACCCTGTTGGTGGCATTTCCATTGGCTCCATACCTTCGTCAGCAGCGTCCCAGATGAACCCATAGTTGGGGTCTAGGTTCAGGACACGACCTGTGTCGACGGAGGTGAAAGATCCTGATCCGTCATCACAAGGAGCCACATTGGCTAAGTGCTGGTCAAAAGATTTCTTAGTACCCTTAGCTTCGTCGACTTTGTAATAGCTTTGGTCTGCTTTAATATTTTCGACGATGCCATCCTTCCTCCAAATGATCAACCTCTGGTGCATAGTTGATGGTACTGCCCCAATTCCATGGATCCACTCACGTCCCACCAACAGATTGAAGTTTGCCTTCGATTTGATGACCATGAAGAGTGTTAGCCTGTTGGTTGTACCCACTGCCAAGTCCACTTAGACAACCCCCATGATGTTACTGGTATTGCCTTCGTAGTTGGACAAGACCATGTTGTGCTGTCGGAGGTCAGCCTCCGTCTTTCCAATTCTCTTAAACAAACTGTGAGGCATTAGGTTCACAGTCGCTCCACTATCCATAAACACTTTGTTGACAGACACCCCATCAATCTTTGCCTTTATGAACAACGGCTTCAAATGATACATCATCCCAGGGGTAGGACGTTCAAACATAGCCGTTTGTTCCTCGACCACGCCACTGTTCATCACATAATAACATAGTGGCTTGTCCTCCGCATTTTCCCCTGTGATGAAGTCTTCTTCAGTCTCAGAGATCTCAGATACCACATCATACTCAGCCGGTAGCACCGACATGATACTGTTAGACGATGGCTATGGATCTAGAAGGGGGGTTGAATAGATCCCTTGAGTTTTACACGCAAATAGTCTACAAAAATTCTGTTTTAAAAAATTGTTTAACGGAAGCCACCACTGGATAGAACGTCTACAACGAACCTTCTACCGAAAGGATCGGATATGCACGAATATATCACGGATGAGTACGAAAGAGAAAAATTCAGTTTTGAATATTACACTTAAAAACGCAGACAAAAAATTATCACTTGCTTGATGTTTATTCCAATCCAATGAGGTAAAGTGATAAGCAATTTAAAGCAATGTGTTCGAATTTTGCTTTGAAACAAATTATCAAACACCTAGTGTGCGTAAACACACTATGTGCAGAATTCCTATGGAGAATAATGTAAAGCTGCTCCAAAACACAATTCAATGAATTGTATCGATTTAACAAAACAATTTATCAGCGTACAATTACTCTACGACAGAAATTTTAATAGTTTGCTACTTCACAAATTCGAACAATACTGAAATGTAAAAGAGTTAAGGGAAAGAGAGAACAAACGAGATTTGATTAGGCAGTTCCCCAATCGTCCTCGCTTTGGGTACGTCTGCCCCCAACTCCACAAAAGGAATTGAGATATATATATATATATATATATGTAGTTGTTGCAAATTATTTATTACAAGAGAAAACTATGAACATTCAAACCCCGAACGTCTTCGATCGTTGATGCAGAATTTTCTCTTCCCTTGATTCAAGATGAATCAAGTGCTCCGAATATGGTTAATTCAATTACCGTCCCACGCTACTAAACCGAAAGAAACCACCGTTCTTCAGTTACCTTCACTCGGTCAATTGAAATCTTCCAAGAATTCGAACCCAAACCTTCTTCTACAATCCTCTGATTACAACTACTAAATCGAAACAGTTGCGCCAATTTCCGGTTACCTTCGCCCAGCCGAATCCCTGTAGAATAAACAGTTTATGCAAAAACCCCCAAAATCTATTCGATTCTTGGAGGACAAACCCAACTAGTTTGATTCAAGAAACACCTGCCAAACTCTCAACCCAGAAGATGAAGATCACACTTCCTAAATTCTGAACGTTATCACTTCGATCAATGGGCGACACAAACAAAGATGATTATGTGTAATTGTTTGTTTACACAATGAAGAAGATGAAGATGAAGAGAGAAATGACATATATCTTTCACATTTCTTGTTATAGTGAAAAATGAAGACCAAAACTATTTATATGAAAAATATGACCAACAAAAATAATAACAGAAAAGAAATTAAGTGAAAAAATGCAGAAATAAAGGTCATGCGTCGACCTCCAGTATCCATGCATCGATGCATAAGATAAGAATTTTGTGTCCACAGATTTGTGCGCTTACCCGCAAGTTTTGGAGGTTAGCGCATGAATTCTGGGGTTAGCGCATGAACTTAAGGGTCAGCGCATGAAGTGCAAATTTTCAGGAAATTCAATTTTTTGAGCATTTTTACCAGACCAAGGTCAAACATACATGCTAGACACTACTAAAACAATAGTGGACCTTTATTTTTGGAGAGAACAAGATCCTATGCATCTAGACACATGACCAATAACGGTAAGACGCTATATGCCCGACACGTGAAGTGATACCGCTCAAATTACAATCTAATATGTTTGTTGACATCATTAAAACAAGATAGCTAGAAGGATATCCTTCATATACTCCCCCTTTTTGATGATGGCAACACTTTCTTGGTTGTCACGAGAAATGTAATTTGAGATAATCAATGCTCCCCCTGTCTTTGACATCTGGTTAGTAACATTTCTGCTTGTATTCTTCTCCCCCTTTGACAACATCAAAAAAGAAGAGAAGACGGTGGTCAAAATAACATACTAAAATATGTAGTGGATCATCAGATATTTGCAACAACAAAATATTTACCAGCATCCACATATGATACCGCTAATGTAAACAAGTAATGATTAAATACGGAACAATGGCATAAAAGCAAAACATTCACTCCAGAAAAGTTTAAACATAACGGTAGCACATGTCAGAATTTAAAAAAACAATCAAACCACAAAACACAAATTCACGCACAACTAAACATAATGCCCTAAGGTTTATGGTCTCCTCCCCCTAAACAAATAACTTCGTCCCCTATGGTGTTGACTTGGTGGTGGAAATTCCTCGAGTTGAAGGTTGAGCTCAATCAAGGTGCTATTGAGGTTACCAAGGTTGTTTGCCAAGTTTAGATTTTGCTGCAGCACTTGGAATTCTTGATGTTGCAGAGACAACTCAGTCAGCCTTGCTAGAATTTCATCAGAGGACTATTGATCTTGCTGAAACGGTGGAGTTGGAGGAGCGGAATTTTCTGGATGCTGCCATTCATAGTCCGCATCATAGGATGGAGGAACATACGCAGCACCAAGGTTAGTCCAGCAGTTTTGTTGCCACTGACCCCAGCCCTGATTGTCAGAAGTTTCTTCCGGTTGATAGCCCATCCATGCCTCATTGTCTTCTTCTTCTACAGCCACATTGTCTTGCATAACAACATCTTCATGCATCACCACATTTTCATCATTACCAACTTGATGTGCATTACCTTGACTGCCTTCATCCTCACTTGCTTCAAGATGAACAGGTTCATTATGTTCAGGATGGGTGGATCTTTGTCGATGGATGAACCTGCGCTCACGTGGCTGCCAATGGTAACCCATCATGGACAAGGTTCTGGCCAGAAACTGTTGTTCAGCAGTAATATGAATATGACAGATCTGTGGAATAGGAATGTCAAAGTGATTCAAAAAATTTGCCACAGCAGATGCATAACCAAGTGCCAGAAATTTGTTGGAGCTACGAGTAGTGAACATCCTATAAGCAAAATAATAAGGCCAGTTAATTTTGATCTTATTCTTCAGGATATAGATGAGATGCACCTCTGCTTGTTCAACTCTTGAGTAGCCTCCTTTCTTAGGCCTCAAGATGCGAGCAACAATCCACTGAAGAATACGTTCTTCAAACTTTAAATGACCGGTAGTGACACTCTTAGGAAATGCTTCACTTGCCACAAACTCAGCTGGATATGGTTCCCTCAACATTGAATTCATAGCAGTTTTGAATTCATAGTCCTGAACAAAGGTTTTATCAGTAACCTTTGGGAGAGTGTCATCAGTGTCCAAAATAAACAATGTAGACTATACATCGTATGTCACTTGAAATTCTGCATTATTTATAGAGAATCTAAATTCAGCCCCATGAAATTTGCCCTTCATCCCACAATAGAACAACCGAGTCAAATCTTCACTATACTTGTCATCACATTCTACAAATTCATTAAGATTTTGAAAATTTATGAGTTCAGAAATTTCAGGAATGTGAAAATCTGGACCCATCAGAGGATAAAACCCATGTTGTCTTATAACAGCCCGGTTAGAGAATAATTCCCCAAAAGGAGTAGCTAGCCTTTCAGAAATTAAAGACTCAAAAGTTACCCGTTGTGAGGATGATGCTCTGGTTGGTGCTGGTTGTGAAGTTGATCCTCTTGTTCCCCTTGTACTAGGATTTCTTCGGGAAGCCATGGTTGAAGAAGAGTTGAAGAAAGATTATCACACTAGATTTTCACAGAGATGGAAGAGGAGATGTGTGAAACACTTTGAAGACCTTGCAGCTGAGATATAGAGAATTTTCTCTTGGTGTTCCCTCTTTTTTTTGTTTTATTAGGGTTTTGATGAGGATTTAGTGGAGAGTAATTGAGATTGATGAGGTTTAAAGGAGAAGGATAGGGAGAGATTGACCACAAAGACTAATGAGATGACATGCAATAATCATAGATTAATGTGCAATGAGAAAATGTAGGGAAAGTAAACACCACTAGGTCGGCGCACGCAACCCAGTAAAGAAGGAGTCTGAACGGTTCATTTATGCGTCAACCTGTGAATCTGTGCGTCGGCGCATGATTCTTGAAATTTTAAAAAAACTGAACATGTGGTTATGCGCTATCCCGAAGGTTTAATAGGTCAGCGCATGAATCTATGCGTCGATGCATGAACCTATAAAAGTGAAATTTTGCAAAAATTTTGTTCCAACCAGATAAATGCACATATACACATACAGAACCAAACATTCACATGAATGATAAGTGCTCAAAATGAAATAAACATCAAGATTAGAGTAATTAACATGGCACAAAATGTTGATAAACCTCTATAAGTTGGAACGATATTACCTTGAACATCATGACGGTAAGATCCCTCACATATGGCTAAATATCTCTTTGCATTGTTAGTTAAAGGAATAAACAAGCATATATATATATATATATATATATATATATATATATATATATATATATATATATATATATATATATATATGTGTGTGTGTGTGAAGATCACTATTCTAAAGGATGTTATGCACGATCCGAGATATCGAGAATGCCAAGTTCCCTACGGGTGTGAAAGAAAGGCTCTGTAGCTAATGGTTTTGTGAAAATATCAGCAAGTTGATTCTTAGTGTCAACATGCTCAAAGATAACATCACCTTTCTCTACATGATCCCTAAGAAAATGATGGCGTATTTCGATATGCTTGGTGCGTGAATGTAGTACAGGGTTCTTAGTTAGATTAATCACACTAGTGTTATCGCACAAAATTGGAATACGTTCAAGTTTTAAGTTGAAATCAAGTAATTGTTGTTTAAGCCATAAGACTTGAGCACAACAACTACCGGCGGCAACGTATTCCGCCTCGGCTATTGACAAAGCAACGAAAACCTGTTTCTTGCTGTGCCAACTCACCAAGGAGTTTGCGAAAAAGTGACACGTGCCACTAGTACTTTTCCTATCCAACTTGCACCCGGCAAAGTCGGAGTCAGAGTAGCCAACTAAGGAACAAACACTACCTTTGGAATACCACAGCCCATACTTTGGAGTACCAGAGAGGTATCGAAGTATGCGCTTAACTGCCTTCAGGTGGGATTCCTTGGGATGTGCCTGATACCTCGCACACATGCATACACTAAACATTATATCGGGACGTGATGCGGTAAGATAAAGGAGAGACCCTATCATACCTCGATACTTCTTTACCTCAACATCATTACCCTTTTCGTCACGATCAAGATTAGCACTTGTAGGCATAAGAGTATCTATTGCTTTACAGTTCAGCATATCAAAACATTTTAGTAACTCAAGACAATATTTCGTTTGACTCACGAATGTGCCCTCTTCAAGTTGTTTGATTTGCAATCCGAGGAAATAGTTGAGCTCCCCCATCATGCTCATTTCAAACTCCCCTTGCATCAAACTAGAAAACTCCTTGACCAAGGTCATGTTAGTAGACCCAAATATAATATCGTCAACATAAATTTGTACCAAAATTAAGTGTTTTCCTTGACGTTTAATAAAGAGGGTTGTGTCAACCTTTCCTCTTGAATACCCTTGATCAAGTAGAAATTTGCTTAGACGTTCATACCAAGCCCTAAGGGCTTGTTTAAGTCCGTACAAAGCTCGCTTAAGTTTATAGACATAATCAGGATATTTGTATGATTCAAAACCTGGAGGTTGGGCTACATAAACCTCTTCATTTATATATCCATTAAGGAATGCACTTTTAACATCCATTTGGAATAATTTAAAGTTCTTTGTGCAAGCATAGGCAAGTAGAAGACGTATGGCGTCGAGTCGGGCAACCGGCGCATAAGTTTCCTCATAGTCGATTCCTTCCTCGTGGTTATAGCCTTGCGCTACAAGCCTAGCTTTGTTACGTGTTATTACTCCATTTTCATCAAGTTTATTCCTAAACACCCATCGGGTGCCTATTACTCGATGATCTCGCGGAGGGATTTCTCCAGAATTGATTTAGTTCATCTTGCATTGATAGATACCAATGCTCATCGAGTAACGCCTCCTTAGAGTTTTTAGGTTCAACTTGGGAGACAAAAGCAGAGTAATAACAAAAGTTACTAAGTTTAGAGCGAGTAGTTACTCCCTTAGAGATATCACCGAGAATGTTATCAATTGGATGGTCTTTTGAAGACTTCCAAGCTGGAGGAAGTTCATCTTTATTAGCATGATGATCATCCTCACTTTTCACTGGTTGGTGATCCTTTTCCTCCTCAATACGCACTGCTTCAGGCTGATCAATTCCCTTATCAGTGTCCTTGAGTATGTCTTTAGTAGGTACACCTGCACCATGAAAAGAACTACCTTCTCCGACATTTCTCAGATAAGACTCGTCAAAAGTAACATGAACTGACTCTTCAACTACACGTAACCTCTTATTATAAATTATATATGTTTTACTTGACTGAGAGTATCCAAGAAAAATACCCTCATCAGCCTTGGCATCAAATTTGCCGAGAGTCTCTTTCCCATTGTTTAACACAAAGCATTTGCAACCAAATACATGAAGGTGAGAGATGTTTGGCTTACACCCTTTTAAAAGCTCATACGGTGTCTTGTTTAGAATAGGCCGGATGAGCACCCTATTCAAAACATAACAAGCCATACTTATGGCGTCGGCCCAAAAGTATTTTGGTAATCCACTATCATTGATCATAGTCCTTCCAAGTTCTTCCAAAACTCTATTTTTACGTTCCACTACCCCATTTTGTTGAGGGGTACGTGGTGCGGAAAAATTATGATCAATTCCGTTGGAATCACAAAATGCTTCAAATAAATGATTTTCAAACTCACCCCCATGGTCACTTCTGATTGACCCAATGTTTGTGTTTAACTTGTTCTGAGATAACTTAGCAAATCGTTCAAAGGACGAAAAGGTATCACTCTTATTTGCTAAGAAAATTGTCCAGTAAAACCTAGAAAAATCATCGACTATAACAAACCCATAATAGTTATCACCTAGGCTTTTAACCCTAGATGGTCCAAAGAGGTCCATATGGAAGAGCTCAAGGGGTCTCATAGTTGAAATAATGTTTTTAGATTTAAAAGAGATCCTTGTTTGCTT
Organism: Lathyrus tuberosus; assembly: GCA_022829125.1. NCBI lineage: Eukaryota > Viridiplantae > Streptophyta > Magnoliopsida > Fabales > Fabaceae > Lathyrus > Lathyrus tuberosus. The sequence goes on from JALAZF010000740.1 coordinate 713,583, forward strand.
CCCCATTTGGCACGCATCACAAAGATGATCCTTTGTGAATTTAATTTTGGGCAAACCGATGACTAGGTCTTTAGAGACAATTTTGTTAAGCAAATCAAAGTTGATATGAGCCAAGCGTCTATGCCACAACCATGAATCTTCATTCATAGTGACTAAACACTTGTCTCCATCCAATGATACCTCGTTTAAGTCTAGCATATAGACGTTGTTCACCCTCAAGCCCTTAAACACATTCTTTTTGTCGCTATCTTCAACTACGCAACAATCCTTTGAAAAAGAGACTTTATAATTCTTGTCACATAGTTGACTAATGCTTAAAAGGTTGTGTCTAAGGCCTTCCACAAGAAGTACATCAGAGATAGTAGTAGATGAGGGGTTACCTATACTACCTTTGCCGAGAATTTGTCCCTTGTTATCTCCGTAGGTGACAAACCCCTTTTTCTTCGCCACAAAGTCGATGAAAAGAGATATGTCTCTGGTCATATGTCTTGAGCAGCCACTATCCAGAACCCATCTTCCTTCGGTGGTCTCAAGACTTTGTACCTCTTTTGCTTTGTTGTAACGTGCCATAAGACAAAGGTTGACAGATTCACTTTCGTCACTTGAGGAATCATCTTTCTCTGACTCACTATCGCTTTCCCAAGCGATGTATGCTCGTCGAGACTTGTTGGACTTTTTGTTTGAGCGACTTTTGTCATTATCCTTATCTTTGTCTTTCTTTAGGGATGGACAATCCGGCTTGTAGTGCCCGGATTTTCCACAGTTGTAGCACGTCCCTTTTACCTTGCCATTTTTATTTCCTTCACTTCTAGATTGCTTCCTGAACTTGACTAGATTTCTGTCCGAGTGTTGAATATCGTTCTTACGAATATATCTATTGTATCTCTTCACAAATAAGCTCATATCATCACCGGATTCTTCATCTTTGTCATTTTTGGCTTCATCATCACTTAGCTCTTGATGTGTGGACTTTGAACAAGAAGCCTTAAGAGCTATCGACTTCTTCTCCGTATCTTTTGCCTTCTCTTTCTTTATACTCTTTTCATGTTTATCCAAGCTAATGAGCACTTGCTCATGCTCATCGAGTTTACCAAAGAGTGTTGTGAGGTCTAGTGTAGCAAGATCATTGGCCTCCTTGATAGCGGTGACCTTCAGTTACCATTCCCTGTTAAGACACCTCAGAATTTTGTTAGTAGAAACCTCATTTGGAATTGGTTTACCAAGAACATGCAATTTGTTGAAAATGTGAGTAAATCGTTTTTGCATATCCGCAATGGTTTCCCCTTGCTTCATGTAAAACAAATCAAACTCTTGTGTTAGTGTATTAATACGAGCCATCTTAACATCATTAGTGCTTTGGTTGGCTACTTGTAAAGCATCCCACATAGCTTTGGCTGTTTCACAATGGGAGGCTCGATAATACTCATCAACTCCCAAGGAGGAAATGATCATATTACGAGCCTTCCAATCATAGATGTACTTTTTCTCGTCCTCCTCAGTCCATTGAGCTTCGTGTTTAGGAACGACAACGCCTTCCGCGTTAGTCATAGTAATTTCCATGGGACCGTTTAAAATAACGTTCCAAACCTTCCGATCTATGGAATTAATATGGACCCGCATACAATCCTTCCAGTAGCTGTAGTTTTCACCTGTAAAAACTGGAGCTCTATTATAAGCCCCCTTAGGTTCGTTCGCCATGATCCAAGAAGTTTTACCGAAGCACCAGAATAAACCGGAGCTCGTGATACCACTTGTTAAACGATGGCTATGGATCTAGAAGGGGGGTTGAATAGATCCCTTGAGTTTTACACGCAAATAGTCTACAAAAATTCTGTTTTAAAAAATTATTTAACGGAAGCTACCACTGGATAGAACATCTACAACGAACCTTCTACCGAAAGGATCGGATATGCACGAATATATCATGGATGAGTACGGAAGAGAAAAATTCAGTTTTGAATACTACACTTAAAAACGCAGACAACAAATTATCACTTGCTTGATGTTTATTCCAATCCAATGAGGTAAAGTGATAAGCAATTTAAAGCAATGTGTTCGAATTTTGCTTTGAAACAAATTATCAAACACCTAGTGTGCATAAACACACTATGTGCAGAATTTCTATGGAGAATAATGTACAGCTGCTCCAAAACACAATTCAATGAATTGTATCGATTTAACAAAAAAATTTATCAGCGTACAATTACTCTACGACAGAAATTTCAATAGTTTGCTACTTCACAAATTCGAACAATACTGAAATGTAAAAGAGTTAAGGGAAAGAGAGAACAAACGAGATTTGATTAGGCAGTTCCCCAATCGTCCTCGCTTTGGGTACGTCTGCCCCCAACTCCACAAAAGGAATTGAGATATATATATATATATATATATATGTAGTTGTTGCAAATTGTTTATTACAAGAGAAAACTATGAACATTCAAACCCCGAACGTCTTCGATCATTGATGCAGAATTTTCTCTTCCCTTGATTCAAGATGAATCAAGTGCTCCGAATATGGTTGATTCAATTACCGTCCCACGCTACTAAACCGAAAGAAACCACCGTTCTTCAGTTACCTTCACTCGGTCAATTGAAATCTTCCAAGAATTCGAACCCAAACCTTCTTCTACAATCCTCTGATTACAGCTACTAAACCGAAACAGTTGCGCCAATTTCCGGTTACCTTCGCCCAGCCGAATCCCTGTAGAATGGACAGTTTATGCAAAAACCCCCAAAATCTATTCGGTTCTTGGAGGACAAACCCAACTGGTTTGATTCAAGAAACACCTGCCAAACTCTCAACCCAGAAGATGAAGATCACACTTCCTAAATTCTGAACGTTATCACTTCGATCAATGGGCGACACAAACAAAGATGATTATGTGTGATTGTTTGTTTACACAATGAAGAAGATGAAGATGAAGAGAGAAATAACATATATCTTTCATGTTTCTTGTTATAGTGAAAAATGAAGACCAAAACTATTTATATGAAAAATATGACCAACAAAAATAATAACAGAAAAATAACAGAAAAGAAATTAAGTGAAAAAATGCAGAAATAAAGGTCATGCGTCGACCTCCAGTATCCATGCGTCGACGCATAAGATAAGAATTTTGTGTCCACAGATTTGTGCGCTTACCCGCAAGTTTTGGAGGTTAGCGCATGAATTCTGGGGTTAGCGCATGAACTTAAGGGTCAGCGCATGAAGTGCAAATTTTCAGGAAATTCAATTTTTTGAGCATTTTTACCAGACCAAGGTCAAACATACATGCTAGATACTACTAAAACAATAGTGGACCTTTATTTTTGGAGAGAACAAGATCCTATGCATCTAGACACATGACCAATAACGGTAAGACGCTATATGCCTGACACGTAAAGTGATACCGCTCAAATTACAATCTAATATATTTGTTGACATCATTAAAACAAGATAGCTAGAAGGATATCCCTCACAGATACCACAGTTTACCACGAAATCTTTGCCATAGGTGTCGTCATTGGTGTCGTCGTACATGTCTTCATCAAAATCCCCTCCAGGTGATGGGTCATACTCTTCATCGGACTGAGAGAGTATTTTGGCTCCTCTTCATCTGACTGAGGAGTATACTCTGGTTCTTTCTTACTTTCTGCCAACGAAGTACACTTTGAGCTCTGGGTCGACACCACTTCCTTTTCTCCTGAAGCGTTCACAGTTACTGCCATGGTCTGGTTCGTCGCCACCTTGCTATTTTCTACCCATCTTCCTTTTGGGTACTGGCGCTTCTGTACAGATATTCTGACAATCTTCACTTTTGAAGTTGTAACCTCTCTTTTAGCCTTCTTATTGCGCTGATAGCGCCTCCACTGGGTCCTAGTCATAGGGTTTTTTCCTTTGTAGTTGGGGGACACCCTATATCCTGCTTGTTCGACCCTTTCATCAGCGACATTCGCCTCCTTCTCCAAATCAAGAGATTTCCACTTTGGTCTTTTGCTTCCTTTCTGATTTACCGGTGCCATCCACCTTTCCTGTGGGGAGTCTGATGGGGGCACGAAAGTTTTAGGCCTTGCCCTTTGGAACAGATTTTTGTACTCTTCATTTCGACGAGGGACCCCGCTCCTGTCGAACAAAAACCTTGGGACAGGTGGCTCGCTCTCTGGCAGCACTTCTTTCTTGCTTTCCTCGTACCTCTCAGCAGTTTTCTCATCGAACACGGCATTGCACCTGGGGCATAGCGCAGATTTGGAGCTGCTTATCCTGCACTTTTCCTGAAAATCTTCCAAACTTTCACCAGCCTGGGGGTACACTGCTTTGAGTTTTCCCTTTGCTTTCTTGTCGGAACCCTCAGTAGTTTCGACCATCATGCATTCTACCACTTCAGCCATTGGCGGTTTGTCGAGGCCCTCAATAGCTTCGACCATCAAACATTCGTACACTTCCGAATACAAAGCCTCTTCAACCTTCAGTGGGTCAGTGTCAACCTGCATCTTTGGCTTCTCGCCAAATTGGAGTCGACCCTCCTTCAAAGCCTTTTGCACCAAATCCCTGAAAAGAACACATTGAGCTGTTTTATGACCAAGGAAATTATGAAACTTACAAAATCCCCTCTTTTTCTTTTGTTCTAGAGGGGGATCTTTCAAACCAGACGGAATAATAATTTGACCATCTTTAACCAGTAAATCAAATATTTCATCACATTTCGAAACGTCAAAAGTATAAGTTTTAGCGACGTATTTATCTGTCTTGTTAGTTTCGGTGGGATTTTTTCCATTCGATGGTTTCAACATCTTGCATGTATAGGGAGGTCCTGGCTTAAGCTCAGCCACGTGGATCTCACTTTTGTCGACGGATTCTTCGTCGTCGGACGAGTATTCGTCAGCAGCCACATAAGCTACTTTTTCTTTTTTACGATATCTGTTAGACTGGGCTTTTTCAACTTTCAATCTTTCGACCTGGCAAACCCGGTCAGCCAGTTGTGCCATATCTCTAAGATATTGCGTGTCCAACTTCTTCTTGATCGAATAGTCCAGGCCGCCAGCGGCCATTTCGACTAACTCGTGTTTAAGGACTTGAGTAAAGCAACGTGCTTTCAAAAGTCTAAACCTATTTAAGTACTGGTCTACCGACTCTATGGCCTTGCGTTTGTCGCTTGGCAATTCTTTCAAACTTATTTTTGATTGTCCCATATAGAATTGTTCGTGAAATAGCCTCTCCAATTGTGCCCACGTGTGAATGGACTGAGGGGGCAACATGGTGAACCACGTGAACACATTCTTTGTGAGGGAACTTGGGAAATACTTCATTTTCAAATCCTCATTGTTCCCTATGTCGCCCGCTTCGGTTTGATACCTAGCGACGTGTTCGACGGTGGACTCTTCTGTTTCCCCAGCAAACTTGGTAAATTTTGGCACTTTCCATCCCCTGGGTAACTCTGTTTGTAAGACAAAATCTGGTAAAGGGGATGTATATGTTGGCCGTCGAAGGCCAGGTTTCGGCCCATTACGGACCATGATACGTTCGACCACAGCTTCCAAGTTATGTTCTCCAGCCAGGGCGTCCTGTCGAACCTGTTAGACAACAAAATCCGGATCTTGGTGCCTATGGACAATCACAGGTGGCCTTTGAACCCTCCTAGGAGTTTCTTCGAACTCGTGGGGTTGTTCTATAGTTTCGTCGAAGGCTTCATCCTGACGAAGGGGCGTCATCGGTCGCGGCGGTGGGGTCTGTCGACCCTGAGCCCTAGGGGCGCCTAAGAAGTCACCGATTCGTGTCATCTGAGTCGCCAGTTGCTGGTAACTCTGGGTTGATTCTTATATCAGTGGTCTTAATATTGTACCCATCTGCTGAGTCAACATGTGAACCATCTCATGATTACTCTCGTCCATTTGTTGCCTCATGACCACGGCGGAACTAGAGGTAAAGGTCGGTATGGATTGAGAGGATAGGTTGAATCCTGGAGGTCGAACCATTGGGTTCGACAAGTGTCCTATCCCTTGATAAGTCGAGAATACTGGGGACAAACTTTCTCCAAACAAATATCCGCTAGAATGCACACTTGACATGAACTCTGGTGGCATTCCATATGATCTAGGTATGGGCATGGTGATACTAGGCATATATTACCGCGTAGTCCCAGCCATTGTCGACCTTGGTTCGTTTCGACGCGGTGTTGTAATTGGTCCGCTAGGAGAGGTTGACACTGTTGATATGGTACCAAAGCCAACATCAGTTGTGTGTGTCCCCACCGCAGTTTCCGTCGGAGACGGTTCTTCGTTTGGTCGTGGTATTACCATCTTACCACTACGCAAAAACATATACTCAATTTACACGGGTCCCACTGGGCGTACCACTTTGTTCGCCGGCGCGAACAACCGTTGGCCTTCTGTCGTAGGTTCGCTTGCGGGATCGGCCAAACAAATCCCAGAACTGGGAATTGGAAGCGTATGTTTGTGCGGCGTTTCAGTTTGTCTGTTTGTTTTTTAGTGCCATTGTGTTTACTGTGAATTTTGGTAAACAACCTCTGGTCTATCAATTTTAAATAAAACTGACTAACTTGCAGGATCGACCACACAAATCCTAGGACATGTGCTAAATTTTAAGGGAAAATGTAACTGACAATGATAACTGCAAGAAATGTAAATTGAACTCCACGTTCGACAGTAAAAGAAAACTACATGAACTCCACGTTCGACTACTTGCAAATAAAGTAAAGGCTTGGAAATGTAAAGGGCTGTAAATAAATGATGCAGAACTTAAAGGCGACGAATGTAAGAGACAAAAAGGTAAATGACTTTGAAAAATAAAAGTGCAGGAAGATAAATAACTGTCAAAAGTAAACAACAAGAAATGTAAAAGTGCTTGAACTCCACGTTCTTGAATGTAAAAGGTGCAGAAAGAGTAAATGACTATCGAAAGTAAAGAGCAAGAAAATAAATGACTTTGGAGGTAAATGCAGTAATGTAAAAGTTTTTGAAAATAAAATGCAATGAACTCCACGTTCTTGAAAATAAAGACTGAAATGTAAAGGTGCTGTCAAAAGTAAATGCGGGAAGATAAATGACTTTAAAAATAAAAGACTTTGAAGATAAAAGACAAGAAATAAAGATGAACTCCACGTTCTTGAAAATAAAGGCTTTAAAGGTAAATGCTTGAACATAAAGGTGCAGTCGAAAGTAAATGCAGGAAGTTTAAATGAAAGTTTAAAAACAAGACTTCAAGTAAATTTGACATGAAAAGTAAAATTCAGGAAAACGTAAAGACAAGGAATGTAAATGCTTGAAGCTTAGACATGATGAAGATAAATTGCATTAATGCAGAAATAAAGGGTGGTGTTACATTGCGTACATTCTCACGAACTCGTTTCTCTACACGCGGGTACTTTGAGTTTCTTTGAGTCACTTGTACAAAAATATGAACACCCCTATTACATAGAACTAACTCCTATTTATAGTGCTAAGAAATAACTACTAAGTGGTGGTTATTGCTTCAAACGTGTCCCTTTGGCGCCTTCTCCTTGGCCTCAACTGTTCCCACGTTCACAACTGCTCCTATTTGAATTTCAAACATTGGAAATTCCCTCCAGCCTTAGTCTAACAACTGCAGCGCGTGTTTCAATATTCCCATGGTCGAAACCTTTCCCAACACTTAGCCATTTTTGAGGTTCCTAAAACCCCTATTCGACTCAGGCTTCACCAAAACTGGGTCGAAGCCTTCTTTATGTTAAAAATAATTTTTTAACTTAAAATAGCTTTGATTTTTCTAGCGTCGAAAATGAGGGTTAACAAATTGCCCCCAAGGAATGTCCTTTCGCCAGAATTGGTAGGAAGGTCATTTCTTGATATAATAACCATTTCGACGCTTGTTTGCATAGCCTCAACTGAATACCCCACTAATTACTTAGTGGCTGAATTGTTCAGTTTCTTTGACCCAGGCTTATGACGTCATACCATCATGACAAATCCTTAAACGTCACTTCAGTCGTATTCATCATAACACTTTTCTTGAAAACAGATGTTTGCAGTCTGCTCATAACTGCTACCATTCATCACGTCTCCAGGAAAAGAACACGCGTCCCACTAACTCCTCAACTTCAACGGTAGATCCAAGGCTCTTGGGATTTTTAAACGTCTATAAATACCCATTTCTGCCACTTTGTGAACTTTTCACACTCTTATACTCTCAAGCGAACATCTTCTTCTCTTCAGTTTCTCTTACGCAAAACCCAGAAAAACACCATCTTTTCGTCTTCTTCAACAATGGCGTCTTCCCAAACCAATCCTCAACCAAAGAAAACTCAAAGAGGTAAGGCTGCTCAATTTAAACAAGCCATTCCTCCATTCGTTAATATCCCAGGCCCCCAAATAGTGGATAATCGTCGTTGCATGCCGGAACCCACCACTGAAGAATCCAGACGCATATACAAGTCTTAGGTAATGATCCCTTTAGTCGTTTCTGACAGACCTTATGTGATGTCTGGTCCTATAGCTGATGTTGACATTTCTAATGAGAAACTAAGTGAGTTTCTCCCCTCTTATCGGAAAACAAGGCCGTTAGGGCAAAAGAGTTTTCCCAAAATCAACGTTGCTACTGAAACCTCTCCTGAAGAAATCCCCTTGCCCAAAATCAACGTTGGCTATCTCACTGATGGCACCAGGCTGGTGAGAGCTGTCAATCCCTTGAAGGAATTTGACCAATGGATGGCGAAGATGGAGAAGGTCAAAGCTGAACATTGGAAGAATATAGGGATTTATGACCTTCTTATGCTGTCGAAGACCAGCATACCATACTGTCTGAACATGTTGGCAGCGTCTTTATACTTTTGGGACAACACCCATTATACCTTCCATCTACCATGTGGAATGGTTACCCCAACCTTGTTCGATGTAGCTCCCATCACAGGGCTTCGCCCAGATGGCCTTACCTATAACCCTGATGTTGATGCTGGAGACACCATCAATATTTCAGGCTCTAAACTTACATACACTCTCTTCATCAAACACCACTTTAAACAAGAAGATGACAAAGTGTCTGATGAAGAATATATTGCTTTTCTCACAGTCTGGCTGTCGAGATATGTTTTCTGTACAAAATCTTTGCAGGTAGCTAAGAAGTACCTGCCCCTGGCGAATCAACTTCACAACAACAGAGGAACCTGCTTGAGTGAACTCATCCTGGCGAACCTTTATGAGTCTATCAGCGAAGGGGCTTCTCGACTTAGAAATGTGGAGGCCCAAGGTCCTATGCACTTGAGTGGGCCTCTTTGGCTACTTCAATTGTGGCTTAATGCTACATTTGAGGCTAGCCTCCCTAGAAAAGGCCTAATTGATGAAGCCTCTGCTGAAATCAGGGAAAGGAGTGTCGAAGGGACGCGTATGGCCAAACTCACTCCCAATAATGATGGTGAAACCCTTTAAAGGGCCTTTACCAGTTATATTATGATGTTTGCCAAGCGCTATGAGTTCACTCCTAGCATGGCACCTTTTGCTCAAAGAAGATACGACCCTGTGTGGTTTAAAAGGCCATTTCCAAATCCTCACCAAACTCTTGATCAAGAATCTGTTGCTATCTGGGAAGCCTTTTTTATTCCTAGATTCTTTATCCACAGGCTGAACTTAGGGAGAGGTTTATCAGCACTGATCGCCTATCAACCAAACCTTGTCTCTCGACAGTTTGGGCTGACCCAGAGCTTTCCTCAATGCTTGTATGAGAGAAAGGGCCAAGTAATTCTTCACACTGCCTGCTTCGATGAGGAAAATGTCTCCATTACACTCGACAGCCGGAATGAGAAAAGAAAAATCCTCTCTCCTGTGTTTTTTGAGCCTTCTTTTCTATGCACTTCATCATTCCACCAATGGTGGTCGAAGCACTATAGTGAGCACTTTCTTGATGTGGCTACATTTTCTTCATTACTTGACCAAGCTTTTCTCAATGTGCAGGACAAGACGAAAAAGAGTAAGTTTACTCACATCAAAGAAATACAGGCTTTTCAAAACTACTTTGAAACTATCTATCGACCAGATGATCTTAATCGAACCATTCATGAGGCTGCTGTCACTCTAAAGAGAAAATTTCTAGAAAAGCTGGATCAACTAAAAATTCCTCCAAACGTCCCTCGTGAGAAACGTTATGAGGTAGCTTTTAAACTTTTTCCTTCAAAGTTCCCCCGACTGCCTAATGCTGATTTTGGAGTGGCGCTTGCCCCTCCATTTCCAGATTGGTTTGTCTGTGGGGAGCATTTAAAACTTCTTCGACATCAGTCTCATCCAAAGGCCCAACGAGTGGTTACGACTAAGCATATGTTAGACAGTTTTAAAGGACACCTTCATATAGGAATTCAGGACGTTCGTGTCGAATCTGAAATATATGAAGGTTTGAAACCCTTAATTCATGGCTTTATAACTAACCACGTAATCATTAACTTGTAACAATTTTTTACTGTCTTTCAGCTGTGCCTAGGAAAACTGCTTCAACTAGGGCTGCTACCTCACAAAGTGGCAAAGAACCAGAGAGCACACAGGTATATTTCGCATCCCCTACTTACGCTTTTACTATATGAATTTATTTCTTATATTTGCATTGCCTCTTCAGACTGGTCAAAAACCTCCAACACCTTCAAAGAAAGGTAAAAAGGATGCCCCAGCTGTTGTCATATCTTCAGATGCTTCAGATGAATCTCCTGAGGAGGTTCTTACAAAGAAAAGAAGAAAACCAATCAAAGCATCTGGACCTGCTGGCCCACCTCCTTCGAAGGTGGCCAAAATACTTGAAAAGGCACCCACAACAAGTGGTGTCGAAAAAGAACCTTCCACGGTGGCCTTGAGAACACCTCTTGGTGACCATGGGAGTGATAACTCAAGTCCTGCTGCTGTACAAGCTCAGGTATGTGCACCATTTTTTCATTATACTTACGTCTTTCGTCCAAATTCTTTCAATCTCATTTTCTCCACTTGTGTTCTTTAGGCAAACATAATCAATAATCCTGATCCTCAACCAGCTTCAAGCAACCTCGCCACCAACATAATTAACAATCCCCCTCCTCAACCGACTGCAGGAAGCTTCACCACCACGCTCCTCAACAGCCAAGGTGAGCCAACTTATCACCCATCTTTTGATATTGGCTCTGGTTTGAGTGAGATCAATCAACCTAATCCACATGCTGCAGAACACACCACACCACCAGTTCAAACCACTACTCAAAACGCACAAGCTGATGGCGCCAATTCTGATGATGATGATGCCTCAAGTCCACCACTTTTCAACCTGGCTAACTTCATGGATAATGATCAATTGGTTGAAGAAGAAAGAAACGAACCTGAAGTTCAAACACACAACGACAATCCTGGTCAAGCTGTGCCTGAGGAGACAAATGAACCACATCCTACACTAGCTGATGACCAGGAGAATATTCGACCAACTGCTGAAGAGCCTGACGAAGAGATGGTAGTCGAAGAAGAATAAGATGAAGAAGGAGAAGAATCAGAAGAAGAGGAGGAAGAAGAACAAACGGATCCTAATCCCCACCATACTCCTTCGCCTGTGGTCCAGCAAACCCTAGCTAACATTCCACCTCCTGGAGACTCACTGACAACACTCAAGTGGTCGAACCCACGTGAGTATTCCAAATTAATACTCGGGCAGAGGTATGGTTCTTATTCTTCTGTCTCTTCGACTCCAGCATCAGATGATTTCGCCAAACCAATCCTCCAAGCCATAAAGAAAAAATTCTTCAGGGGGGACATTCACAGAGTTTTGGCCTCAGACCCATCTGCAACCGCTTATCTGAAGGATACCCTTGGAAAGCTTGAACTCACCACTCTTAATCCAGACGTTTCTGGTTTTCTGATAGAGTTAACTATTGTGGTGAACCAAATAGCTGCAGAGATAAAGCTGCTTCCATCTATCAAGAATACCATAGAGGAAACATCTGGTCTTGAGAGTTCAGCTTGGTATGGTGCAAAGGAGTCATATGAGAAGGTCGAAAGTATAGAGGCTGAACAAAAGAAAACACAAAATGAAATAGCCTCCAATCAGAAGAATATTGAAGCCTGGAAGCAGCAAATCACTGAGTTACAAGATAAAATTGAGAATGCTGAAAAACGCAACCGTGATTTGCAGAATTTCGACACCACTGAGATGGATAGGGAAATGAAACATGCCATGGATCGTATTGAGGCAGCCCAAAAACTTGAGAAACAGCTTGCCACAGCCAAACTTGATGAATCCTTGTGCAATGCTCGCCTCAAACATCACATAGAAACCTTTGCCCAGTTGGAGTCGAGGCTTCCCTTCTGATGCTTTCAAGACCTTTATTTGCTCAACCAATCATTTGTTTCTTGGCCTTTTCAGGCCTTTATGTAATGACAGTTTTATGCCTTTGGCATTGATTAATCAATCGTTAGTATTTCGCCATTAACTGCTTTCGACCCATATTATATTATGATGCATTTTATTTATCGCCTCACATCTCAGTCAAATTTGCAATTAAGGCATTCTGCCTTTTTTCTTGGAAAACAAAACTTTCTCAGTTTTAAAACTTCAAGGCATAAGCCTCTAGCTTTAAAGTAACATTTATAGCATAACCCTTAGGCATACTTCCAAGAATACCTCACGTGTTTCCACCGTTTGACTGGCCAATCCTATCAACACTTCGCCTTTATAAATTCCCTCCCATATGACCAAGATTTGCATAGAAGCAAACATGAACAATTCAGAGAAATCATCAGCCAAGAAAATGGCTGGAAAGGTAAAGGCAGTTGAGGAAACAAAAAAGATGGAGGCAACAAAGAAACCTGAAGCCTCTATTGGAGCAACCTCTCAAGCCAAGAAGAGAGAAACTAAAATGAAGATCTCTAAGAAAGGACGCTCCAACACCCAGGACTTTGATGATGAACCAGATGCAGATTATATGGATTTCCTCAAATCCATAGATTGGAGAGATTATGAATAACCTTTCCTTGATTAAAAAATTGTTGTGTTGATTCTCCTTTGCTTTGTATGCCATATTAGCCTGAGTTGGCCTATTTTGGCTTTCTTTTTATTAAATAAAGCTTAAGTTTTGATATGAATCTCTTGTAACATAGGCTTATATTTTTTCAAATACTTGCCATTTACTTTCAAGATTCTTTTATCTTTGTCTAACTCTTCCACTTCATAAGCTCCATTAGAGAAAACTTGTATGACTTGGAATGGACCTTCCCACTTAGGAGACTATTTGCCTAATGTTCTATCCTTTTGATCCATAGGCAAAATCACTTTCCAAACTAAATCCCCACATGCAAAAGATTTAGACTTGACCTTTTTGTTGAAAGATTCCTCGACCCTTTTCTTTTGTCTTCTTAACAACTCCAAGGCTCTAAGCCTTTCTTCATCCAAATCCACTAATTCATTCATCATCATTTCCCAATAATCCTCAGAGGGAATCTCATGATGTCTTTGAACTCTTATAGATTGTAAATAAATCTCAACAGGCAATACTGCATCATGACCAAAAGTAAGTTGAAATGGGGTAGTATTAGTAGCCTCTTTAGCGGATATTCGACATGCCCAAAGAACTTGGTCTAATGTCTTGTGCCAATTTCTAGGCCTCTTTACCACATGCTTCTTAATTAGTCCAACTACTACCTTATTGGCAGCTTCGACTTGCCCATTGGCCTGAGCATAATAAGGTGTAGAAGTCAATAACTTAAAGCCTATTTCTTTGGCAAACTCCTGCATCTTTTGACCAGTAAACACTGATCCTTGATCCGTAGTGATTGTTTCAGGAATACCAAATCTATAAATAATGTGATTTTGAATGAATTCAATAACATCTTCTTGAACTATATTCGCCAATGGTATTGCTTCAATCCACTTGGTGAAATAATCAATTCCCACCAAAATATATCTTTGGTTCTTTGAAGATGCTGGTCGAATCTCTCCCACTATATCCAAAGCCCATCCTCTGAAAGGTCATGGTTTCACTATGGAATGTAATTCACTGGCAGGGATATGATGTATGCCAGCATGAATTTGACATTCTTGGCAACCCTTAGCAAATTCTATGCAATCTTTCAGCATAGTAGGCCAATACATGCCTTGTCGAAACAACAGCCATTTCATCTTCTGGCCAACTTGGTGTGCTCTACATGCCCCACTATGTACTGTCGAAAGAGCCAAATATGCCTCTGCTTCACTAAGGCATCTCAATAATACTCCCTCAGGGGTCTTTTTAAACAATTCATTACCCGAAAGTACATAGCTTAGAGCTTGATACCTGATTTTTTGCTCTGTCGAAGCCGTTGGATTTTGCAAATATTCAACTATAGGCTTCCTCCAGTCTTCATCTGTCAAATTATCTATAGCAAAAATTTCAAAAATTTCGCCATCTATGCATCCAAGCTTAGTTGTTTCTAAGTCTGATGGGCACAATCCAACAGCCACCACTTTACCTCTTGCTTCAATTACTTCTTGAAGGTTTTCCTTCGACACCTTGTATCCAGAGGCAATTTGAGCCAAGTCATTAGCACCTTGATTCTCTATTCTAGGTATGTGTTGGATGGCCACTACCTCAAATTTCTTTAATAATCTATTGGCTATCACAAAGTACATAATGAGATTTTCTTTAACATATTTATATTCCTTTGTGATTTGTTTTATAACCAATTCTGAGTCTCCCATTATTTCGACTCTAGTTGCCCCCAATTCTAACAAAATTTCAAGGCCATCAATTAATGCTTCATATTCAACCTCATTGTTAGAGCAAGGTCCTTCGACCTTGTACTTGAATTTTGTTGGAATTTTTTCAGGAGAAATAATGTATATTCCCACTCCTGTTCCATTTTTATGACTTGATCCATCAAAGTATAACTTCCAGGATTTTAATTCAACATAATTCAAATCATTTTCATTTATGGAGTGGTCAACTATAAAGTCTACAACTATTTGCCCTTTCACAGCTTTTAAAGGTTGATATGTTAGAGAAAATTATGTTAATGCTAATGCCCATTTGCCAATTCGACTATGCAAAATAGGCTTAGATAACATACGTTTTACAACATCAAAGTGAGAAGAAACATACACATCAAATGGCTTTATATATTGCTTCAATTTAGTACAAGAGAAATACAAGCATAAACATAACTTTTCAATCATGCTATACCTAGTTTCTGCATCATTTAAAACTCGACTAAGGTAATAAATGGCTCTTTCGACTCCATTTTCATCCTCCTGAGCTAACATGCTCCCTAGAGTTTTATCTGATGCAACTATATACAATCTCATACTCTTGTTTCTACAAGGTGGTGAAAGAATTGGAGGGTGGCTTAGGTACTCCTTGATTTTGTCGAAGGCTTCCTGCTGTAATTGCCCCCACTCAAAACCATCTTTGTTGAAACGAAGCAATGGCAAAAAGGCTTGTGTTTTGCCACTCAGGTTGGATATAAACCTTCTCAAGAAGTTGATCTTGCCCAGTAACGACTGCAACTCCTTTTTAGTTGACGGCGCTTTCGCCTCCATTATGGCTTTGGTTTTATTCTGATTTATTTCGATCCCTTTCTTGTGGACCACAAAGCCTAGGAAATCCCCTGCCTGCACACAAAAAGCACATTTGAGAGGATTCATTTTAAGACCATATTTTCTCATCCTTTCAAAGGACTATCGAAGATGGTCAATGTGACTTTTCCCAGAAATAGATTTTATAACAATATCATCAATGTAAATTTGCATGAATGTGTCTATAAAATCATGGAAGATTGAATTCATCGCCCTTTGATAAGTAGCACCAGCATTTTTGAGACCAAAAGGCATCACTACCCATTCATAGATGCCTAAGGCTCCAGGGCATCTAAAAGCAGTTTTATGAACATCTTCCTCAGCAATGAATATTTGGTTGTAGCCAGAATATCCATCCAGCATACTAAGATACTCATGTCCTGCTGCAGAATCTATTAACATTTCTGCTACTGGCATTGAATATTCATCTTTAGGAGTTGCAGAGTTTAAATCTCTAAAATCAATGCAAACTCTCAAAGACCCATTCTTTTTAATAACAGGTACTATATTAGCCAACCATTCGACATACCTTGCCGTGCGAATGAATTTGCAACGAAACAGTCTTTCGACTTCCTTTTTTATCTTTGACAATATCTCTGGTGCAAACCGTCTTGGATTTTGCTTGACTGGTTTTTTTCCAGGTGTCATAGGTAACCTGTGTTCGACCAACTCCCTTGTCAAACCAGGCATCTCATCATAATCCCAGGCGAAGCAGTCCTTAAACTCTTTTAACAACTGAACCACTTCAACCTTCAACTAGGGATCAAGGTTGGCACTGATGTAGGTAGGCCTTTTGGTTGTCCCCTCACTGAGGTCAACTTTTTCTAAAGGATCTTGTGCTAGAATTTTGATATTATTTGCCAACGGATCCTTCTCAAATCCCAAAGGCTCATCTTCATAGATGGCGTCGAGCCTCTGGCTTTGCTCTCCAGTTTCAGCCTTATCTGGAGGTTTTGGGTTGAAGTCCTTACCAGGACCTTCTTGATAAAATTCAGAAATGGCTTCGCCAGCCATATAATCATTGGCAGCTTCCAAAGCCGCTTGTAGTTTTGTTTCAGCCACATAGGCCGAAATTCTTTTTAAAGCTTCGAACTCAGTCATGATCACTGAATTCAGTTCCCCATCCTGTGGGCTCTATTGGAGGGGAGCCTAAGCATGGCAACCTTCCTCCTGGTACTTCCCTGTCCCACCTGAAACCTTCGACAGGGTGTAAATACAATGAATAAAACGTTTCTTCATCAGGCGTAAACTCAAAGTCGGCTGGAGGACATGGAGCAATGTTCGCCAAATGTTTCTCAAACTGTCTATTATCCACATGATTAATAGGCACCTTAAAGTACCCTTGATCAGCTTCAATATTTTCAACTATCCCATCTGGTCTCCAAATGGTGATTCTTTGATGCATAGATGAAGGTACAACTCCTATTCCATGAATCCACTCCCTACCCATAAGTAGATTGTAGTTAGCTTTCGTCTCAACGACCATAAACACTGTTGGTCTGGTAATGGTTCCCACAGTAAGATCCACTTGAATCACTCCTAGAGTGGAACCAACTTTTCCTTCATAGTTCGACAAAACCATGTTGTGGGATTTGGTATCAGTCTCAAACTTCCCAATCTTGCTCAGCAAAAATCTTGGCATTAAATTAACAGTTGCACCACAACCCACCAAGATTTTTTTAACAGGAACATTTTCTACTTTGCCAGTAATGTAGAGAGGCTTCAGATGACCCTTCATTGCGTCTGTGGGGCGTTCAAAGAAAGCATTATGTTCTTCGACGCACCCATTATTCATGATGTAATAACACACAGGCTTGTGTGCCAACATTTCTAATTCAGCAGTTTGATCCAAGTCTTCGACCTCTGAAACTTGACCAAATTCTTTTGGCATTACTGATACCACATTCACAAGAATATCTAGAGAAGCTGCTGACTCACTGTCGAAATTATCAGTCATATTCTCATCATCTTCAACTTTCTTCTCTGGCTGAACCTTGAACAGCTTTCGCCTTATGGGCATCTTCTCAATCGTCCCAGCTTGATTATCAATATTGGTGCTTGACTCTCCTTGTACCTGAGCCTCCCTGATAGCCTTTCGCCTACGTTGATCTCTTCGCCATTGTGATCTAGACATGGGATTTTTACCCTTGTAATTTTGAGAAATGTATGCTGACTTGTTGATGGTATGGTTCTCTTTTCTATACTCAAATGAAGAACCTCTTTCCACATCAAATTTATCCCACTTCTTCTTTTGTCCTCTTCCTTCGATGGGCTTGATCCAACTACCTGTTGGCACATTCGCAGCTGGTTTGAATGTACCTGACCTAACTCCTGGTACTTGGTTTTTCAATCCTGTCGAAAGTCGTCTATGGTCAAAACTTCTGGGACCTTTATTTACCTTCTGCCCCTAGCTTCCACCAGCTTTTTTGACACCTTCTAACTTGTGGGCAGCTTTCTCATAAAAAATGGCGTTGCATCTAGGACATAGCATTACTCCAGAACCTTTCTTCTGGCACCGGTGCAGAAAATCCATAATTGTCTCCTCTTGCTTAGGATAAGCTATTTTGTTGCACTCTTCTTGTTCATCTGCCTTACTCACTTGTTCAGCTTTTTGATCTGTAATTTCGACCATATTGACATCAATCCTATCCTTTAAGCGCATCTTGGAGAAATGAGCTTCAAGACTTTCAGTGGTCTTCGCCAGCCACCCACCACTTGCTACTGCTTTTGCAACTTTTTGGGAAGCTTCTTGCCAAGCAGCTTTTTCAGATTCAACCATTTCTTCAGCATTAACCTTTTCGACATTAGGAGACATCTTGAAAAACTGTTCAGCAGCCATACATATCCAGTTTTATACCAAACAACCATCCATGTCTATCATCTCTCCTACCAACAGCATGTCATCTTCCAATTCTTTAACAACTTGGACTTTGGGGGCATTTCTGCCCATAGCCTCACTGGTGTTGATTCTATCTGAGCTAGAATCAGCTTCTTCAACCAATTCGACCATGTTAATGCCTTCAGTGGCATTTATCTTCAATCCACTCACTGCCATATCCAAAACCTTGGCAGCATTATCCATTTCAACAAACTTATCAGCAGTTTCTTTGGTCACCAATATTAGACTGGTACCATCGACATTCAGGCCATTTGCAGCCTTATTAAAACCTCCAGTCATCACAGGATTGGTGGCGAAGTCCTCAGTAACCTCCACTATGTTGACTGACTGATCAAATCCTTCTGTGGCTTCGACCATTTGGACCTCGTGAGGCTCTGTGTAGTTAGCCTCTGCAACTTGCAATGGGTCAGAGTCAATTTTCATCTGGGCTTTGCCTTTGTCACCAAACTCCAGCCTTCCTTCTTGGATAGCATTTTGCACCAAATCCCTGAAAAGAAAACATTGAGAAATTTTATGACCCAAAAAATTATGGTACTTACAAAAACCTCTTTTCTTTCTTTGTTCTAAAGGTGGCATCTTAGCACCGGCAGGCACTATCATTTGCCCATCTTTAACTAACAAATCAAAAATTTCGTCACATTTAGTGACGTCGAAAGTGTATGTTTTCTTAGGAAATTTGTCGTTAGATTCGACAGGATTTTTTCCATTTGAAGGAGCTAATAATTTGCAGGCATAAGGTAGACATTGCTTTAACTCAGCAACGCCAACCTCATTTCCGTTGAAATAAGATGTTTCATCATACAAATTCTCCACATCTTCATTACATTCGACAAAGGCTACTTTTTTACCCCTACTGAATTTAGCCTTTTCTTCTTTCAGCCTTTCTAGTTGTCGAACCCTATCAGCCAACTGGGCCATATCTCTAAGATATTGGGTATCTAATTTCTTCCTAATGGAATAATCAAGACCCCCAGCAGCCATTTCGACCAACTTATGTTCTGGCACTTGTGTAAAGCACCTGGCTTTAAGAAGTCAAAACCTATTCAGGTAATCATCAATTGGCTCAGTAACTTTGCGTTTGATGCTAGCCAATTCTTTCAAACTAATCTTAGTTTGCCCCATGTAGAACTGTTCATGAAACAAACGTTCTAGTTGGGTCCAATTGTATATGGAATTTGGAGGCAAAGTAGTAAACCATGTGAAGGCATTCTTGGTAAGGGAACTTGGGAAGTATTTGATCCTAAGGCTTTCGTCAGCTGCAATTTCGCCTGCTTCAATCAAATATCTAGCCACATGTTCGAAGGTAGATTCAGTAGTATCTCCTGAAAACTTGCTGAACTTTGGAACCTTCGTCCTGGGGGGTAATTCTGCTTGGAGAATATAATCCACTATAGGCGAAGTATAATTTGGCCTTGTGAAGCCAAGATTCACACCATTTCTGGTCATTATCCTTTCAACCATGGCTGCAAGATTATTTTCCTCTGCTTGATTTTGGTGTCGAGCCTGTCTAAGGAACTGATCAACATTTTGATTCCTGTTCACCATCACCACTGGCTCTTCCTTCATCTGGATTGGCATCTGGTTTCTTGGTGGTTCGACTCTAAAATGATCAATCATCTCTTGATCTTCCAAGTGCACCTCAGGTACATGACGTGGGCGACGTCTTGGGATATCTTCGACAACAGTTGGTCTTCGATCCACCGCTGGTACTCCCATGAAATCAGCCATGCGTGCCAATTGTGCAGCCAATTGTTGGTTAGTTTGAGTTGTATTCTGAATCAAGGGTTGAAAAACTTTTCCCATTGTCTGAGACAACGTATGCACCATTTGCATGTTACTTTCATCCATCTGCTGTCTCAAACAATTTATGGATGTATTGGTAAGACTAGGCGCTTGAACGGAATAACCAACACCTATACTCTGATTGTTTCAACCCCCTGATCCGGATCCTTGTAATGGCGAAGACACTACATTCTCTAAAAATACAGGTGGAGCATTCTGCAGATTTTGCATCATTGATGTAGGCATACCATAGGGTTGACTCAGTGACCCTGGATGTGGAAAACCTGGAGGAGGGAGATGCTGGTACACTGAATTTCCTCCTGGAGGTGTTGGCGAATTAGGACTTTGTGGTCCTATGTATTCTAACACAGGTTGAGTATATGATTTTGTGCATGTTGAGCCTGGTTCAGACACTACTAATGAAGGTGACGTCTGTCCTCCTATCGAAGACACTGGTGATGGTGTGCTTTGAGACCCCATACTGCTACTTGACTGAGTGTTTGAAATACTCCCTTGAGGATCAACTTGTTGATTAGCATTAGTTGCCATTCTCTTAGTGTATCTTCTCTCTGGTATTCCTTCGTTTGTTGTGGCTAACTTCCCACTTCTCAATAACATACAACGAAAGTATTTCTTCACCAAGAAAGATAAGGTTAACAAAAAGTATAAAACTTAGCACTAGGTCCTACTGGGTGTGCCAATTTGTTTACTGTGAATTTTGGTAAACAACCTCTGGTCTATCAATTTTAAATAAAACTGACTAACTTGCAGGATCGACCACACAAATCCTAGGACATGTGCTAAATTTTAAGGGAAAATGTAACTGACAATGATAACTGCAAGAAATGTAAATTGAACTCCACGTTCGACAGTAAAAGAAAACTATATGAACTCCACGTTTGACTACTTGCAAATAAAGTAAAGGCTTGGAAATGTAAAGGGCTGTAAATAAATGATGCAGAACTTAAAGGCGTCGAATGTAAAAGACAAAAAGGTAAATGACTTTGAAAAATAAAAGTGCAGGAAGATAAATAATTGTCGAAAGTAAACAACAAGAAATGTAAAAGTGCTTGAACTCCACGTTCTTGAATGTAAAAGGTGCAGAAAGAGTAAATGACTGTTGAAAGTAAAGGGCAAGAAAATAAATGACTTTGGAGGTAAATGCAGTAATGTAAAAGCTTTTGAAAATAAAATGCAATGAACTCCACGTTCTTGAAAATAAAGACTGAAATGTAAAGGTGTTGTCGAAAGTAAATGCGGGAAGATAAATGAATTTAAAAAAAAAAAGACTTTGAAGATAAAAGACAAGAAATAAAGATGAACTCCACGTTCTTGAAAATAAAGGCTTTAAAGGTAAATGCTTGAACATAAAGGTGCAGTCGAAAGTAAATGCAGGAAGTTTAAATGAAAGTTTAAAAACAAGACTTCAAGTAAATTTGACATGAAAAGTAAAATTCAGGAAAACGTAAAGACATGGAATGTAAATGCTTGAAGCTTAGACATGATGAAGATAAATTGCATTAATGCATAAATAAAGGGTGGTATTACATTGCGTACATTCTCGCCAACTCGTTTCTCTACACGCGGGTACTTTGAGTTTCTTTGAGTCACTTGTACAAAAATATGAACACCACTATTACATAGAACTAACTCCTATTTATAGTGCTAAGAAATAACTACTAAGTGGTGGTTATTGCTTCAAACGTGTCCCTTTGGCGCCTTCTCCTTGGCCTCAACTGTTCCCACGTTCACAACTGCTCCTATTTAAATTTCAAACATTGGAAATTCCCTTCAGCCTTAGTCTAACAACTGCAACGCGCGTTTCAATATTCCCATGGTCGAAACCTTTCCCAACACTTAGCCATTTTTTGAGGTTCCTAAAACCCCTATTCGACTCAGGCTTCACCAAAACTGGGTCGAAGCCTTCTTTATGTTAAAAATAATTTTTTAACTTAAAATAGCTTTGATTTTTCTAGCGTCGAAAATGAGGGTTAACACAGTGTCACGCTGAGGTGACCTGGGTGATGCAAAGGGTTTCTTAACGGTTGCGAGTTGGGTGCAAAAAACAAAGACATACAAGGAAAAACTGAGCGAAAAAAAAAAAGAAAAAACAAGAAAAGTAAAGGCTTTAAATTATATGCGGAAAATAAATTTCATTAAGTAAGATTTGGACGCAAGTGTACATTTGTTCGCGGGAGCGAACTCGTTTCTCTCTAAGCTTGGTACTTTGAGTATTTTCCCCTTACAATGTGAAAAAATGCGACCCCTAAAATGAAAAGAACAACGCCTTATATAGGCCTAAAAAATAATTGTTTGTCTGCTCAAACGCTTTCTGAAGCTGACACGTGGCACCTCACTCTCTTTTCAACTTCCCATAGTCTTGGAAGTTTCAAACTTTTCCCGCCTAAACACTTGTTCCTTGAAGTTGAAATCAGCTTGTCACCTCATTCCCTTCCGACGCCAAAGCTTGTCGATGTTTCTCCGACACGCCTTTCTGCTGGCGTTGACTCGACACCTTATCATGCCTCTTTTGCGCCGACACGCCCTGGGAGTCTCCAGATCCCACCGCCAGTCGAAATCCAGTGTCAACAAACTAACAACCACTACTTACTTTGATAGGAACACAAATAGCTTGCTTTTTAATTAACATGACTTATCAACATAAATTAAAATTAAATAAAGAAGGGTTAATACACATTTTGCCCCCTGCCATATGAGTGAAATCTCAAAAACAACCCTGTAAAAAAAACACTGATTTCATCCTGTAATTTGAAGATTCCTTCGTTTTGCCCCCTGAGTAGATTTGGTCAGCAAAATTGATGATGTGGTGCTGCTATGTTGATTTTTTTTCTTTTTTTTAACGTGGCTTATATATCAACTATCAACCCATTAAAAATCAATTGCATGAACTCTCTAAATTACCCTTTAATTATAAATTTTTTACACTAACAAAAGGGCATTTAAGTAATCAACTAATGTTCACATTTTATCATTCTCATCCCTTATTAGATCATGCCACATGTCCAATTTCAAATCATTCATTTCTTACTTTTTACTTTTAACTTTCTCACTCTTCATTTTCTTTTCTTCATTCAAATTTTAAATTCCCCCCACTTTTTTTTCTCACACTTTCTCACTATCATTTTAATTTTTTCTCTCCATTTTCTTTTTCCTATTTTATTTTTTTAAGCATAAATAACAAATTTTGAACCTCTTTTAATTTAATGAAGAAGAACACATAAAAATGTTTAATTTTTAAAACACAAAATTTATTTAAAATAAAAGCATAATTATTATATATAAAAAATATTCATAATTTATCTGATTATTGTTTGGTTTATAATTAAGTAACTCATTTGAAATTTATTGGATAGCATTCAATAACAGTGCACACAACTAACTTTTCATTTCACGAATCATTATCAGGACAGTATCTATTTTATTTTAATCAACAATTGTCTTTATTTAAGAGCAAAGTTTTTTAAATTTTCAAATGAGAATTTTTTTTCTTTCTGCATCTCACGGGTCTCTTTTTTATATGATTATTGAATACAACTGAGTTTGTATGATCATTGTTCATTTTACAATTAAGCAACACATTATAAATTGATATATGTATTTAAACATATTTTATATTGTAACAAATTGAATATCACTCAACAATTATGCTCGACACTAACTTTTTATTTCATGGGTCATTATCAGGACAATATCTATTTTATTTTAACCGCTTTTATTTGTGCGATAAATTTTTATTTTTAAATGTGAAAATTTTATTTTATTTTTCAAATTCTTTTATTTTTATTTCAAATATACACTAATATCTAAATATATTTTATACCGTATTAAATAAATTTACCCGTGCGGACGCACGGGTATCTTGCTAGTATATATATATATATATATATATATATATATATATATTTTAAGTTTGGAAATTTTGAATAGATGGTTAAAATTTTAAAATTTTGACAACAATGGGTTTTGAACCCATGACCATTTGTATAATGGTAATAGCCCATACCACTAGGCTATTTGATTTCCTTGTCTAATAGGTTGCATCAAAATGTATATATTAGATAGATATTTTACATGAGCATTCTTCAATTATATATATATATATATATATATATATGTTTACGTGAAATAGTTTTGGTTAATTTCTATAAATTAATATAAATAAATTAATGTAAATAAATTAACGTTATTTATGATTAGTTTTTATAGATAAATAAATAAATAAATCACGTTAGTTAATAATTTATTTATTTATTTAATTAATATATTTTAGTTTAATATAATTAATAATATATTTATTTTTAGTATAATATATTTACAATTTACTTTCAGTTTATTTGTTTGTTAATTAATATAAATTAATAAACTGAAAATAAATATATTTTAAATATATTAATTAATTAAAAATTAACATATTTTAATATACTAGAAAATAATTAACGTTATTAAATATTTTAAATATCAAATAAATATTTAAATATTAAATAGAAACGTTAAATCCCTTACAAAATATAATTGATTTCAGTTTATTATTAATAAATATTATAATATATTTATTTTTTAGTTTTTTATTAAAATAAATTTATTAAATTATTTAGTTCAATATAATTAATAATATATTTATTTTTAGTATAATATATTTACAATTTACTTTTAGTTTATTTGTTTGTTAATTAATATAAATTAATAAACTGAAAATAAATATATTTTAAATATATTAATTAATTAAAAATTAACATATTTTAATATACTAGAAATTAATTAACATTATTAAATATTTTAAATATCAAATAAATATTTAAATATTAAATAGAAACGTTAAATCCCTTACAAAATATAATTGATTTCAGTTTATTATTAATAAATATTATAATATATTTATTTTTTAGTTTTTTATTAAAAGAAATTTATTAAATTATTTAGTTTATTATTTGAGAATATATACATATGATGCATAGCTTTTAATGAAAGAGGCTTCCAGCCAAGTGGTAAATTGTGCATCACGAATGCGATTTTTTTTATAGGGTTGTTTTTAAGATTTCGTTCATATGAGAAGGAGTAAAATATGTATTAACCCGATAAATAATAAATAAACATCCACTAACTTCAATATAGCCGCCATCTTGCTCGCCTAGAAAAATTGACAGAACAATAACCTTAAATATTTTGCAATTCATGGCTCATCATCCAATTGTTTTGATTTTTATGTATTTTGTGGATGTTTTCAATCATGACTCATGGTTTTAATGGATATCACAGACCGTTTCAAAAAAACTTTGTTTTCATAATTTTTAGAAATGAGACCACAAAACAAAACCCATAGCAATGTGTCCAAGAGGAATAATAAAACATAAGTTGGATCCTTCATGATACCTCATAACAATGAGAGATTCAGAAGTGTTGAATATGAGAGAAGATATAGTCAAGTGGAGAACATGAAAATATTAAACGGAAAGATTTCAATCTTCATGAAATAGAGTGGTGTCGAGGATGAATCCAATAAAGAAGAAGGAAATAGAGAAAATAGGAAAGATGAAGATGAATGAGACACCAATGATGAGGAAGAAAGTTATTTGGAAACAAAATTTGACTAAAATAGATTGAAAATGCACAATTGTTGAGTGAAATTTTATAAAATTTATAGTCATTTACTTCTTTCCGTTTTAATATTTTTTGTTTGGTTACAAGTCAAAGTAGTAACAACCGTTAAAAAAATGCATACATACAACCTTGAATATTAATATTCGAATCATGATAATGACATTCAATCTAAATATATCAGTTTTAATAATTTCTGCTAATGCTAAGGTTTCAATCATGGTGATGACATTGAACTTAACTATATTCATTTCAATAATCTCTGTGAATACTAAGGTTCGAATTATGGTGATGACATCCAACCTAAATATATCTGTTTCGATTATCTTTGTCTAGTGATTTTTTTTCAACTGATAAAAAATTGAAATAATTTAAGAAGGAAAAAGTTAAAATAAATGCCATTTGGAGAATTGGGGCTATATGCATAGGAGAATAACCCGACCTGACCCGAGCGACGCAACCCGGCCCGGCCCAAAAAATAATGTAATCAACAAATTGGGCTACACACAATATTTGCCCCATTAAGTAAAACAAAGGTTTTAGTTTCGACAAAGCCGTCTTCTCTTGGCGCATCTCTCTAAATTCACAGACAGACAACACACAGTGGAATCTTTGTTTTCAAGCCGTTGCTTTCGCTTGTCTTCAAAATACAACATTCGCGGTACACTCTTTTCTTCTCTAAACTTTTTCTTCCTCTCTCTTTTATTCATCAAATTCACTCTATTATCTTCAATAACTTGTTGTGTTTTGGCTCTAGATTCTTCTGCCGTCTCTTTTTGATCCGTGTTTGGATTCAGGTGACTCTTCTTTTGTCTCTTGGCTTAGAAAAAAATGGTTCCATTAAAAAATATATCATGTTACTCTCATACCCTTTTGCTTTTGAGTATTAAATTCATTGTTTTTGGTATGATTCTATGTAATTTGTAATTATAAATGACCTTGTAATAGTTCATGCCAAACATTACATGACTTTGTTTTGTGTTTTGTTTTGTGTTTTGTAGCTGATTGTATAGATCAAAACACAATGACAGTTGCTTCTATGTTATTCTCATGCTCTATGCATGTGGGAGTTTCTAATCCAAAGATGTCTTCAAAAACCTCTGCTTGTTGTTTGCTGAACCGGCCGTGGCCGTCGAGTCGTTCGATGTCAGTTTCATCATGTGGGCAGTTTGGAGTTTCGGAAAAATCGAAACTTTTGTGCCGGGCAGGTGCACTTCAAGTTGAAAGTGCACCTTTGTTTTCTGTTGGGCAAAAGTTTCAACTTGATGATGTGATTGAAGCTCAACAGTTTGATAGAGAAACTCTCGGTGCGATATTTGAAGTTGCTAGGAGTATGGAGAATATTAGGGGTAACTCGTCGGGTAGCCAAATGCTTAAGGGTTACCTCATGGCGACATTGTTTTACGAGCCTTCCACTAGAACTAGGCTTTCATTTGAGTCTGCTATGAAAAG
Organism: Lathyrus tuberosus; assembly: GCA_022829125.1. Taxonomy (NCBI): domain Eukaryota; kingdom Viridiplantae; phylum Streptophyta; class Magnoliopsida; order Fabales; family Fabaceae; genus Lathyrus; species Lathyrus tuberosus. The sequence goes on from JALAZF010000740.1 coordinate 740,843, forward strand.
ATTGGGTGGTGATGTTTTGACAACTGAAAATGCTAGGGAGTTTTCATCTGCGGCTAAAGGAGAGACACTTGAAGGTGCGTGTGCCGTTTTACATGACAAAAAACAAATTTCATTTGTGGATTCATTTCGTCTTTTATGTATTTTTGTGTAACTTTGCTTATTGCAGATACTATAAGAACGGTTGAAGGTTACTCTGATATAATTGTTTTGCGCCACTTTGAAAGTGGTGCAGCAAGAAGAGCTGCAGCGACTGCTAACATTCCGGTTATCAATGCAGGGGATGGCCCAGGACAGCATCCCAGCCAGGTATGAACGAATTTTCCATCATAAAGTAGAGCCGTCTTAACTTTTTGGAAGCCCTTGTAGGTTAGTCACGTTCAATCATGACAAAATAATCAGAGGCCCTATTTAGCCACGTAGTGATAAAGATTTTATGAGGCCTTATTTAGGTACGGTTTAACCGTGACAAATTTTAGGCTCTGTGCGACAGTTTGTCTTCCACACCCTCAAAGACGGTCCTGCATACGGTTTAGTTTAGTGATGCAAAATCCAATGCTTCACAAAGCTAGTCAATCGGATAGGAACATAGGATGATACATTTCTATCTCTTAAAAACCAAATGGATGGTACTATTATGCTCAAACTCTTTGTTCTTTTCAAATTTCTCAGGCGTTGTTAGACGTTTATACCATTGAACGAGAGATAGGAAAACTGGATGGAATTAAAGTTGGGCTTGTCGGAGACCTTGCTAATGGAAGGACAGTTCGCTCACTTGCATATTTACTTGCCAAGTACTGTGACGTTAAATTATATTTTGTATCTCCTAACGTGGTTAAAATGAAGGTAATTGTTTCAGTGCAAATACTTAATTACAATATCATGAACATGATACACGGCACGCTGCTGAGCTATCGAGTTTTCTTTTACAGGATGACATAAAAGAGTATCTGACATCAAAAGGAGTGGAGTGGGAAGAAAGTTCTGATTTGATGGAAGTCGCTTCTAAGTGCGACGTGGTTTATCAAACTCGCATTCAGAAGGAAAGATTTGGAGAGAAACTTAACCTTTACGAAGAAGCAAGAGGAAAGTATATTGTGAATCAAGATGTTCTAAAGGTGATGCAAAATCATGCTGTTGTAATGCACCCTCTTCCCAAACTCGACGAAGTGAGTACACATACAATACAACCATGTCGTATGATATTTTTACTTTCAAAGTCAAAGTTTTATTTGGTCGGTTTTATTTGATGCAGATCGAAGCTGATGTCGATAATGATCCAAGAGCTGCTTATTTTAGGCAGGCAAAGAATGGTTTATACATTAGGATGGCTCTATTGAAGGTTTTGCTTCTTGGATGGTGAAAGATGCATCCACTTTCCAAGTGATGAATATGATAAATTGTTTCAGTTGTTATCTTAGTTTAACTTGTTTTTGGTACCTATGTTGGCATGAGAGTCTCACATATAGTGAGAAAGTTAGGGGAAAATAATTTAGACATTAGTATTAACTTTTGATATGCAAGTTTGGTTTTTTACAGCATAGGGCATGACCATAGTATAGAAACTGGCTCATTTTATGCATTTCTTGAAATTGATCATCATAACATTTCTTGAAATTGCTAATCTAAAATCACAATGTAGTGTTTTCTGAAGAACCAGTGTTTTATTAGCTCTACTCTGAACAATGCAGAGAACTTCTTTACACCCTTTATGATTCTCCAATGTATTAAGAAATATTTCAAGTCAAATATATTGTCTTTATATAATACTAGCGTCCAGACGGGCACGAATGCGCACAGCGAAAAAGTATTCATGCGTATATATTTTTTATGAGAGATATTTATTGTAATTCGCATTAAAACTAAAATTATCTAGATAAAATTAGTAGAATTAAAATCAAGATGAAATTTATATACTCATAAAATACTATAGTGAATTAAAAAAAAATAGTGAAATTAATTGTTGTCGTGGGTATGTTTTTCCTTCTCCTTGCCCACATACTTGCATACTACTCAACTCTCAGAAATTGATTCTAAAAGAATTGTTAACATATTTTGATTGTATAATATATTTTAATTTATACATGATTGTGATATAGGATTTAAAAGAATTGTCAACACGCAAAAATTGACTCTAAACAAAATATGTCATTGCTGCCCCTGAGCACCTAAATTCATTGTCCACGACACACGCAACATGAAAAATATTCTCTATAAATAATAGCATCAATGCATTTAGAAAATTGTAAATAATATTCTGAATTATAATCAAGAACTAAAGCATACAAAATATTATTGACACTGTGTCATCAATGACGTGCTTTAAGAGGAAGACCGAACATGAAATTTTTATCTTTATTTGAAGAATTTTCTTTTTCCCTGTAATATTGATGCAGTAAAGCAAAATATAAATTTCTCATATAAGAACGTTTTTAAAATAAAGAATAGTGAAATTAACTGTAATTAGTGTGTAATATAGTGTTTTTTACCTTGTAAATATTCGAAGCAATTCTTCATACATCACTTTATCAATAAAATCTTGAGTTCTAAAAAACTACAAAGTAGGCACGAAATGTCAGATCAACAAACTAAATACATTTATAGGTTAGATTGTAGAGTATAATATGGTTTATAAAAACATAATAAAAAACATTATACCTGGTGAAGTGTGATACTTTGTTTTAATTCAAATCTGGTAGAACTACAATCTTGACTGATTGTCGAATTACGCTGATTCCTGGTTAAAAAAAAAAAAGGAAACCAATTGCCATAAAGCAGGCAATATGGTTTTAGTAAAAAAATTAACAAATAATAAAATTTAAATTCATCCAAGTAAAGATTACGGATAAATAAATAAAATAAAAACCTTTCCATCCTTTGAGCGATTATTTATCTTTTCACCATTTTCTAAAGTTGTGTTTTATCTGATATCACAGTGGAGCTCCAACCAATAGAATAAATTTTCAGACGTTTGACCTGCCGCATTAAAGACGATAAAAGTTATAGTAAAATGATGATGAAGATGTTATAAATAGTTTTTTATCGCATATATTGTAGAAAATGCAAATACACCTTATTGTCGATTTTGCCAATGGATGGAATTGTATGCGCATCCTTCCATGTGTTCCACTTATCCTCAAAGTCTTTCATCTAGATTGTATTCCACCACAATAATGAGAATAACTATGAACCAATTGCATAATATAAAAACACAGTAGAAATCGTTAAGCATAACTTACTTTTATGTCGAAGCAAGCTTCAACATTCTTTTTGTTCAGCTCCTTACATAATTGGAAGATTTCACCATATCTTAGTTTGACTGTACATTAAATCAAAATAATATTACATTTAGTTATCATTAAACAATATACAATATATTCTTGTTAGTCACTTGCAGCCAAAATGGGAATCAATGCGTAAATTAAAGTTTCTAACCTTGGGATGGAATGCGACTGCCATGTGTGGTACTCGGTCTAGCTTCACTGTCATGAGCTCTTGGATAAAATCGAGAAGTAAGATTGACATTCGTAATGTCTTGAAATGCCACCATGGTTCTCATATTAGAAGCATTAGATGTTTGAACTTGGTTTCCTTTGTCTGTAATTCGAACGCCTTCTAGCTAATTCTTGTTGTCTTTGCTCAACATTCATCCGCTGTCTTCGATCTCTTGCATGTTGTGCTCGTCTTTCTCTTTGATGTTCTCTTAAATCTTGACTACGAATATTTTCCATTATATTATTTTATCTGTAAAATTAAATATAGTAAAAAAAATTATAATACAAAAATGAATGTGTCGTGTACTATAGATATGGTATGACATTATCCTAATCAATGTATTAACTCTAATGATTTTATCAATGCATCAAAAAAGTGAATATGTCTATATACAACACATATTTTCATACACCTATACAGAGTTAGAAAAGCATTAAAAAAAAGATAAAATAGGAGACTATATCAAGTCTGAACCAAAATTCAGAGTTCAATTTCATTAACTTAAAATACCCTCAGAAAGGAAGCAGAATAAAATGTTTGAGCTATTAAGTGAAAAAGAAGGAAAGTAGAATATTACCTTACCAAAACCTTGTGGATCTTTGTTGATGACCCTCAATCCTCATCAAATGATCGGTAGTAGCTAAGTTTAAATCACTGAAATAACACTCCACCTACAATTATTATATAAATAAAAACATTCATAGACTCATTAAATGCACTAAATATCTTTCATAATACATATGAAAAGTTAAAACTTCAGTTTTTTTTTGTAGATACTATATTATACCCCAGTGTTGGATCAAACCATAACTACTGTATGATTTAAAACCACATGTGCGACTGTATTAGAAACCGTATTAGATCATTTCAACGGTGTTCTTTCAATCTTCTTGTCAAAATCTAAAATTTTAAACACCAAATTCAAATGTTCTTTATATGTAATAGAAAATCATAATTTTAAAAATCTCTCAACTATATACTATATATATTTGAAACAATTTGGAACTTTGACTCTTCAATTACGATTCATAAACAGTTACTTAAAAATAAGAAAAATGTGCAAAAGTTGAATGAATTCAATCAAGAAGGTCAAAAGCATAATAAATACTAATAAATCATAAAAGTAAGGATAATATTGAATGATGCATACCTGTATTAATTGATTGTTAATCCAATACTATATTAGCCCCTGAAATATTGCATGTGTGTTTTATTTTTAGAAACAACGTAGATTCATTAGCTTTTTCAACTATGAACACCAACTTTCTCTCAAAAAAGAATTATGGTAACTTACGATTTCATGGTATCTAGAGCATAACATGGGTTTACGGGATGTTGTATTTGTAGCATAAGTAAGGGATAAAGAAGTAAGGGATAAAGGTTGAAGAATAGAAGTTATTAATTCAAATGCTTTTGATGGGTAACCGATAGAAGTTATTTAGAATACAGTTTTATTAATTATATTTTGATCCCTTTATATATTTGTTTTTGTAACTTCTGCAGTTATTTTAATTGGATTAAATAGGGGAAGTTGATTATTTTGATTTAGATGTTTTTGATTATTTTTGTTAGTTCAAATATATAATGGAGGGAGTGGTTATTTTTTATTGGTGTAATTCTTAGTTTTAAAGGGTAAAAGAGGAAAGAAAAATAGGCTACACCAAACAATTGTTTTCCCTTTATATTGTTATAGATTCTCTTGTGAAGTTTAGTACTAATAATATTTTATTATGTTAAGTATCCAATTTACTACCTATAATGGCAAAATACCATTTTTGCTCCCTTAAGTATATCCATTGGTTCACTTTGGTCCCTTAATGTTTTTTTGTGCCATTTTAGTCCTTTAATTATCTAAAAGATGCAAAAGAGTCCCTTTCGTCCATTTGATGCAAACGGCTGTTTGTTTTGTCCACCTGGCGTCTGAGCTGGCATCGTGGCACCTTCTTCTTTATATCATCTTCATCGTTTCACTGTTTCCAGAAGAACTTGGTTATCTTCATCGCTTCATTCTTCCATCGTGTCACCATTGTTGTTTTCTTTATCGTTCCATTGTTCCATCGTGTCACCATTATTGTCTTCTTCATCGTTCTAATTGGTTCAAGATGAAGGTTAGCCATGGCCATTCGTTTCTGAAGGAGAACAAATCTGAAAGTGGACATTCACGTGTTCAAAGTTGCTCGCGAGTTGTACCGTTGTGTCTTTGTGGAGATGAGGCAGTGCTTCGTAGGGAAAACACTGAGAAGAATTTCGGAAAGAAATTTTGGGGTTGTCCCAATTATAAGGTAAACCCTAAATTTTGTTTGAGTTAAAATCTGGTTAAAATACGATTTTGATCCATATCTATTTCGCAGGGGTCCTTGCAAAGAGGATGTGGTTTTTTCATTTGGTTCCATGAAGAAGTAGCAGAAGACACAAATCAAGTTTTGGTAAATAGATTGGAAAGCTTATCAAAGAATTTTGAAAATTTGAAGTTTAGAAACGAAGAACTAGGAAAGGTTGTGACTGAAATTCAAGTTCAACTGAACAAGATGTGGAAGTGGAAAATTATGTGTTTTGTAATGTTATGTGTATGGTTTTTTAGGATGTTTTAGCAGTGGAAATTTATGTGACAAATAGGATGTTTTGTAATGTGTAACAGATCACAATTTAATCAATTTTATGAGTTTATTTCTAGCAACATATTATTTGGTTGATACATTTTTTGCTCAAACATATATCAAATTGACACAACTTATAACATTACTCCAAGATGAACACAAACTGACTCTAATTGATATTGTAGAAAGACATACAGATAGTTCCACAAAGGTTTCAAAATGCATTGACATGTTACATAGACATGTTCAAAATGACTTCAAAATACACTACAACATACAATTCAAAACGACTTCAAACAACATTACAAAATACCAAATGTTCCAATACCACAAACTAAATAAAGCCTAATTAATACTAGATGTTTTTCTTTGGTGTGATCCTCTTGGTTGAGGTTGCCTTTCTGGTTGTAGGACCAATCACATTCTTTGAAGTAGATAATCTAGTTGTTGGTCCTGGTGCTACAAATGGCCTTCTCATACCTTGCTTCTGTGGCCTTACAGTTGCTTTTGCTGTTTCCCTTGAACATTGTCCTGATACAGCCTTTCCTTTAAAAGACTTTGTTGCAGCCTTGTAACCTTGTGTTGTTGATGACTGAGTTACTGGTACATGGCTAGCTGTGGCCTGACTTGCATTAGCCTGAGATGCTGCTACATTAGAAGCTGTGGCCTGGCTTGCATTAGCCTGAGATGCTGGAGCATTAGAAGCTGTGGCCTGGCTTGCATTAGCCTGAGATGCTGGAGCATTAGAAGTTGTGGCCTGACTGGCATTGGTCTGAGATGCTGGAGTATTTGATGTTGTGGCCTGACTGACATTGGTCTGAGATGCTGGAGCATTAGATGTTGTGGCCTGACTGGCTATGTCCTTGCAGGTTAATTTTTTATGTCCTGCTTTTTTACACCTAGAGCACTTGACAATAAAACCTGTTCTTCTCATTTTTTTGTCACTTCCATCAATCTCCCCTTGCTCAAGAGTTCTCCTTTTCTTTGGTCTACCAGGCATCTTCCTATACTTGGGTGGCTGAACATCTGGATATGGAGTCTTGACCCACAAATTGGATCCATTAACACGGTAAATAACAGGCTTGTACACTGTCTTGTATGTATATATCCTATAATATTAAGGAATATAGTCATCAACTTTGAAGTTCCTACTCTTCATGGATGACATTGCATGGACACAAGGAAGTCCCGTTAGATCCCATCTTCTGCAGGAGCATTGGAAATCCTTCAAATTCACAGTGAAGGTCTCAGCTAGATTTTCCAAATGCCCCACTTCAAATATATGCTCATCTCACATTCTACAATAACAAGAAGCCCATCAATAACAAGAAGCCATAAGTTTGTATATATACATGAATATCAGAAATTAATAATAAATTTGCATCAATACCTAACTAGCCATAAGTTTGTAAAATTGCTAGTTATCTCAAGTTTCTTTCTAATGTTGGGCAAAATATCATTACCAGATACATCTTGGAACCTCATTCTATTTTTTACCCATCTCTCCATAATGTAAGTTCTGATCTCCTCAGGCATTGTCACAAGTGGTTTTTCTCTGGAGTCAACAATGACACTGTTAAATGACTCAGACATGTTATTTAACACAGCATCACACTTATTGGATGTCCTAAAATATGATCTACTCCAAAATCTTGGTGGTGTCTTCGTCATACGGAGATATGTTTCTTCATTGGCCAATCTCATTCTCCTCATCTCTCTTTCCCAAGCTTGAGCATATGTTGACTTTGCAGCCTTCCAGATAATTTCCTTCAACAGCTTACCAGGGAACCTTTTCCTGAAATTGTTATACAAATGTCTAACACAAAAGTGTTGTTCAACATTGGGCAACAACTCATCCATTGCAGGTAAAAGCCCCTGCAATAACAATGTACATAAATAACAAGTTTACAAAACAGGAAAAAAGCAACATAATGTAAATGTCAACAACTAAGTACCTTTTGTTGGTCTGAAATGAAAGTGTATGTTAGACACTCAGTAGTACCACCTAGGTCAGCAATCAATAACTCCAAAAACCAAGTCCAGCTTTCCTTATTTTCACCTTCCACCACTGCAAATGCTATAGGAAGCATCTGATCATTTGGATCCCTTCCTATAGCTTTCAGAATTTGCCCTCCACAAAACCCCTTCAAGAAACAACCATCCATCTCTATAACATGTCTAGAAAGTTTGAAACTCTCCTTACAAGCTGCATAGCATATGTAGAGTCTTTTAAAATGTGGTATTCGGTCAACAACACCTTCTAGAACAGGCTCAACATTCATCTTAACTGTTGAACCTGGATTAGCTCTCAGCAGTTCATGACAATAGTCATATATCCTAGTAAAATCCCCCAAGAAATACCCATCAACCTTATCCCTGGCAGCCACTCTTGCTCTTATTGCCTTAGTCTTGTTTACCCCCACATTCCACTTTCTTAAAGCCTTTTCTTTTATATCCTTAACCTTAAACCTTGGATTGTTTTTCAATGCATTCTGTATCCTTTTGCTCAACCATTTTGTAGTCAGCATCTTCACATTAAACTCCCTACCACAATTGTGTTTGTCAATTACTTTTTTTACCTTCCAAGAATCCTCATTTGGTAGCTTTGCACAATAGAGCTCCCAATCACAACCATCCTTACACCTCACCCTTACCCTTTTGTTGTCATTTTTTTTTTAATTTCAAGTCTCTACCATTTTGTACAGCATATGAGGCAACTGCATCCTTAATGTCACTTTTGGAAGTAAAATACATACCAAGCTCTCATTTGTAATTGGACATATCTTTCCTTTCTTTGTAAAGTGGGTACTTCTTCCTATTAACTACACTACTGTCATCAATATCACAGCCACTTTGAAGATCATCACTGTCATTATCACTCCTCTTAAGCTCTGCTATATCTTGTGTGCTCTTTTTTTTCCCACTTGAGTTTCCTTCACATTCAAATGCAATGAGATCATCAAGTTCATCTTCATCCATTTCATCATACCCATCAGATTCATCATCAAATACTATATCAAGTGCACTATCATAATGGAAGCTCTCATCCTCACTATCATCAGAATTAGATTCATCATGCACCTCACCAAAATTACCATGACTCGGCCTTGTTTCTCCTTCCTCCACAACAACATTAGTATCATTCACCCCAACAGCTACTTCCTCCACAACAACATTAGTATCACTCACCCCAGCACCTACTTCCTCCACAACAACATTAGTATCATTCACCCCAGCACCTACTTCCTCCACAACAACATTAGTATCATTCACCCCAGCACCTACTTCCTTCCCAAGAACATTAGTAATACTCACCCCAACACCTAATTCCTCCATAACAACATTAGTATCATTCACCCCAGCATCTCCTTCTTCCACAACATTAGTATCATTCACCCCAGCATCTCCTTCTTCCACAGCAACATTAGACTCATCCAATTTATCAATTACCTCATCAGTCAACTTTTTAAACAACTCTTGAACCTCATCTACAATGATCTCAGGCTCCTCAACTCGTGTATCCACTGGTCCATCACAATAATCAGGCTGAGACACAGTGTGTTGAATGTAAATGTCAACACTTCGATGCACCTAGTAAAGGTCTGCAACATCTATAACACCTTTGTCATCAACTAGGGCTATCATCCCAAATTGTGGATCCTTGTAATACATCTTTTCAAAGTCACTATAACCTAAGTCCTTCAAAACACCTACTAACTCAAAAAAACTCCACCTATCAACACCCACTTTCAATTCAACTACCGTTCCTCCAACATACACACTAAGTTCAGGTTCAATGAATTCACCACTGTGGTGAATTTTAAGCTCCAAAATTTCTTCCATTAGGACCTAACACGGTTCAATAAGATTGTTTCAACTTAGGTAAATCTAGTTTCAATCTAAATCTACAGAAAGCCCTAAATCTATCTAAACCCTAAATCGAAATAAACCCTAAAAACTATATGGAGCGAATACTTACCTGGAATCCTTCTTCTTCAAAGTTGCTTCGTCTTCAGTCTACCCTTGTTCTTCGTCTTTGCAGCTCGTTCTTCTTCGTCTTCGCAGTCGCTTCTTCTTCTTCTCCAGCCAGTGGTTTGACAAGAATGAATGGCTTCAACATATTTTATTTCACTTCTGGTACATTCAGTAGTACACGTAAGCTGTTCCAATGCCATATGGATTTCACTTACGCACCTCAGCATTCAAACTACCACCTGGAGTCTTTTTTTAAACTTTGACTAACGTTTCACTAACGGAAGGACTAACGTGGATATGTTTAGATAATTAAAGGACCAAAATGGCACGAAAAAACATTAAAGGACCAAAATGAATCAGGAGGTATACTTAAGGGACCAAATAGGATATTTTGCCACCTACAATTAAGCTCTCAAATTATATCAATCTCATGTTTCATTCAAATCAAATAATAATACCTATAATTTTCTCCTAATAATCAAGCAATTTATTTGATATATTTTAAATTACAATGTATATGTTACTTACATAGAAAAGTTTAGGTATCTTTGGAAAACATGAATCCTTTTAGACCATGGCAATCACAATTCACAATGTTTTATATAAATATAAAACATACACTCTGAAAAAGACTAGGTAGAAACAATTAAGATTAAGTTGTAGTGGAAACCCATTCATTACAAGGTAAATAAGGTGAAAAATGTTCTAACCAATGCAAAAGTTTCTCAAAGGATTCCATAACATTTAAAAAAAAAAAGGTAAAAAATACAAGGAAAATGAAAACAGCATCCCTCAAAATATATAATAATTTCAACTATAACTTGACAGAAGTTTTACTACATTCCTTCAAAACAGAAGAAATTCTAACCACACGGCTAATAACTAGGGAAGTTAGGATCAACATTTTTAGCCCAAGACTCTAAACCTCCAACAATATCCTTAGCAGAACCAAACCCCATTTTGTGAAGGTATTGAACAGCCCTTTGAGAATCATTTCCCCTTCTGCAAACAACATACAATTCTGCGCTTTTTTCCTCTTCTTCGTCTTTCTTCAAAATTGATGATATTTCAGGCAACCTAAACTCTATATCTGCAAATGGAATGTTGACCGAATTCGGAAGAGACACGATCTTGAAATGGTGAGCTGGTCTAACATCGACAAGCACATGTGGTTCCTTGTTGAGAATGATTTCATTGTACTCCTTGCTGCTGATTCTTGACTCACTAGGAAGTAGATTTAACTTCAATGGAGCCTGCATTTGCATGGAATTGGAATGCATTAATGATATGAAAAATGTCATCGGTTTAATAGAGACGCACCCTACCATGAGTGTTAATTAGTTTTATAATGATGTCCAATGAGAACTCATCGTATTGAATTTTTATTAGACTTAAGTGTAAAACTAGTTTTTGCGATAGTGTATGTGTATGTCTTGGCTAGCAGGTTGTAACTTTCATTGATGGCAGTAATGCAGTCAAACACGAGATCTTAAGTAGGATTGGCCGGCTAGTGAAAGATCGTAACACGACATCTAAGATCTTAACGAAGTAAAAATTTACACTACATAGACAAAATAACATAAAAATCACAACCTCAACCAATTTAATTAATAACTCTTAACTACCGTTTCATAACTTAATAAGTTCAAAAGACATAATCTTAAGTATCCCTAACTCTCTTAGGGAGAGTTTGTCGCCTATTATGGTCCTACAAGGCTCGAGGGATTAGTCTCTGCAATTGCGCGTAGAGGATACCGGTTTATACCAAAAAATAATAATATAACCATCATCTTCAAAAGACTAAACTCAAAAGATACGGTTTGTGTTTGAGAAAGTTGTGGTTTTGGGTTAGATGAAGCACTAGTTTTCCACTTAAAGGGCACCTGAGTTTTTAATAAAAACCCTAACCTAGTCAGACAGGCCTAACAAAAAAATCCAACACTTCTTTTTTTACGATCTTGCTTCAAAGATCTTGATCTTGACTGTGCCGGGAACGAAAACGATCTTGCTGTGATCGTAGCACGCTTTGGCAGTCATAGTACGTAAGATCTTACGATCCATCACTTGATCTTGAATACACTGGATACAGTGTTGTTAAATGGCGATTCCTCGATACACTATTTAGTACAAAACCATTAGGCAGAATTGAACAAACTACTATTTTCTGCGATCCGCAATTGACAATACTGCTTGATACCAAACCTAACTTCTAATATTTGGTTAGCAAAAGTCATTTCAATTGTGTCAACCTGATGTCAACCCTAATAAGAAGGTTTGTTTCGGCCAATAGTAAAAGAAATCATACCTCAGACAAGGGAGTTTGAGTGAACTTTTCATAATTAAATTCTCGGAAGTACTGCTTATTCATTATTGCATTTTCTCCACAAGCTTCACATTGCAAAGACCTTCCTCTGATTTTAACCTGTGCAATAGGATTACATAAGCTCTTGTCATAGACATTAGATTTTACTATTTTTTTCTCATAATGCATCCTTCGAAAATAAGCATTCTATTACACTATCATTGATTCATTGGAGTTATATATCTTAATTCCATCTTGTAAGGCTGTGAAGTTATCATTAACATACAATACGGATCCGTGCAGCCAATGCATCAAAGAGAAGCATCCTTCCAGAGAGTGGTTCACCAACAGAAGCCGCAATCTTAATCGCCTCAAGAGCTTGGAGACAGCCAATTATACCAGGAACTGAAATGAACAGACCAAATGTCAGAAATTCAGAACAAATTGAAATAGTAATGCAAGTTGAATCATGAATGATAAGTATTTAAAATGATAAACGTGGATTTTGTTATTGCCAAAGAAGAGAGCATGCCTACTCCTAGTACTCCACCATCGGCGCAACTTTGGCAGGCTGCTCTAGGTGGAGGGGTTGGAAAGAGGCATCGAAAGCAAGGACCGCCGTTGTGATTGTAGATAGTGAGCTGCATCATACGTTTTCCATTATTATACTTCAAATTAATGTGATATAAATTATAATCAAGAAACTAAGAGAACAAGTTTCTCGGTGAAGCATCGTTTGACATAAATCGTAGAACAAAAAATAATTAGATGTATACCTGTCCTTCCAATCCCACGGCCGCACCTGATACAAGGGGCTGCACAAGTAGAACCAAAGCAATTAAAAAAAAAGTTTCAATAGAAGTAACTTATGTCATTTGGACTTGCAAATTCAAGATAGGAAATATGATTTATATAGGAAAACAAATTTGGGGGGAAAAGACCGATCTACATTAAGATGTACCTTTCCTAGTACCACGCAGCAGTCATTGATCAAATACCGAGTGGGAGCATTATCTGTTGCATCCACTATTATATCGTATCTAGCAAATTCAAGATAGAAAAAGATATCATGCCACGCGGATTCAGCGGTAATATTCAAAGGGAAATGAAAAAAGTAAGCATAAAAGAAAACAGGTCTCAAGAAAAAAGATAGATCGGCTTTATTATAGAAAGGAAACATACTTGCTGAAAATTTCCAAAGCATTGGAAGTCTTCAAAGCTTCTTCATGTTCCACGACTTCAATAGATGAGTTGATCCTAAATATTAATAAAAACTTAGTTCCGTGTTCAAACAATAGTGATACAAAGTTGTACAAACATTTGATCGAAAATTAACATGAATTGTAGGTAAGATTCAAGAGAGTAACATACGAGCGACAAGCAGCAGCAGCGGATTTCACTTTTGGCTGACCAATATATGCTTCCGTGTGTATAATCTAAAAACATCATGAATGAGTTGAACTGAATAAGATACATACATGTTAAGAATAACTTTTACTCACAAAACTGCAAACACCGCCATACAACACACATGAATAATACACAAACTAAATGTTGCACAGGCCATGCCACAAGTTTAGGAAACAAAAAAGTACCTGTCTATGCATATTATTCAGCTCAACCTTGTCATGATCAAGAACACCCAGTTTACCTGAGTAGAATTTTCAAAATGTAAGCTTTAACAAGATTAAAGATTATAGAATAAAGCAAAAATCATTCGAAAAAGTGTCATATTTTACCAACACCAGCAGCTGCAAAATATAACAATGCAGAAGCACCCAGTCCTCCAGCTCCCACAACTAAAATTGACGACTTCAACAAATTGGCTTGCCCTGTGCAACAAAAGAATGAAAACATGTGTCATTCAAAACTGACTTTCTGCTCAAGGAGGCATAATGAAGAAGATAAAACAATGTTCAAAGCTTATGAATTTGCAAAACTTAAATACTTATAATCTCTATAAAGCAATTGCAATCCAAAATCAATTACTATATTCTAAGCTCTGTTTGGATTGAGTCGCTTGAACTTATTTAATGACATAGCATGTGTTAGGTTCTGCGGTGACAAAAATTGATTTTGACTAAAAGTGAGTTGAACCTAAAGTAATGTATGTTTGCATACATTATTCCAAAAGTGAGTCTAATAGTATATTTTAGTGTAAAAATCACATTTAGACTTTAAAACTACAAATCATAACTTCTAGTCAAATCAATTCTGCATGCATAACCAATTCTACTTTTGAAAAACCAAACACATCAAAATAAATTCTACACCTCTAAACTTACTTTTGACTCTTCCACAATAGAAACCAAACATACTACACACAAACACTTGTGAGACACAGTTCCAAGGTAAGCACTTAATTAAGTTTTTTAAGGTAAGCACGTCCAAGATAAGCACTTAATTAAGTTGTTTAACCAAACAGAACCTAAGTAAAGATAATGAGTACCATTAAGTCATTAATTGGATAATCATAAAATCAATGCAGCTTTTCAATAAATAAAAACTTCCCCTTTATAATCGATAGTGTAAACTAGATTTGTACCTTGAACACCAAAAGAAGGAAGAACAAGGTGGCGACTGTATCTATGAATCATGTGAGGTTCTAATCCATTTGTAGGGTACCGTAAAGAGCCATTGGATGATGCAGCAGCGCCGTTTTGGAGATTAATTTCCTTCAATTGAGCTTCGAGAAGTGATATTTTGTGGTCAATTTTGGACTTTTCTTCCTTCAGAGATTCAAGTTGTTGGAGAATTTCTGAAGACGACATTGATTCGGTTTTAGGGTTGTGTTGAGTTGAGTTGTTGACTCTGTTTCAGTGGTAACACTAACACACAACGAAGAACAAATCCAGGGTTTGGTTTTCTAGTCTTATCATGTTACTGTTTGTTGCTGGGAAACAAATGCCCTTATTTCTCTGTTCAATACCTTTTTGGTGATTTTTTTCCACTATTTGATTTCTTTATTTATTCTATAAATATTTACGATAAGAAATATATAAAATAAATTTGCAAATCATAATTCAATTGATATATGTTGATAATATTGAGTTGAATATTATCTTCCATAAACCCCAACATCACACATTGCTCCTATCAATATATTTGCTTTTATAAATAAAAAAACACATTGCTCCTAAAAATATATGTTATTAATATTTAAGTTGAACACTATCTTTTATAAACTCTATATAACGTTGAAAACAGATTGTTGACATTTTAGTTGTGGTAACCGATTATGGGTTTTTGCGTAACTGATTACGAAGTTGAAAATTGGCTGAGGAATTGCTGGCACGGGCTTGTAATTGTTGTACCTCGAAAAATACGATCCTCGTGATGGACGCGGAAAAAACTGTTCGAAACAGAGTCGCCACCGAACTTTATTCATCTCAAAAGAGGGAAAGAAAAATATCGATAAAACCTTTAAAGGGAGATAAGAAAGTGGTCATCGCAACGAAATTCGGGTTCGGGAGTCGGTTACGCAAGAGGGGAGGTATTAGCACCCTCTACGTCCGTTGTACTCAACGGGAACCTCTTGATTCGATTCGTAAGAAAGTTAGCTAGGTTTGTTTGTTATCTTCTAAAGGATTATTGTTTTCTAAGGGGAAATGGGTGGTTTTTTATTAGTGTGCTCGACAATGATTAGAACCCTTGGGCCTACGTATTCCCTCGTGCAATGGGAAAGTCAGAGCATTCGTAGTCCGTGGGACTACGGTTAGTTGGTGTTTTTTAAATGAACGAGTGTTTAATTCGCATTCTAATTGCTAAACGTTGGCTTGTCTGCTCGCTAGGGGAGGCTGAAGCACGAGTTTATATGCGCGGAAGAATGGACTAAACAATGTTCTTTATGAAAAGTTATTTGAATAAGGATTAAGTGTGTTAAAGATTTGATTGAGAAAAAGATTTGATTTGGACGTGTTTTAGGCGAGAGTTTAGGTTGCATTCTAACTGCTAAACATTGGCTTGTCTGCTCGCTAGGGGAGGCTGAAGCACGAGTTCATATGCGCGAAAGAATGACTTAAACAATGTTCTTTATGAAAAGAGTTTTAATCGCACGGCGGCGAGGAGTTGGATTAATGTGTTCGTATTTTGATTGGGTGACGATTACTCGAACTTAAGAAAGATTCCTCGGGCCCAAGTAATCGGGAAAGCGAGTCGAAGAAACGACTCTCTCTCTTTTTCACCCTTAATTATGAAAGAGTTTTAATATGGTTAGAGTATGTTGAATAGATGACAATTACTTGAACTTAAGAAAGATTCATCGGGCCCAAGTAATCGGGAAAGCTAGTCGAAGAGCCGACTCTCTCTCTTTTTCATCCAAGTGTTCAGGAAAAGAAGATTTGATTTTGTTTATTGTAAAAATGATTTGATGTGTAATCGTGTTATGAGTCTTTTAGAGAAGACAATTGCTTGAACTTAAGAAAGATTCCTCGGGCCCAAACAATTGAGGAGAAGAATCGAAGATTCCATTCTACCCCCTTTTCTTCTTTTATGAAATAGTATTTAAGTGTGGTTTAAATGTATTGATTTGATTTGAAAAATGCTCGATGTTGATCGAGGTTTGAATGTGCGTGTGAAACAGTTGAGGACTAATGGAAAGAAGGTCCTAATGGTTCAAGGTAAGGTCGATTGCGGGGCAAAAACGCTCGACTTACAAGAGGGGTAATGGGACTTGATATATGGATCAAGTGAATGCTTGGAGATGAATTGATTATTTTTTTTTTTTTTTGGGAAATGCTTGACGTTGGATCAAGCTTGTTTATTCTTGTAAAAAAAAGGTTGATTTTAGTCTTATAGGAGAGGGATACAACTACTCAAGTGGGAATAATCAAGCCATAATTAAAGCGAGTCAATCACGCATACACATACAAACCAAAGTGAAATGTGCAACAAGTATCGTTGTACAAAGCCCAAGAGGAGGCTATGTGAGGTTGATTGCGATCGTGAAAACAATCGACTTACAAGGTATTAAAAGGGCTTGACATTAAGTCAAGGTATTAGTTTAAAAAGAGTTTTTTGGTTTGGACAAGCATATTACGAATGACATACATATAATTAGAGCATGAAATAATCCACATGAGAAAAGTATAAATACCACACAAAGATTATAAATCAAACAAAATGGGGGAGAAATAAAATCAAACACGTAAGTATAACTATAATCCTATATCCCTAAGGTTAGCTTAAAGGAGAAATTATAAACTAATTAATATGTTTTTTAGATTTTTTAGAGAAAATGGTGAAAATCAAATAATTAATCAAATTAAACTAAGATATTTAATAAAATTAACTATTAAAGCTAATTAGTATTAAATTAAATGGTTTAATACAATTAATCATCAATTTAACTTATTAGCAAGAGTTAAAAGTATTGAATTTTTAGGGTTAAAGAAATTGGACTAATAGAATTAATTAAGTTAAAATCGAATATTTAATAAAACTAATTATGAAAATAATTAGTTAGTATTAAATAAATAATTTTAATGAAATTAATTAATTAGCAAACAAATCTCTAGGTTTTTTCCTAAAATTATTATTTTGGTTTTTTTAATAAAAGTTAACTAAATGTTTTTTTTGGATTTTTTTTATAATAAAAAGTGATATTAAGACTAAAAAAGAAAAGGGCTATAATTGTTCAGAATGGGGGGGTGCGTTCAGAAATTGTTTTCAGGTCCATTATCAGAAGCCCAGGCAGGAAAGGTGAGTCCACGGTGGACTCTAGTCAATCCAATTGACCCACGGTTGGATCTAGACCGTTGATCATGAACAGAGTCAAATCTGACTCTAGATCAAACGGTTAGACTACTTGGTACACGATAGGGGAAAACAAAGACTATAAAGCATTTGCAATCCAAAATCAATTACTATATTCTAAGCTCTGTTTGGATTGAGTCGCTTGAACTTATTTAATGACATAGCATGTGTTAGGTTCTGCGGTGACAAAAATTGATTTTGACTAAAAGTGAGTTGAACCTAAAGTAATGTATGTTTGCATACATTATTCCAAAAGTGAGTCTAATAGTATATTTTAGTGTAAAAATCACATTTAGACTTTAAAACTACAAATCATAACTTCTAGTAAAATCAATTCTGCATGCATAACCAATTCTACTTTTGAAAAACCAAACACATCAAAATAAATTCTACACCTCTAAACTTACTTTTGACTCTTCCACAATAGAAACCAAACATACTACACACAAACACTTGTGAGACACAGTTCCAAGATAAGCACTTAATTAAGTTTTTTAAGGTAAGCACGTCCAAGATAAGCACTTAATTAAGTTGTTTAACCAAACAGAACCTAAGTAAAGATAATGAGTACCATTAAGTCATTAATTGGATAATCATAAAATCAATGCAGCTTTTCAATAAATAAAAACTTCCCCTTTATAATCGATAGTGTAAACTAGATTTGTACCTTGAACACCAAAAGAAGGAAGAACAAGGTGGCGACTGTATCTATGAATCATGTGAGGTTCTAATCCATTTGTAGGGTACCGTAAAGAGCCATTGGATGATGCAGCAGCGCCGTTTTGGAGATTAATTTCCTTCAATTGAGCTTCGAGAAGTGATATTTTGTGGTCAATTTTGGACTTTTCTTCCTTCAGAGATTCAAGTTGTTGGAGAATTTCTGAAGACGACATTGATTCGGTTTTAGGGTTGTGTTGAGTTGAGTTGTTGACTCTGTTTCAGTGGTAACACTAACACACAACGAAGAACAAATCCAGGGTTTGGTTTTCTAGTCTTATCATGTTACTGTTTGTTGCTGGGAAACAAATGCCCTTATTTCTCTGTTCAATACCTTTTTGGTGATTTTTTTCCACTATTTGATTTCTTTATTTATTCTATAAATATTTACGATAAGAAATATATAAAATAAATTTGCAAATCATAATTCAATTGATATATGTTGATAATATTGAGTTGAATATTATCTTCCATAAACCCCAACATCACACATTGCTCCTATCAATATATTTGCTTTTATAAATAAAAAAACACATTGCTCCTAAAAATATATGTTATTAATATTTAAGTTGAACACTATCTTTTATAAACTCTATATAACGTTGAAAACAGATTGTTGACATTTTAGTTGTGGTAACCGATTATGGGTTTTTGCGTAACTGATTACGAAGTTGAAAATTGGCTGAGGAATTGCTGGCACGGGCTTGTAATTGTTGTACCTCGAAAAATACGATCCTCGTGATGGACGCGGAAAAAACTGTTCGAAACAGAGTCGCCACCGAACTTTATTCATCTCAAAAGAGGGAAAGAAAAATATCGATAAAACCTTTAAAGGGAGATAAGAAAGTGGTCATCGCAACGAAATTCGGGTTCGGGAGTCGGTTACGCAAGAGGGGAGGTATTAGCACCCTCTACGTCCGTTGTACTCAACGGGAACCTCTTGATTCGATTCGTAAGAAAGTTAGCTAGGTTTGTTTGTTATCTTCTAAAGGATTATTGTTTTCTAAGGGGAAATGGGTGGTTTTTTATTAGTGTGCTCGACAATGATTAGAACCCTTGGGCCTACGTATTCCCTCGTGCAATGGGAAAGTCAGAGCATTCGTAGTCCGTGGGACTACGGTTAGTTGGTGTTTTTTAAATGAACGAGTGTTTAATTCGCATTCTAATTGCTAAACGTTGGCTTGTCTGCTCGCTAGGGGAGGCTGAAGCACGAGTTTATATGCGCGGAAGAATGGACTAAACAATGTTCTTTATGAAAAGTTATTTGAATAAGGATTAAGTGTGTTAAAGATTTGATTGAGAAAAAGATTTGATTTGGACGTGTTTTAGGCGAGAGTTTAGGTTGCATTCTAACTGCTAAACATTGGCTTGTCTGCTCGCTAGGGGAGGCTGAAGCACGAGTTCATATGCGCGAAAGAATGACTTAAACAATGTTCTTTATGAAAAGAGTTTTAATCGCACGGCGGCGAGGAGTTGGATTAATGTGTTCGTATTTTGATTGGGTGACGATTACTCGAACTTAAGAAAGATTCCTCGGGCCCAAGTAATCGGGAAAGCGAGTCGAAGAAACGACTCTCTCTCTTTTTCACCCTTAATTATGAAAGAGTTTTAATATGGTTAGAGTATGTTGAATAGATGACAATTACTTGAACTTAAGAAAGATTCATCGGGCCCAAGTAATCGGGAAAGCTAGTCGAAGAGCCGACTCTCTCTCTTTTTCATCCAAGTGTTCAGGAAAAGAAGATTTGATTTTGTTTATTGTAAAAATGATTTGATGTGTAATCGTGTTATGAGTCTTTTAGAGAAGACAATTGCTTGAACTTAAGAAAGATTCCTCGGGCCCAAACAATTGAGGAGAAGAATCGAAGATTCCATTCTACCCCCTTTTCTTCTTTTATGAAATAGTATTTAAGTGTGGTTTAAATGTATTGATTTGATTTGAAAAATGCTCGATGTTGATCGAGGTTTGAATGTGCGTGTGAAACAGTTGAGGACTAATGGAAAGAAGGTCCTAATGGTTCAAGGTAAGGTCGATTGCGGGGCAAAAACGCTCGACTTACAAGAGGGGTAATGGGACTTGATATATGGATCAAGTGAATGCTTGGAGATGAATTGATTATTATTATTTTTTTTTGGGAAATGCTTGACGTTGGATCAAGCTTGTTTATTCTTGTAAAAAAAAGGTTGATTTTAGTCTTATAGGAGAGGGATACAACTACTCAAGTGGGAATAATCAAGCCATAATTAAAGCGAGTCAATCACGCATACACATACAAACCAAAGTGAAATGTGCAACAAGTATCGTTGTACAAAGCCCAAGAGGAGGCTATGTGAGGTTGATTGCGATCGTGAAAACAATCGACTTACAAGGTATTAAAAGGGCTTGACATTAAGTCAAGGTATTAGTTTGAAAAGAGTTTTTTGGTTTGGACAAGCATATTACGAATGACATACATATAATTAGAGCATGAAATAATCCACATGAGAAAAGTATAAATACCACACAAAGATTATAAATCAAACAAAATGGGGGAGAAATAAAATCAAACACGTAAGTATAACTATAATCCTATATCCCTAAGGTTAGCTTAAAGGAGAAATTATAAACTAATTAATATGTTTTTTAGATTTTTTAGAGAAAATGGTGAAAATCAAATAATTAATCAAATTAAACTAAGATATTTAATAAAATTAACTATTAAAGCTAATTAGTATTAAATTAAATGGTTTAATACAATTAATCATCAATTTAACTTATTAGCAAGAGTTAAAAGTATTGAATTTTTAGGGTTAAAGAAATTGGACTAATAGAATTAATTAAGTTAAAATCGAATATTTAATAAAACTAATTATGAAAATAATTAGTTAGTATTAAATAAATAATTTTAATGAAATTAATTAATTAGCAAACAAATCTCTAGGTTTTTTCCTAAAATTATTATTTTGGTTTTTTTAATAAAAGTTAACTAAATGTTTTTTTTGGATTTTTTTTATAATAAAAAGTGATATTAAGACTAAAAAAGAAAAGGGCTATAATTGTTCAGAATGGGGGGGTGCGTTCAGAAATTGTTTTCAGGTCCATTATCAGAAGCCCAGGCAGGAAAGGTGAGTCCACGGTGGACTCTAGTCAATCCAATTGACCCACGGTTGGATCTAGACCGTTGATCATGAACAGAGTCAAATCTGACTCTAGATCAAACGGTTAGACTACTTGGTACACGATAGGGGAAAACAAAGACTATAAAGCATTTGCAATCCAAAATCAATTACTATATTCTAAGCTCTGTTTGGATTGAGTCGCTTGAACTTATTTAATGACATAGCATGTGTTAGGTTCTGCGGTGACAAAAATTGATTTTGACTAAAAGTGAGTTGAACCTAAAGTAATGTATGTTTGCATACATTATTCCAAAAGTGAGTCTAATAGTATATTTTAGTGTAAAAATCACATTTAGACTTTAAAACTACAAATCATAACTTCTAGTAAAATCAATTCTGCATGCATAACCAATTCTACTTTTGAAAAACCAAACACATCAAAATAAATTCTACACCTCTAAACTTACTTTTGACTCTTCCACAATAGAAACCAAACATACTACACACAAACACTTGTGAGACACAGTTCCAAGATAAGCACTTAATTAAGTTTTTTAAGGTAAGCACGTCCAAGATAAGCACTTAATTAAGTTGTTTAACCAAACAGAACCTAAGTAAAGATAATGAGTACCATTAAGTCATTAATTGGATAATCATAAAATCAATGCAGCTTTTCAATAAATAAAAACTTCCCCTTTATAATCGATAGTGTAAACTAGATTTGTACCTTGAACACCAAAAGAAGGAAGAACAAGGTGGCGACTGTATCTATGAATCATGTGAGGTTCTAATCCATTTGTAGGGTACCGTAAAGAGCCATTGGATGATGCAGCAGCGCCGTTTTGGAGATTAATTTCCTTCAATTGAGCTTCGAGAAGTGATATTTTGTGGTCAATTTTGGACTTTTCTTCCTTCAGAGATTCAAGTTGTTGGAGAATTTCTGAAGACGACATTGATTCGGTTTTAGGGTTGTGTTGAGTTGAGTTGTTGACTCTGTTTCAGTGGTAACACTAACACACAACGAAGAACAAATCCAGGGTTTGGTTTTCTAGTCTTATCATGTTACTGTTTGTTGCTGGGAAACAAATGCCCTTATTTCTCTGTTCAATACCTTTTTGGTGATTTTTTTCCACTATTTGATTTCTTTATTTATTCTATAAATATTTACGATAAGAAATATATAAAATAAATTTGCAAATCATAATTCAATTGATATATGTTGATAATATTGAGTTGAATATTATCTTCCATAAGCCCCAACATCACACATTGCTCCTATCAATATATTTGCTTTTATAAAAAAAAAACACATTGCTCCTAAAAATATATGTTATTAATATTTAAGTTGAACACTATCTTTTATAAACTCTATATAACGTTGAAAACAGATTGTTGACATTTTAGTTGTGGTAACCAATTATGGGTTTTTGCGTAACTGATTACGAAGTTGAAAATTGGCTGAGGAATTGCTGGCACGGGCTTGTAATTGTTGTACCTCGAAAAATACGATCCTCGTGATGGACGCGGAAAAAACTGTTCGAAACAGAGTCGCCACCGAACTTTATTCATCTCAAAAGAGGGAAAGAAAAATATCGATAAAACCTTTAAAGGGAGATAAGAAAGTGGTCATCGCAACGAAATTCGGGTTCGGGAGTCGGTTACGCAAGAGGGGAGGTATTAGCACCCTCTACGTCCATTGTACTCAACGGGAACCTCTTGATTCGATTCGTGAGAAAGTTAGCTAGGTTTGTTTGTTATCTTCTAAAGGATTATTGTTTTCTAAGGGGAAATGGGTGGTTTTTTATTAGTGTGCTCGACAATGATTAGAACCCTTGGGCCTACGTATTCCCTCGTGCAATGGGAAAGTCAGAGCATTCGTAGTCCGTGGGACTACGGTTAGTTGGTGTTTTTTAAATGAACGAGTGTTTAATTCGCATTCTAATTGCTAAACGTTGGCTTGTCTGCTCGCTAGGGGAGGCTGAAGCACGAGTTTATATGCGCGGAAGAATGGACTAAACAATGTTCTTTATGAAAAGTTATTTGAATAAGGATTAAGTGTGTTAAAGATTTGATTGAGAAAAAGATTTGATTTGGACGTGTTTTAGGCGAGAGTTTAGGTTGCATTCTAACTGCTAAACATTGGCTTGTCTGCTCGCTAGGGGAGGCTGAAGCACGAGTTCATATGCGCGAAAGAATGACTTAAACAATGTTCTTTATGAAAAGAGTTTTAATCGCACGGCGGCGAGGAGTTGGATTAATGTGTTCGTATTTTGATTGGGTGACGATTACTCGAACTTAAGAAAGATTCCTCGGGCCCAAGTAATCGGGAAAGCGAGTCGAAGAAACGACTCTCTCTCTTTTTCACCCTTAATTATGAAAGAGTTTTAATATGGTTAGAGTATGTTGAATAGATGACAATTACTTGAACTTAAGAAAGATTCATCGGGCCCAAGTAATCGGGAAAGCTAGTCGAAGAGCCGACTCTCTCTCTTTTTCATCCAAGTGTTCAGGAAAAGAAGATTTGATTTTGTTTATTGTAAAAATGATTTGATGTGTAATCGTGTTATGAGTCTTTTAGAGAAGACAATTGCTTGAACTTAAGAAAGATTCCTCGGGCCCAAACAATTGAGGAGAAGAATCGAAGATTCCATTCTACCCCCTTTTCTTCTTTTATGAAATAGTATTTAAGTGTGGTTTAAATGTATTGATTTGATTTGAAAAATGCTCGATGTTGATCGAGGTTTGAATGTGCGTGTGAAACAGTTGAGGACTAATGGAAAGAAGGTCCTAATGGTTCAAGGTAAGGTCGATTGCGGGGCAAAAACGCTCGACTTACAAGAGGGGTAATGGGACTTGATATATGGATCAAGTGAATGCTTGGAGATGAATTGATTATTATTTTTTTTTTTTGGGAAATGCTTGACGTTGGATCAAGCTTGTTTATTCTTGTAAAAAAAAGGTTGATTTTAGTCTTATAGGAGAGGGATACAACTACTCAAGTGGGAATAATCAAGCCATAATTAAAGCGAGTCAATCACGCATACACATACAAACCAAAGTGAAATGTGCAACAAGTATCGTTGTACAAAGCCCAAGAGGAGGCTATGTGAGGTTGATTGCGATCGTGAAAACAATCGACTTACAAGGTATTAAAAGGGCTTGACATTAAGTCAAGGTATTAGTTTGAAAAGAGTTTTTTGGTTTGGACAAGCATATTACGAATGACATACATATAATTAGAGCATGAAATAATCCACATGAGAAAAGTATAAATACCACACAAAGATTATAAATCAAACAAAATGGGGGAGAAATAAAATCAAACACGTAAGTATAACTATAATCCTATATCCCTAAGGTTAGCTTAAAGGAGAAATTATAAACTAATTAATATGTTTTTTAGATTTTTTAGAGAAAATGGTGAAAATCAAATAATTAATCAAATTAAACTAAGATATTTAATAAAATTAACTATTAAAGCTAATTAGTATTAAATTAAATGGTTTAATACAATTAATCATCAATTTAACTTATTAGCAAGAGTTAAAAGTATTGAATTTTTAGGGTTAAAGAAATTGGACTAATAGAATTAATTAAGTTAAAATCGAATATTTAATAAAACTAATTATGAAAATAATTAGTTAGTATTAAATAAATAATTTTAATGAAATTAATTAATTAGCAAACAAATCTCTAGGTTTTTTCCTAAAATTATTATTTTGGTTTTTTTAATAAAAGTTAACTAAATGTTTTTTTTGGATTTTTTTTATAATAAAAAGTGATATTAAGACTAAAAAAGAAAAGGGCTAGAATTGTTCAGAATGGGGGGGTGCGTTCAGAAATTGTTTTCAGGTCCATTATCAGAAGCCCAGGCAGGAAAGGTGAGTCCACGGTGGACTCTAGTCAATCCAATTGACCCACGGTTGGATCTAGACCGTTGATCATGAACAGAGTCAAATCTGACTCTAGATCAAACGGTTAGACTACTTGGTACACGATAGGGGAAAACAAAGACTATAAAGCATTTGCAATCCAAAATCAATTACTATATTCTAAGCTCTGTTTGGATTGAGTCGCTTGAACTTATTTAATGACATAGCATGTGTTAGGTTCTGCGGTGACAAAAATTGATTTTGACTAAAAATGAGTTGAACCTAAAGTAATGTATGTTTGCATACATTATTCCAAAAGTGAGTCTAATAGTATATTTTAGTGTAAAAATCACATTTAGACTTTAAAACTACAAATCATAACTTCTAGTAAAATCAATTCTGCATGCATAACCAATTCTACTTTTGAAAAACCAAACACATCAAAATAAATTCTACACCTCTAAACTTACTTTTGACTCTTCCACAATAGAAACCAAACATACTACACACAAACACTTGTGAGACACAGTTCCAAGATAAGCACTTAATTAAGTTTTTTAAGGTAAGCACGTCCAAGATAAGCACTTAATTAAGTTGTTTAACCAAACAGAACCTAAGTAAAGATAATGAGTACCATTAAGTCATTAATTGGATAATCATAAAATCAATGCAGCTTTTCAATAAATAAAAACTTCCCCTTTATAATCGATAGTGTAAACTAGATTTGTACCTTGAACACCAAAAGAAGGAAGAACAAGGTGGCGACTGTATCTATGAATCATGTGAGGTTCTAATCCATTTGTAGGGTACCGTAAAGAGCCATTGGATGATGCAGCAGCGCCGTTTTGGAGATTAATTTCCTTCAATTGAGCTTCGAGAAGTGATATTTTGTGGTCAATTTTGGACTTTTCTTCCTTTAGAGATTCAAGTTGTTGGAGAATTTCTGAAGACGACATTGATTCGGTTTTAGGGTTGTGTTGAGTTGAGTTGTTGACTCTGTTTCAGTGGTAACACTAACACACAACGAAGAACAGATCCAGGGTTTGGTTTTCTAGTCTTATCATGTTACTGTTTGTTGCAGGGAAACAAATGCCCTTATTTCTCTGTTCAATACCTTTTTGGTGATTTTTTTCCACTATTTGATTTCTTTATTTATTCTATAAATATTTACGATAAGAAATATATAAAATAAATTTGCAAATCATAATTCAATTGATATATGTTGATAATATTGAGTTGAATATTATCTTCCATAAACCCTAACATCACACATTCCTCCTAAAAATATATGTTATTAATATTTAAGTTGAACACTATCTTTTATAAACTTTATATAATGTTGAAAACAAATTTTTGACATTTTAGTTGTGGTAACTGGTTATGGGTTTTTGCGTAACTGATTACGAAGTTGAAAATTGGCTGAGGAATTGCTGGCACGGGCTTGTAATCGGTTATGGCATTTTGCGTAACCGGTTACGAAGGCGAAATTTTATTTTTTCTGTTTTCTGTAGTTTCAGCTTATTTAGTTAAGTTGTTTTGTAACTTCCAATTGTTTGTGTGTATTTGCAGTATATAAGACATTGTAAGCTCCAATATTGTGGTTAATGCCAATTATTCTTCTCACCCTCAATTACTCTCTCTCTATTTTTCTCTCTCAATCTCTTAACTTCATCTTCTCCAAATTAACTCAATTCTCCATTAATTCACCATTAGAGATTTTGTATGTTCTAATATTTGGCATCAAGAGCTCTGGTTTTGATCCATTGCCGCTGTAACAATGAGTACCGTTTCCAACGATAAAATTCCCACCAACCTTCTGATTCTTGATTCGAAGAATTATGACAAGTGGTCGAAGCAAATGAAAGGTCTGTTTGGGTATCAAGAAGTTCTTGAGATCATCAACAATGGAGTTACACCACTTGGGGCTGAAGCTACAGATGCTCAAAATGCTGCATTCAAGGAATAAAAGAAGAAAGATTACAAGACACTCTTCTTGATTCATTCTTGTGTCGATGGTGACAACTTTGAGAAAGTTGGCGATTGCGAGTCGGCGAAGCAAGCTTGGGAGATCTTGGAGAAAGTTTATGCATGGGCTGTTAAAGCTAAGGTGGTGAGGTTACAAACTCACAAGAGGCAATTCGAGTTAACGCAAATGGAAGAGAAAGAGACGATAAACGATTATGTGGCGCGTATTACGCGTTTGGTGAATCAAATCAAGTCTTGCGGAGAAACTGTTTTGGAGCAAAATGTTGTGTCGAAGATTTTGCATTCTTTAACGTCAAGATTCGACAACATTGTAGTGGCTATCGAAGAGTCGAAGGACCTTGCGACGTTGAGCAAAGATGAGCTTCAAAGCTCTCTTGAGGCTCATGAGCAAAAGATGGATGAGAGAGGAAGCAATAAAGCTAAAGCGGAGATTGCGTTGCAAGCACGGCTTAACAAGAATAGTAGAAGATCGAAAGGAAAATGGACTTCGAAGAGGAAGCAAAATTCACAGAATTTTGGTGGAAATGATCCACAAAATTCGAAGATTTTGATGGTGCAAAAGGGTGAGAGCAGCTCCAAAGATAGTGGTCAGGGCAACAACTTCAAGAAGTTTGACAAGAGTAAGTTGAAGTGTTACAATTGTCATAGACTTGGTCATTTCGCAAGAGATTGTCGCGCGAAACCAAGGGAGAATCAAAGCGATAAAGCTAAAGTTGCGAGGCAAGAGGTAGATGATGAAAATACGCTCTTAGTTATAATCACAGAGGAAAATTATGGCATTAAAGAGGTGCTGGACAACAGCAGTAGCATCTGCAAGTTGCGGGACAGCAGCTGTAGCAGTTCAAAAAATACTGTAGAAACGCGTTTGGAGCAAAACGTAATGATTACAGTTCTATATAGAGTCCAAGGAAGCAATGTATGGTACTTGGATTCCGGTTGTTCAACACATATTGAAATTCTGGTATCAGACATGTGATGTTAAGGTGCGATGTCACAACAACACACTCTGCAAATGGACAACAATAACAGTAACACAATAACACAAGGAAGTGTTCCCCCAGTTCGGCCTAACTACCTACGTCTGGGGGCTACCAAGCCAGGGATAAAATTCACTACTTGTAGAATTAATTTACAGACTCAACAACCCAGTTGACAATCTCCTAAACTTAATTCCTACTAGTGACTTTCTACCTAAGAACCCACTTAGATATGAGAACACTACTCAATCCCTAAAACACTTCAAAGATCACACACTTTGAATTCCACCAGTTGATTCTGCTTCACAGCTTTGATCAAGAACAACTCAAAATCACAGTACCAATTCACTCTCGAATGGCTTACAAAACATGCACGAAGACACAAAACGACTCTCAATCTTTGGCTCACTTTCTTCGTTGCTTTTCTCTAGAACTGGTGCGCTTTATATAGCTCATTGAATTGGGCTTGGACTTGCTACAATATCTGACCAGATTTGTTATTTAAAACTGAATATTTAAAACAGATTTTCTCCTAAAATCTTTTCAAATCTTCAACCTTTTAAATCTCCTACTGTCGCGGTGAAAATTGGATACCATAGTTATTTGTTAACTAGGATCGCATTTTTAATGTCACCACCGGTCTTTGATTTTATCCAAGGGAAGGGAGAAAAACCGAATTCCCACAATGCAATGCAAATGCACTAAGACTCTAAGTTCGGGGGTTAGTTATACATAGGGAAGGTGTTAGCATCCTAGATATCTGTAGTACTCTACAGGAACCTCTTGATTTTATTTTTATCTGTTATCTGTTTTGCTAAGGGTTTATTTATTATTCTATTCCTAAGTGTGCTCGACAAGATATCACATCTTGTGCCTACATATCCTGTCAGGAGGGAATCACTTGTAGTTCCTTATTAAGGATACTAAAATGTTTAAAGGTTTTAGGAGAGAAGATGAGTCATCATCTTAAGAAGACCACCACAGTTTTTGAAAATTATTTGTGTTTGTGGGGTATGGGATTGTATGTCCCTTCTTTGAGATGATTCACATCTAATTCTCTTGTATGGAGAATTAAGTGAGCTAAAGTTTGATTGATTTTAAGGGGGACTAACTTAGGAAGTCTATCCTAAAGTTGTCTAATTGACTTATCTTAAGGTGTCGATTATGATGCAAATGATATGCACCATGCACAATAACATGGTTATCATGCATGGGATTTTCCCTTGGATATTTATGCGGTTAATTATTATTTAGGTGAGGGTGCTAGCATAGTGATGCTAGACTTGTGTCTAGTGACCAAAAGGTTGAATCCGATGCCTAAAGGCAATCGACTTACATGGGTAGAAAATGGGCTCGACGTTGGATCGAGAATTTTGATATTGTTTTGAAACGGTTTAGAGCACAAGAAGAAAAACATACATACATCACATGTAAGCAAACAAAAGCAAGCAATGCACAATAACAACTAAGGTCTTAATCTAAGTTACTCGAGCGTATGATTAGGCGCTAAGGATTCTAATGGGAACGATTTATTGAGAAAAAGGGTTTTGATGTTAAAGAGGTTTATTTTTATTAAGAGAAATATGCTAAAGATTATCTTATTTTAAAAAGGTTTATTATCAAATTAAAATTATACTTAAAGATAATTAACAAAAGGTTTTAATTATTTTGAAAAAAAAGTTTATTATTATGAGTTCTAAAGTCATGTTAAAGGTTAATTAGAGAAAAGGTTATTAAAAGGATTTTATAAACTTAAAAAAGGTTTAAAATTTAATGCTTTATAAAAGTTTTTATTATTTAATTTTAAAATTATAGTAAATAAAGTTTCTTCTTAAAAAAGAAATTTTAATTAACATTTTAAAGATTTTTATTAAAGGTTTTTTTTTAATTAAAAAAGAAAGATTCTATTTTTATTAAACTGAATTGATAATAATTATTAAAAAACTAATTTTAATATCTTAATAAAATAAGATTAGTTTATTATAAAATAAAAAAAGTGGTTATATTTATAAAAGGTTTTTATTTTATAAAAGTTTATGTTTATTATTTAAAAGAAAAAATATATTTTAATTGTTTAAAAAAAGTTGTCTGAAAAAAAAAACTATATATTTTATTTTTTAGATGATCAAGTTAAAATAAAAATATCTTTTCTCTCTGATAAGACAAAATAAGTTAAAAGGGATTAGATATCAAATAAAAGCGGGATAAAGCGGAGGGTGCACGTTATGTGCCGTATGTGCGTGTGTATGCGATTATTAATTGATTAACAACAGAAAAAGTGCTTCACACACTCTCTCTCTCTGCTCAATCACTCATCTTCTCTCTCGTCTTCTCCGTTTCATCTCCCTTAACCATCTCGTACCTCACTCAAACGCTCTCGTTCATCTCTCTCGATCGCCCTAAATCAAACAATCACAACAATCAAAACCCTAACCCCCAGCAGTCCCAATACCCCAATCCATTATGATTTTCAATTACAATTTACAATGATTATATGAGTAAAGCGAGAAACGGAAAAAAAGGGAAAGGACGGCGAAGGTTGAAGGCACGACGCGAACGACTTCATGGATCTTCATTCAAGGATGAGTTTTCTTCATCTTTATACCTTTTGCGTGATTTGATTGAAGTTTCTTTGTCTGCTTTGCGTCCTTTATGCTATGATTCAACTTTTGCTCCTTTCTGAATGTTAGTTTCTGATGGATTTGTGGATCTCTATGTTGGTACAATTGATTGACTTCTGATGAAATGATGAACTATTTATGTTTCTGATCTATGCGTTTTGATTTTTGATGAATTAGTTTAGGTGATGGATTCGTAATGGTTTTGTTGAGTGTGAGGTGGTAAGATATTTCTTGGGCGATATTTCGTGTGATTTTAGTGTGTATGGTTTGTGTATGACCTTGATTCCTCCCTGTTTGCACATGCGTGGCACCTTTTATAGACATAGCAGATTTAATCCTCAATTGAATGCTGAGATTTTGAGTAAAGGGTGATTTCCAAATTGGTAGGAGCATGTTAGGGACAAGTTTGATTTTACCATGATGGAATTTCCATTTCCAACTTATCGTATTTTGGGAAATTAATGCCCTGCTTAATTCACAGTGATTGGATTACTTTACCGATATAGGATTCTGAGGCCTATTATTGATTTGGAATGTTTTGGTGTTGCTCTCGATTCTTTTCTTTTACCATCGTATCAAGTTTGACATGACTTTGGAAAGGGTTGATTCAAACATGTCTGGTAACTTGGATGATGGTTAATGTATTTGGCTTAGTCGTGTTCTTGACTCTAAATGCGAAATAATGACTTTGAGGACTTCTGACTTGAAATGTTTGGTTTTCTTCAATTTGTGGCCATTAACTTTTGATCTTGTGTGATCATGTTTTGAAATTGAAGCGTGGTTGAACTGGAGTTTTAGCTGCTAACCAAATGTGGTTGTTCTTATGCAGAGTAGTGATGGTGGTGCGGATCATAGCAAGGGTTAAAGCTGTTGTATTCATAGGCAAGCTCCGTGCAGTATAACTACTTGGAGCGAAGCTGGTAGCATTGTTGAACTGTGGAAGGTAATCAACATTACTTAATGGTTGATCCTATTAAATCGAATGCCCACGAATTTCGTCATTGGCCCCATTTAATTTTGTATTTAGGGGAACATGTCTCCGCCTGGTTGTCAAGTCTTTAGAATCATGCTGACCATGTCAGTATCATTTATTGATAGTCTGTAGATGATGCAGATCCTTTCCTATGTGATATCAGAATCAGAAGGTACCTCATAAACATACATAACTTGAGTAGTCTTAGCAGGTATATTGGCATAGAAATCACCACGTAGAAGTGTGCTTCGTTTATGATTATGGTAATTCTAAGTTGAGAAACCATGATTTTTTCTTTTTGCGCATAGGCGGTACAAATGGAACTTTTACAACTACGACAGTTCAGATGTTGATTTCAGGTCTGGTTTCAGGCTTCAAATTTGGTGATCTCAAAGGCGGTTTAGCATGAACAAAATCAGAGAGTAGGTTTGTTCGCCTCCATATTCAACGCTTATTTGGGACTGTACAGAGGTAATGTGATGAATTCACTCCTTTAGGCCAGGTTACTAGTTGTATAAGGTTTTGTTTTCTTGTTGTTGATGGTAATTTGACTATTTCTTTTGAAGGTACATGGGAGAACATTGTAGGAAGAAAGCCACCTTATCTAAAACAATTTGGACTGTTTTATTTTATTTGATAGTAACTTCTAATTAATTCCTTCTTTGGTGTATTTTTCCTGTTCTATTTAAACATGCTGGTTGGATGATAATGATGCTCCCTTTCTTGCTCAGACATGCCTAATCTTGTTCTGATCTCCTTGCTCAATTCAATTTTTATGTCTAATTAATGCTCGTAATTGTTATGGAAACATTTTGATGATGGTTTGGTCTAAAGGAAAATCGGTTTAAACGAGCTGAAACTTGATTGAAACACGTTTGAAATTAGTTTAGGAAAGTGTACGATTATGCTGAACATTTACTCGATCTTTTGAATGCAGGCCTGAACAACGGTTGCTACAGCTGCTGCGATATTGCAGATCCAATAAGGTTGCAGACATGTCTCTCTTAACTCATCACCAGCCTTAAAGAAACAATATTAGTTGGTTGGTGTGGGTGGATGAAGGCTAACCAAACTACAACATTGGGACAGTAATCAAAAAGGTATGTGAATCAATGATTCTTACTCACTATGTTGTTGATCCTCCTTTGATGTTAACATGCTCAATGTAGCGGCGGGAAACGAAACCAAGCGCAAGAAAAGGTAAAGCTACCTTCTCTAAAAGCCTCGCAGCTTGTAGAGTCCTGCAAGAATTCCCCAATAGAACTACCATGTGTAAGCTTTGATTTTTTTATTTTTTCTTGCCTCGTTTTGTATAGCCTTTGGTAATTGTTTTGAGACATAATGTAAATTGATTCCAAATGTTGCATTATGGACAGGTTTATGTGTTCGACGTACTTCCTCAGCATGGAAAGCTTGTCGAGAGCTCTTTCAATCTGAACAGCATCCTAAGCTTCTCAACATCAAGCTTATTGGTGAAAGCACTATAAGCGGTGTAGTGGTGCTCGCCTTTGTTTTGCCCCGGCATACGTTCTCTTACGATTAGCTAACTTTTTATAGTTTGCTATGTCAGTAGTATTATCAAGGCTAATCATCATGGAAGCATACAAAAATACCATAAGATTAGTTTCAATGAAGTTTGCACTTTCTTCAATAGCTCTCATGTAAGCCTGGTGAGTTTTTTTTGGGAAGTTCTCCACTTTTGGTTTATTTATCTGTAAATTGTCGACCGTGATCTTGAAAGGCTTTTAATTACGAAAGCCATCATCCTGAAATCATTACGTGTATGTAAGGAAACCGCTAGCTCACGAATATATGAACTGATACTTTTGTTCTTCTTATCTTGTGTGCAGGTAATGCAGTCTAAGGTGGAAGTCTCAAAGTTCATCATATTATCACTCACTGCTTGGAATTTAACCGAAAATCCTTCGTGTCACAAGGTCCTATTGTTTACAGCTTCAGACGCAGCCAGTACTAGAAGGATCTCCGCCAATTGCCAATTATTGATTTTTCACGAGAGTTAACTTTGGCTTGTAATATGTAGTTCAGTTTGATGGGTACTAAAAGAGTTCCAAGGCTTTATGAGTACTTTTGTTTGTTTGTTGTCTTGTAGTTTTTTTAAACAATTACCCTTGTGGATCCTTGCTGGCAAATTCTGAACCGAGACTGTGATTATTATCTTCGTAGCATGTAGTGACCGAATACCCGTGCATTGTTTAAGGTTCAGTAGAAACAACATGAACAATGGAGGAATGTAGTGTACTTGATGTGGTTTGAATCTCTTGTAGTATGTCAATTTTTGAGAAATGCCATCTTAGCCTTCATAATCCTATCTTGCTCAATTCATGCCAACAATAGTAATCCAATTGAAAAATCGTGAATCAACTCTGGCAATTGCTTTTTTTAATTTGTATTCTCGTAATGAAACACTTGAATGATATTACTTTCCATGGTAGGATTTTGAATTATCAAAAGGGTAATTGATTTGAACTTTGGATACGGATCAGAATTTAGAAAATCTCATGAGAATCTTCTTACTCTTGTAACTTGAATGGCTCGTTAATGAATGATTATATTTTACAAAAAATTACAGATTTGGAGTATGAGTAAACCATGAATAAAACTGGGAGCCATCTTGAATCAATTAACTACATCCTGAGCAATTTGATCCTTGGGTCTGATTTCTATATTGGACTTTTCATCACTTTTGAAAGGGTATTAAAAGACATTTTCACTTCGACATATTGCTTGTACTTGAATACTTCCAAATAGATGAATTTAGATTAAACGACCTTGAATCACTCTTGAGAAATGACATTTACTAGAGGAAATGATCATGCACTGATTTAAAACCACATGGAGAACGACCCAATGAACCATCTATACTTTGAAACAAAATTGTACATAGCCCCCGACACAAGGTATTAACCCTAAAGTCGTCTTGAGAACATTTGGAGATCATGGCCCGAAATCTATTTGAAATGCTAGGCCCATAATCGGTTGATCCTGCCTTGAAATGTTTGAGCGAGTACCATCTCCCTTTGGATTTAAAGCGCCTACACAAACTGGTTAGCCACAGTAAATATGCACACAAAGACCACATGTCCTAAAGATGCTATGCAAAAGGAAAAGGGATCTTAGGGTCAAAAATTAGGGTGCGACAGATGCCCCTATTTAAGTTTCTTCTATCCGGAGACATGGAGATTGAAATCTTCGCCTCGACGAGATAGGAGGGACTTAAATACAAACATGCACAATTTTTGGCCCTAAGATGCCACCAAATGCACATGCTATGGTATGAAATGATATGAAATGCAAGACAAAGATCTTGTGAGGAATAATGTCACAGGGGATAGCTGCGGTTGAAACGATGAAACACAGCTAAAGAAAGGAAGACCCGACGAAGAAGACCTAGCAAAACAAGACTCCACAGGGAAAACCTAACTCCACTGGGGGAAAGAGACTATCAACTGACAACCACAATGTATCTTAAGCATCTGGTTGTTGAACTTGCGATGAAATCTTCTAACAAATTTACTTGAGGATCCTGCTTCAGTGGTCAACCGGAGGAATCTTAGAACTTCATTTGAGAATACTTTCTGCCAAGGTCTTATTGAATAGGCGTCAACTGGGGATCTGCTGAGAAAAGAGATGATTGTCTGTCAAAGTTTAAAATTAACTAGGGAATCTACTGCCGAGATCCTAAAAATAAGCGACTGCTGGTCGAAGTTTAAAGTTAACCAGGGAATCTACTGCCGAGATCCTGGGAAGAAACGACTATTTGTCGAAGTCTGCTGGAGATCTACTGCCGAGAATAACAAGAGAATTTAAAATGAAATACCTACTACTGAGGTCTTCTGGAAATCTACTGCCGAGAATAACCAGAGAATTTAAAATGAAATACCTACTGCTGAGGTCTTCTTGAAATCTACTGCCGAGAATAACCAGGAAAATACCTTCTGATAATCAAGCAATTTGTTTAAAGGATAGTAAACTTCCCCTCGTCTCGGGTCAGAAGCCACAGACTGGTCTCAGTTTCTTCTTTAATCAAGTATTTCACTTGAAAAGGGCAAAATATAAACCTCCCCTAGTCTCGTGTCATAAGCCACAGACTGGTCTCAGTTTCTTCTTTGGGGATATAATATCTACTACCGGTTTACTGGGTAGTCCTCAAAGAAAATATTACCTACTACCGATTTACTAGGTAGTTCACAAAAGGTAATTTTGCTACCGATTTACTGGGTAGTCCATAAAGAAAAATCATTTGCTACCGATTTACTGGGTAGTCCTTAGAGAAAATATCATCTGCTACCGGTTTACTGGGTAGTCAACAAAGAAAATATTACGTGCTACCGATTTACTGGGTAGACAACGAAAGGTAATTCTGCTACCGATTTACTGGGTAGGAAAAAATCGATTGCTACCGATTTACTGGGTAGGCAACGAAAGGTAATTCTGCTACCGATTTACTGGGTAGGAAAAATTACGTGCTACCGATTTACTGGGTAGAAAAATATCACTGGCTACCGATTTACTGGGTAGTCCATGAAGAAAGATCGTCTGCTACCGGTTTACTGGGTAGTTGACAAAGAAATATCATCTGCTACCGATTTACTGGGTAGTCACCAAAGGAAAAAGATCACCTGCTACCGGTTTACTGGGTAGTCCACAAAGAAGCTATTATCTGCTGGGGGTAGACAAACTATTTTGAGGAGACTGCCATTAGTCACCCGAATAGAAAGCTTGAGAACGAAACAAGTTGCTCAAATAAAGAGGCTGCCACTTGCCGTCTGGTATGAATTCCAAGAAACTGTTGTAATAACTGCTGGAGAAATAATTTTCGTCTTCCATAGCGATTTTCAAATAAGCTCTTCTTGGGGAGACAAAGTGCAAAATAAATGCCCGCTCGATCTGGGTTCAAAAGTTTAGAAATATCCAAAATCGTGATTGTCAGGGACCAAAGTTCAATCCAGGAAATAATTGGAAAGAAACGGTCAAACAAGACTTCATCCATTGAGGACTGAGCTCAACGGGGTTTATCTTTATCCGCATATGGAAAAGAAAACTGAAGCAACCATCTTCCATGAGGCTCAAACTCAGTGGGGAGTTTAAAAAGCGTGTGCTTTTTCTGCCTAGGGCTGACGATTCTACTTGGAGGGAGTAGACGAAACCCAGTCACTTGGAGATAAGCGCAACCAAAGTGAAAGAACAAACAAACAAACACAAAGAAATGCAAGATGCAAAAATGCGCACATGCCATGAATCTACATGAAAGAATGCCATGCTATGCTTATGCTTATGTTGACAAAACAACAACAAGAAGCAAACTGGAGAAGAAAACAAGCATCTCGATACGAATACTCGGCCAATCTTTGCAATATAAGAAGCATCACTGGGGATGAATGGGAAGCCATATATGGAAACAAATCCCATTTCAAAGCTTCAAACTTCTCTGGGGAAAAGAGAGCACTCCACTTGGGGATGAACATCGTGACTTCACTTAGGATTATTAGGATGAACCTTGTGATTCCGTTGGGGATAAGGAAGATTCACTGGGAGCGAATCAAACTCAATGATCGAAAAGACTTCATGGGGGATAAAATAAACATCTGCTGCGAACTGAAATAGTCTGAGTGAAAATTGTAGCTGGATAAAATAAATATCCATTTCATCGAGGAAGCTCAGATCAATAGTAGTTGAAAATGTCGGAGATAAAAATTTTGAGGGGATGAAATAAACATCCGCTTTCACTGGAGAAGATTGAGATTGAGAAAATCCAATGAGAAGTGAAATAAACACTCGCTTCGATGGGGAAGGTTGAAACCGAAGAAAATCATTGAGGATTCTTAGGTTGCCAACTGGAGAAACCTTGCATCAAACGTGCCATAACTTCTTGTAGTAGAGATTTACCGGGGATTAGTCGTGACTACCTGAAGTAAAGATTTACTGGGGAGTCGTCACATCACTTAGGATAGAAACCCTTTGAGGTATGAGTGAATAAAGTCGTGAGACTGACGTAACTCTGTATTGATAGCCTGCATAGTAATCGCCATTTTGAACAACAATTGTCGTGGATGAGAAGCAATCTTCACTTCTCAAATACCCCAGATCACTTGGTTTATAAGAAGAAGTCATCCCAAGAGGATTTTATAGAAAACTTGGCGTCCAACTGTCCCAATGTTTTCAAACTCTTGGAGAGATTGTCGAATCTCAACGTAACTGGCCCGGATTGACTGTGTTCTGTAACCGAGTCTTCAAATTCTTTGAGAGATTTACCAAATCTCGACGTAACTGCCCCAGATTGACGGTGTTCTGAGTCTTCAAACTTTGTTCCTTGAGGTCAGACGGTGAAAGAAACAGCTGGGAAACAACTTGCCCCTGCCCAGCAAGGTCTTCAGGTAACATGCCCCTGGATACTATCATCTCCTTGAAATAGTACTAAATTTTAGCTCATCAATGCCACACGTATGTTAATTTCTACGATGTCAAGCAATGTTAGCAAGTAGAAAATGTTAATTCTGAAACAGATAATGCAACGTCATGTTTGTCTTGAAAGTTTATTTAAAAATATTTGTGGTTGAATTATCGATTTTATGATGCCAACACGAATTTGAGCATAACTCGTGGGAGTCAGGAAACTATATCTCAACGAGTATGCTTTTGAAATAAATCATGCTTCAATAAGGTCTTCTGAGGGTTATAATGTGGTTTGGTTCACGGTTTAAGAAACAAAGGATATAAGGCTCAAAGTTTGTTTGTGCCCACCCAATCTTCGTGATATTTTACTCCATTTTTTTTAAATTACCCTGCCCCAGGTTAAGAATGAGGGTTTTTTATTTGGAGAAGAAAACTCCTACTTCAAAGGCTCAAAAGGGTTAACGAGGGTTTATCTCCTTATATCTTCGGTGTTTAGGATTTTGAAACAATGCCTTA
This sequence comes from Lathyrus tuberosus, assembly GCA_022829125.1. NCBI lineage: Eukaryota > Viridiplantae > Streptophyta > Magnoliopsida > Fabales > Fabaceae > Lathyrus > Lathyrus tuberosus. The sequence continues at coordinate 780,138 of JALAZF010000740.1, forward strand.
TATCAATAGCAGAGTTTTATTCAAAAGCATACAACAAGAGATCTTGCGTTTGATTTCATCATCCTCCATTCTATTCTCTGCCGAGGCAAGAGATTGGGCAGCATTGGCATTATAAAATAGAAATAACATTTTTAAAAAAGAGTGAAACAAATGGATTTCTTCAAGACAAACATTATTCATCGCATCGATAATTCAAAATAACAAGTTCTTACATGCAAACAACAAATGCATTAACAAACAAAAAGCGTTACATACGAAAAACAGAAATTAACTAAAGCTTTAAGGAGACTGTCTCAGTCTGAGCTTATAGTTTTCACATTAGGTCCAGAGTTTTCAAAAGACAAAACACCACGTCGCATTAGCCTTTGTACTTCATGTTTCAAAGGAAAACAATCTTCGATGTCGTGTCCGGGTGCACCTTGATGGAAAGCACAACGAGCCTCAGGTTTATACCACCACGGGAGATCCTTCGGGATAGTTGGCAGAGCTCGTGTCTACACCATATTCCTTTGTATCAAAAATGGATACAATTTCGCATAGGTCATCGGAATCGGATCAAACTGTCTTTAAACACGATTTTGATTATTGAATGATAGACGAGCCTGTGGTTGATGAGTAGTAGTATTGGTGACGGGAGATATAGCAGCGATATGTTGAGGTCGCTGATACCTTCTTCTTTTTGGTCGTCCTTGATGCACAACACTTACTTCCTGTTCCTTCTTTTTTCCGAAATTACTTCCATATTTCTTGGCATTGCTGGGAGCACTTCCTTCTTTAACCAATCTTCCTTCACGGACACCTTCTTCCAAACGCGTCCCCATATTTACCATCTCAGTAAAATCACTAGGGGCACTTGCTACCATTCTCTCATAGAAAAATGGGCTCAGTGTTTTCAGAAAAATTCCAGTCATCTCTTTCTCCTCCAGAGGTGGAGTGACTTGAGCAGCTAGTTCACGCCAACGTTGGGCGTATTCCTTAAAATTTTCTCTTTCTTTCTGGGCCATGGCTCTCAGCTGGTCTCTATCTGGTGCCATGTTGACATTATATTTATATTGTTTAATAAAAGAGTCACAAAGATCGTTAAAGTTGTGGATCTTTGAGCTATTTAGCCCCATATACCACTTGAGGGCTGCACCAGTCAAACTATCCTGGAAATAATGTATCAGCAGTGGGTCATTATCCTTATGAACAGACATTTTCCGGGAATACATAACTATGTGACTATGTGGGCAAGAATTTCCTTTATACTTCTCCAAATCAGGGAGTTTGAACTTCGGAGGAACCTTAACATTGGGAACCAAGCATAGCTCAGAGGCACTCTTCCTGAACAGATCTTTCCCACGAAGGGCCTTGATTTCTTTCTTTATTTCTAGAAATTGGTCTCAAAAATCATCCATTCGTTCTTCCATTCCAATACTTTCACTAGGAGTGGCATGAAACACGGGTTCTTCTAGATGAAAATGAGTAGTATTTACCACGGGTGGTGGCACAGTCAATACAGCAGTTGTAACAGGGACCTGAGACGCCGGTGGGTGGTATCCTGCTGGAGTGAAATTAGGAGGCATTCCCCACGGGAAACCAAAAGGCATAGAATACTGAACTTCACTTGTAGTGGGAACCACTGGGATCTGTGTAGATATCATTATAGTTCCTTGCTCTGGCACATTATGTGATGACTGATTCTGAGCGGCCATCAATGTTTCCATCATCCCATTGATCTTTTCCATATTTCCTTTCAGTGTTGAAACCTCTTCCCGAAGTGCTCTGTTTTCCTGCTCAAGTTGATCCATTCTTTTCTTGCGACTGGCTCGAGTATCGTATCGATGATTCGGAGTCTGAGAAGAGAGACACGAATGAGAACCTGGAATGCAAAGGAATGCAAATGCAAATGATGCAACAAGATTCATGGAACTCGGCTATTTATAATCATCAAGGAATATCAAAAGGCTCGTCTTCATAATTATAAAAAAAACGGTTACAGTCATTAGTACCGGAATACTAAATGATTGGTTTAATACAAAAATTAAAACGCGTATGTACACCTTACAAGTCATAACGTAAAGCTAAATAAAAGCTAATAATGATGGATCTAAGGAGACTCTTCCAACGGTCTTTTTTGAGTCCTTTGGCTTCTTCCAATTGAGCTTCTTCTAGAAGTGTTGACTGAAGATTAGAACGGAATAAGACGTCTTGGACATTTCCTTTCTTGCAAGCGATAGCTTCTTTCCAATATATCCTCCTTTCGTAGTTATCTTGGCTTGAATATGAACCTAAGATAGGAAATGAACTTTTGTCCAGAAATAGTAACTTGGTCAGCTAAGAATATTCTTCATAAGGTGTCACCAACTAGTCCTCAGGAATAATGGTAGGCGGCAGTAGAATAACTTTTTATCTTATCTTGAGTTCTTCTTTGTCTGGCCGCAAGGTCTCCAATCTTCTTAGATCGTCCAAGTTATGATTATTGTAAGAGTACTTCAACGTTTTTTTTCAAGAGTCTATGATATTCTTACGATGTTTACAAATGAGACTAAGTTCCATGAATCTTTATGATATGATGCTAATGCAACACAAAGGCAAAGCGCAAAACACAGAGCACACATAAGCAAACAAAAAGTCCTAGGTTCAAAGGAGCGTGAATGGAGTCAAGGTCTACCCATCCCATAAGATAGTATGGTTTCAAATGTACCTGCCGAACGGGTTCTAAAAGTTCCCAGAGTCTACGACCCATCTTTCGGATATTATCGACTTCTCAAATCACTTGGTATTCAATAATATTCTCAAGAGGATCTCGTCCGAGTGTAGTATCGCGTGACAACTATTTGGAAATAGACTCCCGCATAGTCACCGCACTACATTCTAAAAGGCCAAGTGGGTTTAAAGGTGCTACGGTCCTCAGTCTTAAGGGTTCTTGGTCGAAGTTAATACCGTTTTCACAAATGAACTCGTTCAAACAATATTAAGTTCAAAAGAACCTAAACTGAGCGATGATTTTCTCAATTCGACTTTTCAGGAATCGACTCCGTCAAAGTACCCTTGACCATATCATCTCCTATAATTATACTCATGTCCGGGTCTAGGACTCCTCACCACTCAAGAATCCCTCCAAACAGCAAAACAAATATATATAACAGATAAAAAAAGATCAAGTTAGGGGGAACCCTCTTATGAGAAATCCCCAGTGAAGTCGCCATTTCTGTTGCGGTGAAAATTGGATACCATAGTTATTTGTTAACTAGGATCGCATTTTTAATGTCACCACCGGTCTTTGATTTTATCCAAGGGAAGGGAGAAAAACCGAATTCCCACAATGCAATGCAAATGCACTAAGACTCTAAGTTCGGGGGTTGGTTATACCTAGGGAAGGTGTTAGCATCCTAGATATCTGTAGTACTCTACAGGAACCTCTTGATTTTATTTTTATCTGTTATCTGTTTTGCTAAGGGTTTAAGGGTGGGTGATTTATTATTCTATTCCTAAGTGTGCTCGACAAGATATCACATCTTGTGCCTACATATCCTATCAGGAGGGAATCAGAGCACTTGTAGTTCCTTATTAAGGATACTAAAATGTTTAAAGGTTTTAGGAGAGAAGATAAGTCATCATCTTAAGAAGACCACCACAGTTTTTGAAAATTATTTGTGTTTGTGGGGTATGGGATTGTATGTCCATTCTTTGAGATGATTCACATCTAATTGTCTTGTATGAAGAATTAGGTGAGCTAAAGTTTGATTGATTTTAAGGGGGACTAACTTAGGAAGTCTATCCTAAAGTTGTCTAATTGACTTATCTTAAGGTGTCGATTATGATGCAAATGATATGCACCATGCACAATAACATGGTTATCATGCATGGGATTTTCCCTTGGATATTTATGCGGTTAATTATTATTTAGGCGAGGGTGCTAGCAAAGTGATGCTAGACTTGTGTCTAGTGACCAAAAGGTTGAATGCGATGCCTAAAGGCAATCGACTTACATGGGTAGAAAATGGGCTCGACGTTGGATCGAGAATTTTGATATTGTTTTGAAACGGTTTAGAGCACAAGAAGAAAAACATACATACATCACATGTAAGCAAAAAAAAGCAAGCAATGCACAATAACAACTAAGGTCTTAATCTAAGTCACTCGAGCGTATGATTAGGCGCTAAAGATTCTAATGGGAACGATTTATTGAGAAAAAGGGTTTTGATGTTAAAGAGGTTTATTTTTATTAAGAGAAATATGCTAAAGATTATCTTATTTTAAAAAGGTTTATTATCAAATTAAAATTATACTTAAAGATAATTATCAAAAGGTTTTAATTATTTTGAAAAAAAAGTTTATTATTATGAGTTCTAAAGTCATGCTAAAGGTTAATTAGATAAAAGGTTATTAAAAGGATTTTATAAACTTAAAAAAGGTTTAAAATTTAATGTTTTATAAAAGTTTTTATTATTTAATTTTAAAATTATAGTAAATAAAGTTTCTTCTTAAAAAAGAAATTTTAATTAACATTTTAAAGATTTTTATTAAAGGTTTTTTTTTTAATTAAAAAAGAAAGATTCTATTTTTATTAAACTGAATTGATAATAATTATTAAAAAACTAATTTTAATATCTTAATAAAATAAGATTAGTTTATTAATAAAATAAAAAAAGTGGTTATATTTATAAAAGGTTTTTATTTTATAAAAGTTTATGTTTATTATTTAAAAGAAAAAATTATATTTTAATTGTTTAAAAAAAGTTGTCTGAAAAAAAAAACTATATATTTTATTTTTTAGATGATCAAGTTAAAATAAAAATATCCTTTCTCTCTGATAAGACAAAATAAGTTAAAAGGGATTAGCTATCAAATAAAAGCGGGATAAAGCGGAGGGTGCACGTTATGTGGCGTGTGTGCGTGTGTATGCGATTATCAATTGATTAACAACAGAAAAAGTGCTTCACACACTCTCTCTCTCTGCTCAATCACTCATCTTCTCTCTCGTCTTCTCCGTTCCATCTCCCTCAACCATCTCGTACCTCACTCAAACGCTCTCGTTCATCTCTCTCGATCGCCCTAAATCAAACAATCACAACAATCAAAACCCTAACCCCCAGCAGTCCCAATACCCCAATCCATTATGATTTTTGATTACAATTTACAATGATTATATGAGTAAAGCGAGAAACGGAAAAAAAGGGAAAGGACGGCGAAGGTTGAAGGCACGACGCGAACGGCTTCATGGATCTTCATTCAAGGATGAGTTTTCTTCATCTTTATACCTTTTGCGTGATTTGATTGAAGTTTCTTTGTCTGCTTTGCGTCCTTTATGCTATGATTCAACTTTTGCTCCTTTCTGAATGTTAGTTTCTGATGGATTTGTGGATCTCTATGTTGGTACAATTGATTGACTTCTGATGAAATGATGAACTGTTTATGTTTCTGATCTATGCGTTTTGATTTTTGATGAATTAGTTTAGGTGATGGATTCGTAATGGTTTTGTTGAGTGTGAGGTGGTAAGATATTTCTTGGGCGATATTTCGTGTGATTTTAGTGTGTATGGTTTGTGTATGACCTTGATTCCTCCCTGTTTGCACATGCGTGGCACCTTTTATAGACATAGCAAATTTAATCCTCAATTGAATGCTGAGATTTTGAGTAAAGGGTGATTTCCAAATTGGTAGGAGCATGTTAGGGACAAGTTTGATTTTACCATGATGGAATTTCCATTTCCAACTTATCATATTTTGGGAAATTAATGCCCTGCTTAATTCACTGTGATTGGATTGCTTTACCGATATAGGATTTTGAGGCCTATTATTGATTTGGAATGTTTTGGTGTTGCTCTCGATTCTTTTCTTTTACCATCGTATCAAGTTTGGCATGACTTTGGAAAGGGTTGATTCAAACATGTCTGGTAACTTGGATGATGGTTAATGTATTTGGCTTAGTCGTGTTCTTGACTCTAAATGCAAAATAATGACTTTGAGGACTTCTGACTTGAAATGTTTGGTTTTCTTCAATTTGTGGCCATTAACTTTTGATCTTGTGTGATCATGTTTTGAAATTGAAGCATGGTTAAACTGGAGTTTCAGCTGCTAACCAAATGTGGTTGTTCTTATGCAGAGTAGTGATGGTGGTGCGGATCATAGCAAGGGTCAAAGCTGCTGTATTCATAGGCAAGCTCCGTGCAGTATAACTACTTGGAGCGAAGCCGGTAGCACTGCTGAACTGTGGAAGGTAATCAACATTACTTAATGGTTGATGCTATTAAATTGAATGCCCACGAATTTCGTCATTGGCCCCATTTAATTTTGTATTTAGGGGAACATGTCTCCGCCTAGTTGTCAAGTCTTTAGAATCATGCTGACCATGTTAGTATCATTTATTGATAGTCTGTAGATGATGCAGATCCTTTCCTATGTGATATCAGAATCAGAAGGTACCTCATAAACATACATAACTTGAGTAGTCTTAGCAGGTATGTTTGCATAGAAATCACCACGTAGAAGTGTGCTTCGTTTATGATTATGGTAATTCTAAGTTGAGAAACCATGATTTTTTCTTTTTGCGCATAGGCGGTACAAATGGAACTTTTACAACTACGACAGTTCAGATGTTGATTTCAGGTCTGGTTTCAGGCTTCAAATTTGGTGATCTCAAAGGCGGTTTAGCAGGAACAAAATCAGAGAGTAGGTTTGTTCGCCTCCGTATTCAATGCTTATTTGAGACTGTACAGAGGTAATGTGATGAATTCACTCCTTTAGGCTAGGTTACTAGTTGTATAAGGTTTTGTTTTTTTGCTGTTGATGGTAATTTGACTATTTCTTTTGAAGGTGCATGGGAGAACATTGTAGGAAGAAAGCCACCTTATCTAAAACAATTTGGACTGTTTTATTCTATTTGATGGTAACTTCTAATTAATTCCTTCTTTGGTGTATTTTTCCTGTTCTATTTAAACATGCTGGTTGGATGATAATGATGCTCCCTTTCTTGCTCAGACATGCCTAATCTTGTTCTGATCTCCTTGCTCAATTCAATTTTTATGTCTAATTAATGCTCATAATTGTTATGGAAACATTTTGATGATGGTTTGGTCTAAAGGAAAATCGGTTTAAACGAGCTGAAACTTGATTGAAACACGTTTGAAATTAGTTTAGGAAAGTGTACGATTATGCTGAACATTTACTCGATCTTTTGAACGCAGGTCTGAACAACGGTTGCTACAGCTGCTGCGTTATTGCAGATCCAATAAGGTTGCAGACATGTCTCTCTTAACTCATCACCGGCCTTAAAGAAACAATATTAGTTGGTTGGTGTGGGTGGATGAAGGCTAACCAAACTACAACATTGGGACAGTAATCAACAAGGTCTGTGAATCAATGATTCTTACTCACTATGTTGTTGATCCTCCTTTGATGTTAACATGCTCAATGTAGCGGCCGGAAACGAAACCAAATGCAAGAAAAGGTAAAGCTACCTTCTCTAAAAGCCTCGCAGCTTGTAGAGTCTTGCAAGAATTCCCCAATAGAACTACCATGTGTAAGCTTTGATTTTTTTATTTTTTCTTGCCTCGTTTTGTATAGCCTTTGGTAATTGTTTTGAGACATAATGTAAATTGATTCCAAATGTTGCATTATGGACAGGTTTATGTGTTCGACGTACTTCCTCAGCATGGAAAGCTTGTCGAGAGCTCCTTCAATCTGAACAGCATCCTAAGCTTCTCAACATCAAGCTTATTGGTGAAAGCACTATAAGCGGTGCAGTGGTGCTCGCCTTTGTTTTGCCCCGGCATAAGTTCTCTTACGATTAGCAAACTTTTTATAGTTTGCTATGTCAGTAGTATTATCAAGGCTAATCATCATGGAAGCATACAAAAATACCATAAGATTAGTTTCAATAAAGTCTGCACTTTCTTCAATAGCTCTCATGTAAGCCTGGTGAGTTTTTTTTGGGAAGCTCTCCACTTTTGGTTTATTTATCTGTAAATTGTCGACTGTGATCTTGAAAGGCTTTTAATTACGAAAGCCATCATCCTAAAATCATTACGTGTATGTAAGGAAACCGCTAGCTCACGAATATATGAACTGATACTTTTGTTCTTCTTTTCTTGTGTGCAGGTAATGCAGTCTAAGGTGGAAGTCTCAAAGTTCATCATATTATCACTCACTGCTTGGAATTTAATCAAAAATCCTTCGTGTCACAAGGTCCTATTGTTTGCAGCTTCAGACACAGCCAGTACTAGAAGGATCTCCGCCAATTGCCAATTATTGATTTTTCACGAGAGTTAACTTTGGCTTGTAATATGTAGTTCAGTTTGATGGGTACTAAAAGAGTTCCAAGGCTTTATGAGTACTTTTGTTTGTTTGTTGTCTTGTAGTTTTTTTAAACAATTACCCTTGTGGATCCTTGCTGGCAAATTCCGAAGCGAGACTGTGATTATTATCTTCGTAGCATGTAGTGACCGAATACCCGTGCATTGTTTAAGGTTCAGTAGAAACAGCATGAACAATGGAGGAATGTAGTGTACTTGATGTGGTTTGAATCTCTTGTAGTATGTCAATTTTTGAGAAATGCCATCTTAGCCTTCATAATCCTATCTTGCTCAATTCATGCCAACAATAGTAATCCAATTGAAAAATCGTGAATCAACTCTGGAAATTGCTTTTTTTAATTTGTATTATCGTAATGAAACACTTGAATGATATTACTTTCCATGGTAGGATTTTGAATTATCAAAAGGGTAATTGATTTGAACTTTGGATACGAATCAGAATTTAGAAAATCTCATGAGAATCTTCTTACTCTTGTAACTTGAATGACTCGTTAATGAATGATTATATTTTGCAAAACATTACAGATTTGGAGTATGAGTAAACCATGAATAAAACTGGGAGCCATCTTGAATCAATTAACTACATCCTGAGCAATTTGATCCTTGGGTCTGATTTCTATATTGGACTTTTCATCACTTTTGAAAGGGTATTAAAAGACATTTTCACTTCGACATATTGCTTGTACGTGAATACTTCCAAATAGATGAATTTAGATTAAACGGCCTTGAATCACTCTTGAGAAATGACATTTACTAGAGGAAATGATCATGCACTGATTTAAAACCACATGGAGAACGGCCCAATGAACCATCTATACTTTGAAACAAAATTGTACATATCCCTCGACACAAGGTATTAACCCTAAAGTCGTCTTGAGAACATTTGGAGATCATGGCCCGAAATCTATTTGAAATGCTAGGCCCATAATCGGTTGATCCTGCCTTGAAATGTTTGAGCGAGTACCATCTCCCTTTGGATTTAAAGCGCCTACACAAACTGGTTAGCCACAGTAAATATGCACACAAAGACCACATGTCCTAAAGATGCTATGCAAAAGGAAAAGGGATCTTAGGGTCAAAAATTAGGGTGCGACACCTACAAATCTGCACCAGATCTCCTATGCAGCAGAAAATATCTATCCCAAGATATTCGCATCCAATGAGACAGCTTGCTCTCCACAATTCCAGCTAACACGCAAACCCTAACAACATCACAACCTGATGTTATTAATTCTGCAGATCTAATGTCACAACATCGCCATGTGACATCAGACATCCAACTTCAGCAATTTCAATACTTAACACAGCCCAGTGTTAATACTCAATGTTGCAACATCAGCACCTTGACATCAACATTGAACATACTTTGTTTTACCAAAATTCCAGCCAATCCAAGAACTAACAATCTCCCCCTTTGGCTAATTTTGGCTTAAACAATCTCTGCACTCTGCACCTTCAGAGACTTCAGCAGTGGAAAAACTTCAATCAATAATTTTGAAACACCAAACAGCAGCATCTTCAATTTTCTTCAGCATCCAGCAGCAGCAGTATCATAAACACTTCAGCATCACAAAAACTTCACTATGGACTTGCTTCACTGCAGCAACAATGTTGCTCCCCCTTAATCATGAACCAACAACTTTGTACTCTTTGATACTCTAGGCTCTCTTGGCTACTTCTCCCCCTTTTTAGCCACAATTAGACAATTTTCAAGCAGGAGCCCTATTAACTACAATTAGTACTACCCAAGCTCTCATTGTTAGCCTCACAGTTAGTAACCAGGCAAAACAAATCATAGAACAAAACGTAAAGAGTGCATAAACAGCACAAAAATCAAGTTACAAACCAAGCACCTTAAGTGTTAACAAAAACAACATTGCAGAAACAAAAACTAAAACTACTAGAAGCAAAAACAAATAAGTTAGTCTTCTTCTGAACTTGCACCATCTGCACCATCTTGTCCTTCATCTTCAGAGTCAGCATGATCATCTTGTTCCAAAGATTGGATCATCTTCTCAATCTTTTCTTTTCTAGCCAGACTGGTATTAATCACACCATCCAAGTCTTTGCGGGTTGCCTTCAGCTCTGCTAGCAAGCCAGCCTTAGAAGTTTTCTTCTTGATACCTGCAGTTGATGTTGAGACAATATCTGCAACACGACTTCCCATAAATAATTTCTGATGCAAGGATAATGGAGACTCCCTCTTGCATGCTTTATCATCACAAGTCAATATTCCTGGTTATTGACTTAGAACGACTCCACTAATGAGAGAAGGAAATGCTATAGGCATTTTAATAGCATTTGTTGTTGCATGTTTTATAGTCTGATCAAATATGTATGTGCCATAGTCAAACTTTTTCTGTGTACCAACAGCATAGATAAGCCTTCCTAGTCCCATAGTTGTGGTGGTTTAGTGATTGGTGGGCACCCAGTTTGCAGCTCCAATTCTGTGTAGTATAGCATACTTCACACTCAGTTTGCTAGTTGGTAGCTTTTCTTTTAATGGCCATACTCTAACTTGTCCAGCAGTAATTTCCTTGCACACTTCATTATCTGTATCCTCCAGTTCTGTATACTCTGCATCCTCTCTTCCTAAGTAGCTGTTGACAACCTTAGGAGAGAACTCAACACATTTTCCTCTGACTAAGACCTTCATAAAATCTGGACTGCTCTTGTCAGAGATATTTACAAGAAGATTTACTATGAATTCCTTTACCAGGCCATCATAGCATCTTGAAAATCCACACACAGTTTTCATTAACCCAGCAGCTTTAATTCCTTCCATCACTTCTTTAATCTCCATGGCTTCTTTGCCAATCTCTCTCTCAAGAGCAATCCTCCTTTGGCAAATGAACTTCCACATATAGGCATGTCATACCCCAAATTTGTCCTACCTGTATATAATTTCCATCCACTGACAATTATTCAGAAAAAAAATCAAAAATATGTTGTCTTCAAATTCATCTGTCTTTTATTTATTATCTATTTTTATTCATATCCACTTTTTAACCTTCTTTATCCATCCAATCTAATATCCATTTTTTTTAGATTCCATTATCCATTTTCATATCCAATTCATGTACAAATTCACTTCAAATCCACTTTTCAATTTAATTCTTTTTTTCTAGATCCACAAGTATCCATTTATGTCCATAACCATTTTTAGTTATCTTTCTTTTTCTAAAACCTTTTCCATTTTTTTTAAAACTCATTTCACCTTTTCTATCCAATGTCCATTTTCAATCTATTTCCTTTTTTTCAAAACCATTTCTATTTATCTAATTCACATATCCATTTTCATGACCAAATTATCCATAAACCACTTTCCAAATCCATTCAATGTTCATATTCGTCTCCACTTTCTATCTCTCACCAATTTCCATCAATTAAACCATAGCCACTTTTAATATTCATTTCAAAAAAACACTTTTTATCCATTAAACCCATTGGTTATCCATTTCCTCCATAAATCATTTCCATTTTTTTTAAAACCCATTTTTCTAAAAAAAAAAACCCATTTCAATATCCATATCCATTGTCCATTTTCATTTTATAAAACATAGTCCACAAACCATTTTTCTGGATCCATGTCCAATTTCAAGGTCTTTTTTTAATATCCATATTTTTGTCCATTTCAAACCAAAATCCAAAAATTCAATTTGTTTTTTTATAACCACATCACCATCTTTTTTTCAACCAATAACCATTAATTATTTTCAATCAAAAACCACAATCTCAAAGTTAAAGCCCATCACGTTTCCAATCTTTTTTTTACAAGAAAGGAAATGTTATAAGGAGAGCCCACTACAACAAGTCCATTATCAAAATGCAGTAAAGTGGATGCAACTGAAAGAGAGGTAAAAGAGAGCCATGAACCGAAAACAAGTTCTTGCAGCTACACACTCGTGACCACAACTTTTCACAATTAATTTCCCATGATATCAACTTGTCATGAGTATTTCACTAAGCCGTTTTCTACCCACATACCTTCACGTACGACCTGCAGCAGACCCATACACACACACACACAAAAATCCCCCCACTGCTAAACAATTTCCCCCACAATTCAACGCACGCCACAAACCACACTACACAACACGTACAAACCACGACCTGCACAAAAATCGTACGCATAATCACCTGCAAAACGCAAACGAATCCAGTTCACAATTTCTCACCATCAATTCCATTTCTACCCTCACTTTTCTTTTTTCATTCTATAAATTCCGTCTGAAAATTCACTAAAGAAAAATCGTTTTGAGAATCCTTGAACTTTCCCAACATTACGAAACAACCTTCGTCTCCTTCTTCTTCACTAACAGAACCACCGCCATCGTGAATCACATTCACTAAATCACGAACCTCCATAGCAACCCTTCTTCAAATCCATAAACAAACGTCTCCCCCACAACCCAGCTTTCCAAACAACCTAACCCCTCTTTCAACCTCAAACAACCTCAAACCTTCATTTTCATTATTCTTACTTCCTCGAACCTTTCAAAATCCAATAACCCAACAACTGTAAATCTCCACCACCATCAACCACTAACCCCCAACAATATTCAACCCAAACCGAAACCCACCCTTCCAACTTTTCAAATCCAACCACACTCCAAAACAGAGCAATCAAAACCAGATCTAAAACAAGAATCAGAACCACACCGAAAAGAAAAATGAGATGGTTCGAAGCACAAACCGAGAGCGAGGAAGCGAATCGTGAGAGAGATTGAGCGAATCCAAGAGAGAAAGACGGCAAGGAAGGTCGGGATCGGAGATTCGCTCTCGTTCTCTGATTGTGTTTTTACTTTGTCGTTTTAGGATGTAGAAGTCTTTCGCTGATATCCCTTTGTCATTGTGTTTTATTGATCTATTTTATTTTTATTTTTATTGTATTTTCTTTCAAATAAATGAGTTTCTTGGTGATGAGTGGGCCGTGAGGCCCATGAATTCTCTACTCATCATCCCCTTTATATATTCACCCCCTTTCTTTCTTTTTTTCAACCGTGCTCATTTGTTGAATAGATGATGGGCTGACGCCCAAATGATTCTATTCACACTCATTTCTAAGCACTATACCCCCTCTCTTTTGTTTGTTTTTTTTTAGAGATAAAATAGAAAATTTGCTCTAATAAACTTTTATTTAAAAAAATGTTGTTAAAAGGAAATATATTGTTTTTTTAGTTGTTTAATCTTTTATCCATTTTCTTTTCAATCTAGGGCCAATGACATAAAGATATTCATAGTTTAATCAAACCGATTAAATTGTGATTTGTTTGAGGCTCATCATTTTTATTCATTTTTATTTCGATTTATGTAATATTTATCATTTTAGTTTATTTATTTCAATTTATTTTGTAATTATCATTTTATTAGATTTTTGTTAGTATTTTGGGTCAATGAAAACATATATCGATCTATTTGTCGATTTCTCGACTTAAATCTCGATAAAGGTGAGACCTTTACTATTTTTCATGCCATTTTCGATTTTATTTTATTTTCTATCATTTTTGTGTCATTTACATTTATGTTAGGTCGATGAAAACCAAATATCGATCGATTTCTCGATTTCTCGATTAAATCTCGATAAAGGTGAGACCTTTATCCTTTATATTCATTTTCTCGACTTCGTTTCATTTTCATTATTGTTTACATTTATTTTAGGTCGATGAAAACCAAATATCGATCGATTTATCGAATTCTCGATTAAATCTCGATAAAGGTGAGACCTTTATGCCTTTATTCTTATTTCCGATTTAATTTCTAATTTCTATTTCACCTTTTCTCTTATTTGGCCGATGAAAGTCAAAAATCGTCGATTTATCGATTTCTCGATCAAATCCGATTAAGACGAGACCATTTTTATTTTATGTCAACTTTAACCTTTTGTCAATATTCTCTTGTTTATTTTCCGTCGAATATTATCCGATTACATTATCGTTCATTCTTATTCATATCCGTATCATATTCGCATTCACGTTTATCTAATCAATTCCATGTGTTCAAACACTTAATTCCCGACTAAAATACTCAACGCCTATTCAAATTATTTAATTGCGAAAGAATTGAATTCTTGAGGTCTAGCACTTCTTGGGTTCTTGAGTGACCGCTATTGAGGCGCACGCCTTAGGTAGTGATCACTCGACCTTTCGCTTCTAAAACACGCGTCTTAACCATTTGGACAAAGGAATGTCATTGGAGTCTAGCATTTCATGTGGTACTTTCGTTGTTCATCAAACAATATTTCGTAAATTAATCGAATGAAAAAGGTGTCGTTGAGATCTAGCATTCCAATAATGCCCCGATTAATTGGTTGCGAGGCCGACGTCTCGTTTATCGAATAATCGTCATTCTCCCTAAAACATTCAACAAATCAAACCATTTTCGAACCAATTCTCGATTCGTCATCGAGCCACCCTTCAAAACATCCTCGTAAGTCGAGTGCCCTTTGACTCGTCGTCAAATGCACATTCGCACATTCCGTGGTTTCGTCACTAGGAGCACCCCTAGGGACTAGTATTGATCCTCGCCTCTTTCCTCAACCAATTCGACCCAATCTTTTTCAAACGTTTTTTCTAATCAACTTACGAAAGGAGGAGATTCTTGGAATCTAGCATTCTTTGGATCTTCGAATGAATGGCTCTCGAGGCACGCCCTTGGGTTGTTATTCATTCACCCTTTCGTCTTAAAACACTTAATCGTTATCAAATATTTTCGTAATCAACTCACGAAAGAACTGAGTTCTTGGAGTCTAGCATTCCTTGGATTCTTGAGTGAATGCTCTCGAGGCACGCCCTTGGGTTGCATGTCTTTCAATCTTTCGTCTCCTAAAATTCAAACCCTATCCTTGTTTCGTGGGCATACCACGAACTACGACTGCTCTGATTCTTTATTCTCGTCCGAATAAAGATACGTAGGCACAAGATTGCGATGATCTTGGCGAGCTACCTTCCCTCCATTTTCCGTCAAACCCCGTAGTCGAACTACGATTGCTCTGATTTCTCATTCTCGTCCGAATGAGCATACGTAGGCCCGAGGGTTCACAATCCTTGCCGAGCAAACTAATAAAAAACCACCCCATTTCCCTTAGCACTCGAAACCTTTTACTTAACCTTTTCGTATATACCGTAGAGAAGAGAACAAGCAAGCTTACATAACACTTTCCTCACAATTCGAACTAAGAGGTTCCCGTTGAGTACAATGGACGTGAGGGGGTGCGCGTACCTTCCCCTCACGTAACCGACTCCCGAACCCAGAATGTGGTTGCGATGACCATGTTCTTATCACCCTCTTTAAAGGTTTTCTCGATATTTTCCTTTCCCTCTTTTGGGATAAATAAAGTTCGGTGGCGACTCTGTCCGAACCATTTTCCGCGCCTTCCGCGCGAGGGTCGTATTTTCTCGATGAATTTTCGAGGTGCGACAGATGGCGACTCTGCTGGGGATGTTTGCTCCATGCAAGAGAGAGTCAAGCCTATCTTAGAGCGATTTGTGAGGAGCGTTATCTTTGTTTACTTTTTTTTCTTCTCGTTTACGTATTTGTTCTCTTATTGCTTGGGATGATATCATGAGTAAAGCTCTACACCCGAGCTTTGGTAAAATCAGAGAGAACACATAGTTTAGAATTGGATGTCGAGTAGTGTTAGTCCCCAAGGACTCGCTCCTTGCGTGCCTAGCATGAAAGCTCCCCTAGAGTAGACCTTTTTGTAGATCCTGTTGTAACGTAACTAGCCTGTTGCACGACTTGATTCATGAAGGGTCCGTGACTCTATGAACCAATCTTAGAACCAAGTTCTATATTGGTGGTCATGTAGTGTTAGTCTCCAAGGACTCGCTTTTTATGCGCCTAGCATGAAGACCCCGCTCAGGGGAGACCTTGTTGTCATTATCGTAGTAATGCAGCTAGCCTGTTGCGTGACATTGATGCGATTTGTGTCCGTAATCCTGGGAACCTTATCCATCAACGTAGAAACTATCCCGTGAGTGGGTTTGTGGGTAAAGAACCTAGAACTTTCCTCATAGAGCCTACCTATAGGGTTTCTTTGATCGAAGACTTTGGTCATTTACCCGTGAACGGCCAACCTCAGAAATGTTTGAACCTGTGATCTGCGATCCTGGATCTTGCATCTTGCATTGCATATCATGTCATTGCATTGCATTGCATCTGTTATGCATCTTGCATTGCATTCTCAACCTCAGAATCTCACTTCACATTCCTTCCTTCTCCAGTAAATCAAGCTGATTCCTCGACATCAGTACGCAACTCGAGCCAATACCAGACGTATTATGGAGCAGGTTCAACAAGAGCAAGCCGTCTTCAGAGAAGAGTTGGACTCTATCAAGGGAAAAATCGACCAGATTCTCGAAGCCATCATGATGGCCAGAAAGGAAGAAGAGCTACGTGAAGCCGCTGCTACCAACAACACTGTGCCTGTTCAAGCATCTACCTCAAGGCTCTCAGTTCCTGTTCCCAACCCCATCACTTATGGGATACCAATGGACTTCGCTCCTGCCACATCTCAACCACTTCCAACATCTGGAGTTACTGTTGGTGCTATTCCGCAAGCCCAACCTGCCGTCACTCAGATTCCTATTCCTCATGCTGATGAGAATCAGATAGATAAGTATGATGAGGTCCAAAACTATCATGCTTCTATCCCGATTGTCAATCCTACTGCTGCTCAGGATTTTGAAGCTATGAAGATGTGTCGTGATCTAGCTGAGAAACTCCGAGTCATGGAGGGACGCAACTCAACTTCGTTGAATGCTTTGGATATGTGCTTGGTGCCAAATGTTATCATTCCACCCAAGTTCAAAGTACAAGATTTCCCGAAGTACAAAGGTCTCAGTTGTCCTCACATGCATCTAAGGATGTACTGCCGAAAGATGGCTGCCCATGCAAAAGATGAAAAGCTGATGATCCATTGCTTCCAAGACAGTCTGTCTGGGGCATCTCTCGAGTGGTACATGCAGCTGGAGCGCAGCAATGTGCGCACTTGGGATGATCTAGCAGATGCATTTGTCAAGCAGTACAAGTACAACACTGACCTTGCTCCAAACCGTACCCAACTTCAGAGCATGACGCAGAAGGACAACGAATCCTTTAAGGAGTACGCGCAACGATGGAGAGAGCTAGCTGCAAGGCTGCATCCACCTCTTGTTGATCATGAACTGATTGATATCTTCATGGGTACTTTGCAAGGCCAGTACTATGAGAAGCTGATTGGCAATGTCTCAGCTGGATTCTCTGATTTGGTGATCGTTGGTGAAAGAATCGAAGAAGGTCTGAAGAGTGGGAAGATCCAAGGAGGATCTAGCAGTTAGTCTCAAGCCAAGAAGCCTTTCAATGGATACAAAAAGAAAGAGGGCAAAAAAAATGTTGTCTCAGCTCAAAAAAGGCAAGCTCAACAACAAGCTCCCCCTCCAATTCCTTTTCAAATGCCATATTTCCAGTATCCATATGTTGCTGCTGCGCAATATGCACCAATGCCTTATCATCCAGCTGTTCCAGCTGTTCAAGCTCCAGTGCCTCAACAACAGGCTCCTCAACAACAATCCTACAATCAGCAAGGGTATCAGTATCCTCCTCAGCATCAACAACAGAGAGCTGCTCAACAACGTTAGCCCAATCAACAGAGGACAAGGAGGTCTGATAGAGATTTTGATCGCCTACCAACGTCATATGCTCATATCTTTGCTCAGTTGATGGAGAAGAAGGCAATCGCTCTGAGGGACCTAGCTCCTCCAACCGTCATTCCCCCAGATTATGACGCTAATGCTCATTGCGAGTTTCATAAGGGTGCTCCAGGGCATACGATTGAGGATTGCAGGGCTTTCAAACACAAGGTCCAGGACATGATCGACTCAAAATTTCTCACATTCAATGGAAAGGCTCCAAGCGTCACCAACAACCCTCCGCCTCCACCAAAATAGTGCCAGCATCAAGTCAAGTCAAGTCAAGTCAACTCGAGTCAAAGTCAAGTTCAAGTTTCCCCGAAGAAGGCAGACATGTTGCCATTCCATCATTTACATTCTTGTATTTTCATTTTTATTTGTTTAAGTACTGTATGCTTTGAACATTGCCATGTGTATCTGGTTTCCTTAATGAAGTGATTATGCATGTTTCGAATCAGTTATGTCGTGTTCACTCATTTTTTCCATTTACTACAAATCACTGACACATATATTTCCATTTCACTCTCTTTATCAACTGTCGATTAGCAATGATTGGAGGGAGGATGATGACAACGAAATACCCATAATTGTAAAATGTATGCTTTCGGATAAAATCCCGCCGAGGATGTACAGGCATTATTTCAATCCCCCAAACACTGAAGAGACGAGGAGTTAATCCCTAGTAAACCACTTTGAGCCTAGAAGTAGCAGTTTCCTTCGGATATTCAAACCCTTACACTTAACCTGGGGCAGGGTAGTGTTCAGTTAACCTGATTACAAACTCAAGTCACAAAGCCAAAGTCCAAAAGACATGTCGGTTGTTTATCAATAACCCATGCAGTCACAATCCTCCAACAAAACAAAACAAAAACAAAAAAATCAAAAGCCTGCTAAGTCGAGCACCTCAAAGGCAACTTAGGCAAAAATCAAGGCTACTCTGATGGATTCGACAAGCGAAATCAGTCCATGCAAAAGTTAGGGATAAAAAAAAAACAACAAAAACAAAACAACAAAAGAGGCCCTCGAATCCTCACCAAAAACAAAATAAGACTCAGTGACCACCATATCAAAACCAAAGGGTCACTGACATCCATCAAAAACAAAATAAGGTGACTGCCATACCTTGAATCATCATGCTTACACCGTCAACCCTTTTGGAATACAAACATGTGCAAAGCTAACTGAACGTAGGACTGGAGATCATTACGAAGAAGGGGTGGGTACAAATCATACTTTGGGCCTAATATCCTTTTGTTTCTTAAACCGCGAACCAGACCACGTTACAACCCTCAAAAGACCTAATTGAGGCGAGGTTTATTCTAAAAGCATATTGTTGCAAGGTTGCGTAACCTGACTCCCCATATTTGCTAATCCTCAGCATTGGTGTCATTCTCCTTGCTATATCTTTCACACCATCAAAATCAACACACGTTTGGACTAACGGTCCATTTGTCTCACTAACACGACACTCGAATAAACGACACTTTTTCAAAACTTGCATGAGCATTGTATTAAGATTAGCATTTGTGAATGTGCAATTTTAGCTGCAAATCAGTGCTAGACATTCAAGAAATTCAAACAAGGGGCAATCAAAGAGGAACTTGAGCTTTCAGTGGTGCCGACCCGAAGCAAGACTCCCTCAAAACCCTCAGGCTGGGGAAAACCCTTCAACGGCTCAATCAGGGGCAAGCCATCTCAGAAACGCATCAAAGCTCAATTTCCAAAGATCAACTTCAGAACTGGTTAATCAGGGGCAGACCTTTACCATGTTCAAACTGGGGCAAGATCCATTGCAGCAGGCATATCCTGTCTGTACTTTCAAGCAGTCCAGAGCAAGAGCATAATCTTCACGAGCTAATCACGTCGCTATTGACAGGCTATCCTGACCATCAAGCACAGAGTCATGGTCTTCTCAAAAATGACTTATCAACAAGTCATCAAACTCAGGCATCGAGAGCATCTTCGTCTGCTTCAATCATGGAGTCTTCAACGAACTGAGTGTCGAGGAAATCAAATCCCTCCCACCACCCAAAAGTCCAATCCGCATTGGAAACTACCAAAAAGTCCATCATGCTGGCACCTCCAACTTTATCCAATCACTCGTCTGCAATCATATGCATCATATGCATCATACACATCGCATTCAATATCATGTGCATCGTATGCATACCCAAATAATCCAATCATACTTCCCCAACACTTGCATCTCCGCGCGTCAGCATTTGCATTGCACATCATTACAAAATTAAGCATTCGTGTATATGCACGTGTAAGATCCAGGATCAATCTCAAGACTCCAAGATGATTTTCCGCCCAGACAGGGGCATCTTCATCAAATTTGTGGAAGTTCTTCACAAAGTTATTCCAAGACGGTCTTCAGCCCAGTCAGGGGCATCTCTTGCAAATCTGTGAGCGTTCCTCACGAAGTTGGTTCAACCTTTTGTTGACCAAGCTCAAGACAAGATTTCAAGCAATCTTCAGCCCGGTCAGGGGCACTTTCTTCAAGTTCATGAGCGTTCCTCATGAAGTTATTTCAACCTGTTGTTGGTGATACTCTGATCTCCAAGCAAGTCAGTGGGCGTTCCTCATTGAGTTGTGTTCCTCAACCATTTTTGTGATGTGGTCGTCATCCTCATCCTAACCAATAAACATTCTTCCGAGTCAGTGGACGTTCCTCATTGAATCTTGGCCGAACTACGACTACCCTGATTCTTTATTCTCGTCCGAGTAAAGATACGTAGGCACAAGATTGCGTAGATCTTGGCGGGTTACCTTTTCCTTTTTTTGCTGGTTACCTCTTCTTTTTTTTCGCTGGTTACCTTTTCTTTTTCGCTGTTTACCTTCTCCATTTTTCACTGTTTCCCTTGCCTTTTCGTGGGCGTTCCTTATTGAATTCTTTACTTCAACCTTTTGTTGATGTCTCCAAATAAATCTCATCACATCCCCAGCAAACTTGACCTTTTATCAATTGCCTTACTATCATCCTTTTGGTGATAGCCGAAACCATGTCATTTCAATTCAACCTTTATCCTTTTGATGTTGGTCCTCACAAATAAGAAGTTCCTATCTTCCTTTTGGTGGTAGTAGCTTGTCTTGATCCGTCATCTTTTTGGTGTCGCCGATCCATAAGCCCTTGGTCTGTGTGTCATCCTTTTGGGTGAGTGACAGCCTTTGCGTGTGCGCCCTATTATCCTTTTGGTAATAGCAGGCTGTGTTGTGTGCCCTATTACTTCGTCGGTAATAGCAGGCTTTGACCTCGTTTTCATCCTTTTGGTGGAAGGGTCTGTGTGTGTGCCCTATTACCCTTTTGGTAATAGCAGGCTATGTTGTTTACCCTACTATCCTTTTGGTAGTAGTAGGCTATGTGTGTGCCCTATTATCCTTTTGGTAATAGCAGGTTGTGTGTGTGCCCTATTATCCTTTTGGTAATAGCAGACTATGTTGTGTGCCATATTACTTCGTCGGTAATAGCAGGCTGTGTGTGTGCCCTATTATCCTTTTGGTAATAGCAGGCTGTGTTGTGTGCCCTATTACTTCGTCGGTAATAGCAGGCTTTGACCTCGTTTCCATCCTTTTGGTGGAAGGGTCTGTGTGCGTGTGTGCCCTATTACTTCGTCGGTAATAGCAGGCTTTGACCTCGTTTCCATCCTTTTGGTGGAAGGGTCTGTGTGCGTGTGTGCCCTATTACTTCGTCGGTAATAGCAGGCTTTGACCTCATTTCCATCCTTTTGGTGGAAGGGTCTGTGTGCGTGTGTGCCCTATTATCTCGTCGGTAATAGCAAGCGTTGACCTCATTTTCATCCTTTTGGTGAAAGGGTCTGTGTGCGTGTGTTCACTATCACCCTTTTGGTGATAGGTCTGTCATCCTTTGGTGTCAGATTTCTTGTATTTCATCTTCCCAATCCATTTTCTCTCTTTCAGACAAATTTGTGGTCTTCTTCATATCTAATTGTCTTATACCTCAAAAGAGCGGACACCACAGCAGTTCTTTTTACTCAGTTTAAGCCAATTAGATAGGGACATCTGTCATACCCCAAATTTGTCCTACCTGTATATAATTTCCATCCACTGACAATTATTCAGAAAAAAAATCAAAAATATGTTGTCTTCAAATTCATCTGTCTTTTATTTATTATCTATTTTTATTCATATCCACTTTTTAACCTTCTTTATCCATCCAATCTAATATCCATTTTTTTTAGATTCCATTATCCATTTTCATATCCAATTCATGTACAAATTCACTTCAAATCCACTTTTCAATTTAATTCTTTTTTTCTAGATCCACAAGTATCCATTTATGTCCATAACCATTTTTAGTTATCTTTCTTTTTCTAAAACCTTTTCCATTTTTTTTAAAACTCATTTCACCTTTTCTATCCAATGTCCATTTTCAATCTATTTCCTTTTTTTCAAAACCATTTCTATTTATCTAATTCACATATCCATTTTCATGACCAAATTATCCATAAACCACTTTCCAAATCCATTCAATGTTCATATTCGTCTCCACTTTCTATCTCTCACCAATTTCCATCAATTAAACCATAGCCACTTTTAATATTCATTTCAAAAAAACACTTTTTATCCATTAAACCCATTGGTTATCCATTTCCTCCATAAATCATTTCCATTTTTTTTAAAACCCATTTTTCTATAAAAAAAAAACCCATTTCAATATCCATATCCATTGTCCATTTTCATTTTATAAAACATAGTCCACAAACCATTTTTCTAAATCCATGTCCAATTTCAAGGTCTTTTTTTAATATCCATATTTTTGTCCATTTCAAACCAAAATCCAAAAATTCAATTTGTTTTTTTATAACCACATCACCATCTTTTTTTCAACCAATAACCATTAATTATTTTCAATCAAAAACCACAATCTCAAAGTTAAAGCCCATCATGTTTCCAATCTTTTTTTTACAAGAAAGGAAATGTTATAAGGAGAGCCCACTACAACAAGTCCATTATCAAAATGCAGCAAAGTGGATGCAACTGAAAGAGAGGTAAAAGAGAGCCATGAACCAAAAACAAGTTCTTGCAGCTACACACTCGTGACCACAACTTTTCACAATTAATTTCCCACGATATCAACTTGTCATGAGTATTTCACCAAGTCGTTTTCTACCCACATACCTTCACGTACGACCTGCAGCAGACCCATACACACACAAAATTCCTCCCACTGCTAAACAATTTCCCCCACAATTCAACGCACGCCACAAACCACACTACACAACACGTACAAACCACGACCTGCACAAAAATCGTACGCATAATCACCTGCAAAACGCAAACAAATCCAGCTCACAATTTCTCACCATCAATTCCATTTCTACCCTCACTTTTCTTTTTTCATTCTATAAATTTCGTCTGAAAATTCACTAAAGAAAAATCGTTTTGAGAATCCTTGAACTTTCCCAACATTACGAAACAACCTTCGTCTCCTTCTTCTTCACTAACAGAACCACCGCCATCGTGAATCACATTCACTAAATCACGAACCTCCATAGCAACCCTTCTTCAAATCCATAAACAAACGTCTCCCCCACAACCCAGCTTTCCAAACAACCTAACCCCTCTTTCAACCTCAAACAACCTCAAACCTTCATTTTCATTATTCTTACTTCCTCGAACCTTTCAAAATCCAATAACCCAACAACTGTAAATCTCCACCACCATCAACCACTAACCCCCAACAATATTCAACCCAAACCGAAACCCACCCTTCCAACTTTTCAAATCCAACCACATTCCAAAACAGAGCAATCAAAACCAGATCTAAAACAAGAATCAGAACCACACCGAAAAGAAAAATGAGATGGTTCGAAGCACAAACCGAGAGCGAGGAAGCGAATCGTGAGAGAGATTGAGCGAAGCCAAGAGAGGAAGACGACAAGGAAGGTCGGGATCGGAGATTCGCTCTCGTTCTCTGATTGTGTTTTTACTTTGTCGTTTTAGGATGTTGAAGTCTTTCGCTGATATCCCTTTGTCATTGTGTTTTATTGATCTATTTTATTTTTATTTTTATTGTATTTTCTTTTAAATAAATGAGTTTCTTGGTGATGAGTGGGCCGTGAGGCCCATGAATTCTCTACTCATCATCCCCTTTATATATTCACCCCCTTTATTTCTTTTTTTCAACCGTGCTCATTTGTTGAATAGATGATGGGCTGACGCCCAAATGATTCTATTCGCACTCATTTCTAAGCACTATACCCCCTCTCTTTTGTTTGTTTTTTTTTTAGAGATAAAATAGAAAATTTGCTCTAATAAACTTTTATTTAAAAAAATGTTGTTAAAAGGAAATATATTGTTTTTTTAGTTGTTTAATCTTTTATCCATTTTCTTTTCAATCTAGGGCCAATGACATAAAGATATTCATAGTTTAATCAAACCGATTAAATTGTGATTTGTTTGAGGTTCACCATTTTTATTCATTTTTATTTCGATTTATGTAATATTTATCATTTTAGTTTATTTATTTCAATTTATTTTATAATTATCATTTTATTAGATTTTTGTTAGTATTTTGGGTCAATGAAAACATATATCGATCGATTTGTCGATTTCTCGACTTAAATCTCGATAAAGGTGAGACCTTTACTATTTTTCATGCCATTTTCGATTTTATTTTATTTTCTATCATTTTTGTGTCATTTACATTTATGTTAGGTCGATGAAAACCAAATATCGATCGATTTATCGATTTCTCGATTAAATCTCGATAAAGGTGAGACCTTTATCCTTTATATTCATTTTCTCGATTTTGTTTCATTTTCATTGTTGTTTACATTTATTTTAGGTCGATGAAAACCAAATATCGATCGATTTATCGAATTCTCGATTAAATCTCGATAAAGGTGAGACCTTTATGCCTTTATTCTTATTTCCGATTTAATTTCTAATTTCTATTTCACCTTTTCTCTTATTTGGCCGATGAAAGTCAAAAATCGTCGATTTATCGATTTCTCGATCAAATCCGATTAAGACGAGACCATTTTTATTTTATGTCAACTTTAACCTTTTGTCAATATTCTCTTGTTTATTTTCCGTCGAATATTATCCGATTACATTATCGTTCATTCTTATTCATATCCGTATCATATTCGCATTCACGTTTATCTAATCAATTCCATGTGTTCAAACACTTAATTCCCGACTAAAATACTCAACGCCTATTCAAATTATTTAATTGCGAAAGAATTGAATTCTTGAGGTCTAGCACTTCTTGGGTTCTTGAGTGACCGCTATTGAGGCGCACGCCTTAGGTAGTGATCACTCGACCTTTCGCTTCTAAAACACGCGTCTTAACCATTTGGACAAAGGAATGTCATTGGAGTCTAGCATTCTATGTGGTACTTTCGTTGTTCATCAAACAATATTTCGTAAATTAATCGAATGAAAAAGGCGTCGTTGAGATCTAGCATTCCAATAATGCCCCGATTAATTGGTTGCGAGGCCGACGTCTCGTTTATCGAATAATCATCATTCTCCCTAAAACATTCAACAAATCAAACCATTTTCGAACCAATTCTCGATTCGTCATCGAGCCACCCTTCAAAACATCCTCGTAAGTCGAGTGCCCTTTGACTCGTCGTCAAATGCACATTCGCACATTCCGTGGTTTCGTTACTAGGAGCACCCCTAGGGACTAGTATCGATCCTCACCTCTTTCCTCAACCAATTCGACCCAATCTTTTTCAAACGTTTTTTCTAATCAACTTACGAAAGGAGGAGATTCTTGGAATCTAGCATTCTTTGGATCTTCGAATGAATGGCTCTCGAGGCACGCCCTTGGGTTGTTATTCATTCACCCTTTCGTCTTAAAACACTTAATCGTTATCAAATATTTTTGTAATCAACTCACGAAAGAACTGAGTTCTTGGAGTCTAGCATTCCTTGGATTCTTGAGTGAATGCTCTCGAGGCACGCCCTTGGGTTGCATGTCTTTCAATCTTTCGTCTCTTAAAATTCAAACCATATCCTTGTTTCGTGGGCGTACCACGAACTACGACTGCTCTGATTCTTTATTCTCGTCCGAATAAAGATACGTAGGCACAAGATTGCGATGATCTTGGCGAGCTACCTTCCCTCCATTTTCCGTCAAACCCCGTAGTCGAACTACGATTGCTCCGATTTCTCATTCTCGTCCGAATGAGCATACGTAGGCCCGAGGGTTCACAATCCTTGCCGAGCAAACTAATAAAAAACCACCCCATTTCCCTTAGCACTCGAAACCTTTTACTTTACCTTTTCGTATATACCGTAGAGAAGAGAACAAGCAAGCTTAGATAACACTTTCCTCACAATTCGAACTAAGAGGTTCCCGTTGAGTACAACGGACATGAGGGGGTGCGCGTACCTTCCCCTCACGTAACCGACTCCCGAACCCAGAATGTGGTTGCGATGACCATGTTCTTATCACCCTCTTTAAAGGTTTTCTCGATATTTTCCTTTCCCTCTTTTGGGATAAATAAAGTTCGGTGGCGACTCTGTCCGAACCATTTTCCGCGCCTTTCGCGCGAGGGTCGTATTTTCTCGATGAATTTTCGAGGTGCGACAAGGCATTGCTTGCATGGTGGAAGGAGATGTTATCCACAAGAGCATCTGGAACTTTGTCTGAAATCCTTTTTGCAATAGATTTTCTGACATGAGTGATGTTCTGAACATCATCCTCATCATCATGCTCAGACTCAGATTGTTCCACAATCTTCCTCTTTCTTGGATTCACCTCGACCTTACTCCAAGCTTTTGTTGGCCCAACAACAGTCTTTTTCCTCTTATCATCAGAAGACTTCTTTGGGGACGATTCAGCCTACTTTTCTTTCCTTGTCCTTAGTCTCTTAGCCAGACTAGGCACTGCTCTTCCAATGACTTCATCATCAGATAAGTCATCAACATTAATCACATCAGTACTCTTTTCTCCTTCAGCATCCCTACTAGGCGATGTTCTGACATCCCCTTCAACATCCCCTTCACCATGACTATCATCTTCTCCACTACTTACTTCAGTATCAACTTCAACTTCCTTTTCAGCATCTTCGATTACAGAGACAGCTAATCTGTGAAGATTTGTATCAGTAGATTGCATGTCACTCTTTTCTCTTGTACACTGATCAGCAGCCTTTTGTCTCAGGGGTCTAGATATACCCTTAATAGGAAGCCCTTTCTCAAAGATTTTATCAACAATCTGCCCCATGCTCTTATCAACATCTACCCTTTCCTCAACAGTTTGTGGAAGAGGGTTGGTAGTCCTAGGTTTTTCTCCAAATAGCACACTCCTCATAAATGCCCTACTCTCTCTATCGCCAAACTTCTTGCGAGTGGATTGATTAGAGGTACTACCTTTTGAAGCTCTCACAGGTTGATATTTCTCAGGTCTAGTATTTCCTGAGGCTGGAAGCATCATGGAGATGGGTTCTATATTCAAAGCTTCTTCCGCAAATCCCTCTTCTGAGGAAACCCTAGCCATTCCTTTTGTAGAACTTTGACACGCAGATTTCTTGGATGGAGAAGCCATGAATTCGTTGAGATGGGTGAGATTTAGTGAGGATTGATTCTTGAAAGCAAAGGAGATGAACAGTCGCGAGAACAGGGCTTTGAAAAAGCATGATGTTGCAACACTAGGAAATGATGGTCTAAGGCAAGGAGCTTGATTTTGAGTGTAAATGACTTTCTCCCTCCATACAAACTTTCCTTTTAAATTTTTCAAATGATCAAAATTCATTAATTCTGATTGTCCTTTCAGTATTCTTTCAAGCTTGATGTTACCATCTGATGTTACAACATCATTACCATATAAGCTGACCTCTTTTGGTATCCATTGATAGCAATTATCTTTGGATCTTATACCCTTTAACACACCCTGATTATGCTCATCAGAAACCACACACTCATCTTTGGTGTAGTTAACTTTGTAACCTTCATCACATAACTGACTTATGCTAATCAGATTAACCTTCAAACCATGGACAAGGATCACACTATCAAGAGTAAGACCACCAAGATTCTTCACTCTTCCACTTCCTTCTACTACTCATTTTTCTCCATTTCCAAATACAACCTTGTTTGCACAATAAGGATTGAACTCCACCAACTGCTCCTTTGATCCAGTCATGTGCATTGAACATCCACTATCAAAGTACCATGCATCCATAGCAACAAGTCCATCTGAGGAGTGGGCTAAAAGACATTTCACCTTCTCCTTAGGAACCCATTGTTTAGCAACTTTAGGTCTGACAAATTGTGGATAACCATGCAATTTAAAACAAGAGTACTGCATATGTCCAAACCTTCCACAATAGAAGCATCTAACCCTGTCATCTCTGAATTGGTTATATCTTCTACCATTATGCTGATATTGTTGTGGCTTCCACCCATAATGTTGTCTCCTCCTTCCAGAGTTGGCCTGTCTTCTATGGTGCTGATGTCTATTACCATAGGTAGACTGTCTCCTGAACTGAGGGTGCTGTCTTCTAGGCTGTCTCCTATGGTGATGAGGCTTCCTTCTTCCATAGTAATGAGGCACTGCCTTGTTGTATTCATATCCATACCAGTCTCCCTGATGTTGAGACATCTGATATGACATGTTCTGTTTCAACCTTGCAGCTTGCATGCTCTTGTGATATTGGGGAGGCATATACTGACTGGCTCCTTGAGACTGCATCTTCCTCTGATGAGGACCATTCCTTTTCTCAACATTCTGAGGCTGAACAACCCTCTTAGGGGTAGGATCCTGTCTCTTTGTTTGAGACATTGGTTGGGATACCTCCTCATTTGCTCCTGAAGTGCTTGCTTCAGCAGTAACCTTTTTCTCAGCCACAAATCCTGACTTATCACCAGCAACCTTTTCTGTCTGAAGGATCTTATCAAGTGTGTCTGTACCACAGCTCAACATCCTAACAGACTTGGTCATCTGATCAAGGTGAGCTTTAACTAGTACAACTTCATTTTCCAGATCAGCTTTTTCATTCTCTAGCTGAGCAATCTGTTGCTTGTGGCACTTGCTTTCTTGACAAATTTCAGCACTTTTTAAACACAACTCTTGATAAGTAGATGCCAACTCCTCATACGTTATTTCTCCATCACTAGAATCATCATCAGAAACAACAGTCCCTGTTAAAGCTCTAACATGCTTTGCTGACTCACCTTCACTTTCACTTTCAGAGTCAGACCAGGAAACTGTCATGCCCTTCTTCTGCTTTTTCAAGAAGGTGGGACACTCTTTCTTGACATGTCCATACCCTTCACACTCAAAGCACTGAACTCCTTTATCTTGGGCAGTTTTCTCTTCATCCTTCTCTTTTGACTTGCTGGTGTCAAAGATATGTTCTTGACATTAGGCCTGAAGTTATTATTCATTCTCTTGAACACTTTTTTGAACTGCCTTCCCAACATAACTATGGCCTGAGATAGATCCTCCTGGGATTCAGAACTCTTTCCTTTTTCTTCTTGATCATTTGACACCAAGGCTATACTCTTTGGCTTCTTTTCTGGTTCTTCCTCATTTAACCCAAGCTCAAAAGTTTGAAGAGATCCAATGAGCTCATCAACTCTCATCTTGCTGATGTCTTGTGATTCTTCAATGGCAGATACCTTCATCTTATACTTCTTAGGAAGGGACCTAAGGATCTTCCTTACAAGCTTTTCATCTGACAATTTCTCACCAAGAGCACTGGATGCATTAGCCAGCTCCAGAAAATTCATGTGGAAGTCATGAATAGTCTCATCTTCCTTCATCTTCAGGCTTTTAAATTTTGATGTTAAAATCTGAAGTCTTGACATTTTAACTCTAGATGTACCTTCATGAGTGGCTTTCAAAATATCCCATGCTTCCTTAGCAACCTCACATGTATTGATTAACTTGAAAATATTCTTATCCACTCCATTGAAGATTGCATTTAGAGCTTTGAAATTTCCAAGGGCGAGCTCATCTTCCTCCTTGGTCCACTCTTCTTCAGGCTTTGGCTTAGAGGTGCCTTCTTTATCTTTGCCAGCATCATCTTTTTCACACACAACAGGTGCTTTCCACTCTTTAATAATGGCCTTCCATGCCCTGCTGTCCAAGGATTTTAAGAAAGTAGTCATCCTTGGCTTCCAATAGTCATAATTGGATCCATCCAAAATAAGGGGTCTGTTGACGAATCCTCCAACTTCTTTGTCCATCTTTACACCAGAAAGTAACTTCCCTAGATCTCACCCAGAGACAGACAGGATGCCTGCTCTGATACCAATTGAAATTCTGGTATCAGACGTGTGATGTTAAGGTGCGATGTCACAATAACACACTCTGCAAATGGACAGCAATAACAGTAACACAATAACACAAGGAATTGTTCACCTAGTTCGGCCTAACTACCTACGTCTGGGGGCTACCAAGCCAGGGATGAAATTCACTACTTGTAGAATTAATTTACAGACTCAACAACCCAGTTGACAATCTCCTAAACTTAATTCCTACTAGTGACTTTCTACCTAAGAACCCACTTAGATATGAGAACACTACTCAATCCCTGAAACACTTCAAAGATCACACACTTTGAATACCACCACTTGATTCTGCTTCACAGCTTTGATCAAGAACAACTCAAAATCACAGTACCAATTCACTCTCGAATGGCTTACAAAACATGCACGAAGACATAAAACGACTCTCAGTCTTTGGCTCACTTTCTTCGTTGCTTTTCTCTAGAACTGGTGCGCTTTATATAGCTCCTTGAATTGGGCTTGGACTTGCTACAATATCTGACCAGATTTGTTATTTAAAACTGAATATTTAAAACAGATTTTCTCCTAAAATCTTTCAAATCTTCAACCTTTTAAATCTCCTACAAATCTGCACCAGATCTCCTATGCAGCAGAAAATATCTATCCCAAGATATTCGCATCCAATGAGACAGCTTGCTCTCCACAATTTCAGCTAACACGCAAAACCTATCAACATCATAACCTGATGTTATTAATTCTGCAGATCTAATGTCACAACATCGCCATGTGACATCAGACATCCAACTTCAGCAATTTTAATACTTAACACAGCCCAGTGTTAATACTCAATGTTGCAACATCAGCACCTTGACATCAACATTGAACATACTTTGTTTTACCAAAATTCCAGCCAATCCAAGAACTAACACATATGACGGGTAGAAATGATTGGTTTGTGCAAATCAATTAAGCTGCGAAAAGTAGAGTATAATTTGTGGATGATACCACTCTCGTGGGCGAAGGTGTTGGTGATGTTTTGATCGAAAAGAAGAATGGTGGACATTCTATGAATTAAGTGTAATCTCTTGAGTATTTGCCAATTGCTTGAAAGGGGTTACAAAATTCGCTTGGAAGACAAGATTTTGCGCGTTGTGGATGCAAACGGTGTTTTGATCCTTAAAGCTCTTATGGCTGCCAATAGGACCTTCAAGGTGGAGTTAAAGGTGATAGAGCATAGATGTTTAGCTACAGCGGTAAGTTGAGAAGAGTGGTTATGGCACTACCGGCTTGGACATCTCAATTTTCGTGATCTTGACGCGTTACAAATGGATGCTATGGTAACCGGGTTGCCGAGAATCAACATTCCAGCTGAGATATGTAAAGAGTGTGTGCAAGGGAAGATGCACAAGAGTAATTTCAACAATGATGCAGGTCATGGGACCAAACATCACCTTGAGTTGAGGTGGTGTATTCTGATGTGTGCGGTCTAATACAAGTGGATTCATTTAGTGGCAATAGGTATTTTGTCACATTTATCGAAGATTTTAGTAGGAAACTATGAATATACCTAATCAAGAGGAAGGGTGAGGTAGTTGATGTGTTCAAATGATTCAAGTTCATGGTTGAGCGACAATGTGATCGCAAGCTCAAAATTCTCAAAACAGATGGTGGAGGTGAGTATACCTCGAATGAGTTTGGGAAGTATTGTGATGAAGAGGGGATAGTGGGTGAGATTGTGCCACCTTATACGTCACAACAGAATGGTATTGCCGAGAGGAAAAATCGTTTGATAATGAACATGGTTCGAAGCACGATAAATGGTAAAGACTTGTTGAAGGAAATACGGGGTTGTTGGAGCGGTAAAGTGGCAAGCAAAAATGTTTATTTTCGGAAGAATTCCCTCCGGGATTTATGTCGTGTCCACAGAGATCAGTTCGAGGGAAAGAATGTCGTTTGACAGTTTAAATGTTAAAGAGTTTGGGTTTAAAATGGTTTTAAAGTAAATGCGAGAAATAAAACTATTGAACATAAAAAGAATTCATTCTTTGGAGAGTAGAGAACTCTCGAGTTTACATTTCATCTACCCTGTCAAATACTCAAACTCACTACTCAGTTGCACACAACCTAAATCACTCGTCAACATTATCACATATCGCTCACAACAAAGGTTATGTTTAACACAAAGTTGAGAGAACAACCGCATCGCCTCGGAGGTGATATCTCACGCAACTCGACCACACGGAAACATTAAGAATCGATACTCAAGTGAATATTAAGCCTAAATCTATCTCTAGAGTCTAGAACATAATAGATGTTCATCCTAAATCCGGATTCAAAGAGGATATGTGTACCGCAACTCAAACCCAAATAAAGAAATCATGGCACTAACATTAATTTGTAAAATGAGCTTTATACAACACCATGAGTAATGAATAAACATACTATCAAGGTAAAATTACATACAAACTCACAACAATGGAAACTACAAAGGGAAGAGAAAAGAGGAATCAAAATCTCTCGCGGTGTCAATCACGATCCAAGAATCATCCACCCCCAATCATCGAATTGCAACCTCCATTGATGCTTTTCTAAGCTCTAAACTACAAAGAATGAAGGTTTGATGAATTGGGAACAAATACCCCAAAACATCACCTAAAAAATGGTAAAAATGAATTTATAGACATTACAAAATATGTCAAGTTCGCTAAGTGAACGTTTTACTCGCTAAGCGAACGTTCTACTCGCAAAGCGAGCCTAAAAAAGTGGCACTTAAGTGCCTCTGAAATGCTAAACCGCCTTTGCAAAATTCCATAAGCTCGCAGTGCGAATGATTTATTCGCAAAGCGAATGCTCGCTGCACAGTTCGCAAAGCGAACTTTGGTCCTTTTCTCCCCTGTCCAATTCTAGGAGCCTTCCTTGGGAACTCGTCAGCCATTCGCAAAGCAAACATTCGCTGGCACACTCGCAAAGCGAACATGACAGCAAACCAACTCTTATTTGGACCACAACTTCTGCACCGTAACTCTGATTTATGCACGGTCCGAAGCGCTGGAAAGCTTATTAAATGCTCTTTATGAATATGGCAAGATATCCTTGATTGAATACCTGCAAAAATAAGAGAAAAACAATTAAACTCAGTGATATTTACACGATACGCAATATATACACTAAAATGTAAAGTAATCATATTTATAAACAAATCGGGGTTTATTCGAACGATATAGACAAAAAGTATCGATAAGTGCAACAAAACTTATATACAAAAATAGGTATATTTTGCACTCATCAGTCTCCCCAACTTAAACTTGTTTATCAGCAAACAAGAATCAAGCTAACTTAAAAACACAAAAGCAATAACCAAAGAATCACGAATCAACAGGTTTTGAAAAACAGAAACAAATGTATGGTTCAAATGAAAAACAGTACACACAAAGTAAATACTTACCACTAAACTACGACGATAACAAAATCACGAAATAAAAGCAAAATACAAAAATCATGCCAAACATCCTAAAACAACACAAGTTCCAAAGTGAATCACACCTAGCAAAAACAATCATCGGTAGATGAAAAACACAAAATAAGGTATTTATCACTCACACAACAATCCTGCAAACAATAGACTAAATTATGCAACCATCCAAAAATTCACATTGAACATACAAAGGCAAGAATCACAAGGGCTTTCAAGGTTGTAGCGTGGTCGGGTAAACAAACAAGGGGCAATTTCTAAAGGTAATTGAAACAAAAACTTGCCTAAACCTAAGGGAGTGATCAACTCACAAAGACTTAAACCAAAAATTCCAATCAACTTCTTCCAAAATCCCAAGTGTTACATAACACACCATACTTATTTAGCACAATTATTTGAACTCTTTTTGTTTCCTTTCTCAAGGGTTTTCTTTTTCTTTCCTTTTTCACTTTTTTCATTTCTTTTCTATTTCATATTTTTCTCTTTTTTCTTTTCTTTTTCAACCTCATAGAAACCAACCAATGAGTAAACAACCATTCTCTCCCTAACTTGAATTCAACCACATCATCATGTGAATACTCCCTACTTTCTAAGGCAAGGCAAAAATTCATACAACAACACAAAGTTGAGGGTTCAAGAAAAAACAAAATCCATTCAAAAATAAGTGAACTAAATACTCATAGGCAAGCATTAAGTTTAAATAAAACATGGATCAAAAAGCTCAAAGGGGTTACGAATGATCACACACTCATAAGGTGAGTGACTATTTGGCTAGGTAGTTGTGCTCAAAATGAAACAAAATGCCTTGATCCTTTTCATGCTTTCACATAATCAACATAAACAAAAGATTAAGCATAATAAAATCCAGTTAGAACAAGAATGTTGGTACTCCGCGCATATATGAACAATGGAAAGCTACCTCACAAAAAGGTGGGAACTAAAGTGATTCACACAAGAACAAGTATACAAAAGAATGAATGGCATGGAAGTTTGTAAAATGCCTAAGTATCATGAATATGTTAAAGTTGAGAAAGGGATAAACACATACCTTGGACGTGTACAAAATTTAACAATATCATTACCATACATCCGCAAGTTGAAACGATCAAACTTGGAAAATCACAAAATGCATCCTCAAATTAGCCAACCAAAATTTGCGTCCAAATAACAAACAAAAACATTAGAAACTAAAAACAATAAAACATGCTTGTTTTACGTCGTAAGCTCGATGCCTTTACAATGCTTAGCTAGTAACTTCCTTCCTTCATGCCATGGTGATGCCTTACCGCGCAAACCACAAGCAAGTGTCCTAACCAATCACTTAAGCAAACATTCATCTACAAGTATCAGTATAACAAGTGAAAATATACAATATATACGATATCTACAAAACTCAAAAACAAAGAAACCATCGCAATGCGATTCAATATCAAAACCGATCCCCGACAACTGCGCCATTTTGTTGGAGCGGTAAAGCGGCAAGCAAAAATGTTTATTTTCGGAAGAATTCCCTCCGGGATTTATGTCGTGTCCATGGAGATCGGTTCGAGGGAAAGAATGTCGTTCGATAGTTTAAATGTTAAAGAGTTTGGGTTTAAAATGGTTTTAAAGTAAATGCGAGAAATAAAACTATTGAACATAAAAAGAATTCATTCTTTGGAGAGTAGAGAACTCTCGAGTTTACATTTCATCTACCCTATCAAATACTCAAACTCACTACTCAGTTGTACACAACCTAAATCACTCGTCAACATTATCACGTATTGCTCACAATAAAGGTTATGTCTAACGCAAAGTTGAGAGAACAACCGCATCACCTCGGAGGTGATGTCTCACGCAACTCGACCACACGGAAGCATTAAGAATCGATACTCAAGTAAATATTAAGCCTAAATCTATCTCTAGAGTCTAGAACATAATAGATGTTCATCCTAAATCTGGATTCAAAGAGATCATAATATATGTCTACCGCAACTCAAACCCAAATAAAGAAATCATGGCACCAACATTAATTTGTAAAATGAGCTTTATACAACACCATGAGTAATGAATATACATACTATCAAGGTAAACTTACATAGAAACTCACGACAATGGAAATTACAAAGGGAAGAGAGAAGAGGAATCAAAATATCTCGCGGGTGTCAATCACGATCCAAGAATCATCCACCCCTAATCGTCGAGTTGCAACCTCCATTGATGCTTTTCTAAGCTCTAAACTACAAAGAATGAAGGTTTGATGAATTGGGAACAAATACCCCAAAACATCACCTAAAAATGGTAAAAATGAACTTATAGACATTACAAAATCTATCACGTTCGCTAAGCGAACGTTTTACTCGCAAAGCGAGATTCAAAAAGTGGCACTTAAGTGCCTCTGAAATGCTAAACCGCCTTTGCAAAATTCCAGAAGTTCGCAGTGTGAACGATTTATTCGCAAAGCGAATGCTCGCTGCACAGTTTGTAAAGCGAACTTTGGTCCTTTTCTCCTCTGTTCAATTCTGGGAGCCTTCGCTGGGAACTCGCCAGCCATTCGCAAAGCGAACATTCGCTGGCACACTCGCAAAGCGAATATGACAGCAAACCAGCTCTTATTTGGACCACAACTTCTGCACCGTAACTCTGATTTACGCACGGTCGGAAGCGCTGGAAAGCTTATTAAATGCTTTTTATGAATATGGCAAGATATCCTTGATTGAATACCTACAAAAATGAGAGAAAATCAATTAAACTCAATGATATTTACACAATACGCAATATATACACTGAAATGTAAAGTAAACGTATTTATAAACAAATCGGACGATATAGACAAAAAGTATCGATAAGTGCAACAAAACTTATATACAAAAATAGGTATATTTTGCACTAATCAGGGGTGAAGTCATTTCTACAGCTGCCTATTTATTGAACAGGTGCCCTACAAAGAAGCTTGAAAAGGTGACTCCAAAAGAGGTATGGTCTGGATTTAAACCAAGCGTAAGTCATTCGAAAGTTTTCGGTTCGATAGTATTTCGACATGTTTCGGGTCAGCTCTGAAAGAAGTTGGATGACAAGGGTGAGATGATGTTACTCATTGGTTATCACCTTACTAGAGGATATAAGTTGTTTGATGTTGAAAACAAGAGGATTATGAT
Source organism: Lathyrus tuberosus (assembly GCA_022829125.1). Taxonomy (NCBI): domain Eukaryota; kingdom Viridiplantae; phylum Streptophyta; class Magnoliopsida; order Fabales; family Fabaceae; genus Lathyrus; species Lathyrus tuberosus. The sequence continues at coordinate 816,934 of JALAZF010000740.1, forward strand.
CAGCCGAGAAGTTGTGGTCAATGAGCTATGAAAGCTTGACAACGGCAGAAAAATTGCTGATGCAGGCTCCGTAACCGATTACGCTAAAAGTGGTAATCGGTTACCACGTGTATTTTTGGATTCTGAAGCTGCTGGAACTGGTTTTACAGAAGGCGTAAGCGGTTACGAGAATCTTGGAAAATCAGAATTTTTAGAATTCTGGAGGTGTGGAGCAACAACAGGTCGAAGCCGAAAACGAAGGAAATGTTAGACGACCAACAAGGCAAAGAGTTTTGCCTCAGAAACTCCAAGAATGTGAAGTATTCCGGGATAACAAAATCAAGGATGATGTTGATTTTGTTCACTTTGCGCTTATGGCCGAATCTGAACCGGTGAACACGGATGAGGCTTTAAGCGATCCAAAGTGGATTTGTGCAATGAAGGAGGAGTTGTAATCTATTGAAAAAAAATGGTACTTAGGAGTTAGTCAATTTACCGCTTGGAAAGAAGCCAATTGGTGTGCGATGGGTTTATAAAGTGAAGGCAAATCCCAAAGGCGAGTTGATCGAGCATAAGGCTCGATTGGTAGCGAAGGGATTTTTGCAACATTGTTGGATGCGGTGTAGTGGCAAGCAGCAAAAATATTTATTTTCGGAAGAATTCCCTCCGGGATTTATGTCGTGTCCACAGAGATCGGTTCGAGGGAAAGAATGTTGTTCGATAGTCTCTCGCGTTTATGAGTTTGGATTATAATGGTTTCAAACAAGAAAACATAAAAATAAATATCAACATAAAAAGAATTCATTCTTCAGAGAGAAGAAACTTATCCGGCATGCACACAATTCACTCCTCACAAACTTAAACTTACCGACCAGTTATACTCAACCTATAATACTCCTCAATATCACCCAGCATCGCTCACAACAGTGTCCATCTCTGACACACTGAGTTGAGAGAGCAACTGTGCTACCATCATCGACACTCTCGTACTCGACTCAAGACACAGATGGCATTAAGCTTCGACACCTATTGAAGATTGTTAGCTCTAAATTTATCTCTAGCATCCAGAAACTAACAAATAATCATCCCTAATCGAAGTTCGAGATGTTTATCTCTAACACAACCCAAACCCAGCGCATAAAGCAAAAATCAAGAACAATCACCAATAAAGATTTGTAAAGAAAGTTTCATACAATGCCATGGGCGACAAATACACACGAATCAGAGTAAATACATATACACAACCCAACAAAGAAGAAAAACACAAAGAAAAAGAGAAATAAACCTAACATCTCGCAGATTGTCAAATCCGATCGACGATTAATCCACCCCGATTCATCCGTGTGCAAGCTTCCATGTTATTTTCTAGCTAATCTCACTAAAAAATGAGGTTGATGAAGTTGGGAGAGCAAAAATCACCCTCAAACAACATAACCTAACAAAAATGAAGTAAAATGAAACATATACAAAATTCTGTCTCAGACGCTTCGCCAGGCAGAAGAATGGCTTCCCCCGGCGGAGCTCTTTATTACACTCACATCAGCTGCGTACTTAAACAGCCTGACAACAAATATTTAATTTCGCCCGACAGAAAAAGCTTCGCCCGGCGAAAGCTCAAAAATATGGAATGCTACTGGAATTTCCTTATTTCCTCACGCTGCTGCTTCGCCCATCGAAAGGCAGCTTCGCCCGGCGGAAGGCAGCTTCTCCCGGTGGAACATGACAGTCAGCAAATCTTCTGGTGTAACTCGCCCGGCAAAAGGCAGTATCACCCAACGACACTTGCTTCGCCCAGCGAAATCAGGCTGACTGCACTTCTTTATTTTGGCTTCCAGCTTCTATACAATGGCTTTCTTTCTTTGCCTTCTTCCTTTTATTGATCCAAATGGTACATCCTGAAGCTTTTATTACTCATTGCTCCAACAATGCTTAATTACCTACAAAATGAATGGAAAACTATTAATCGTTACATAAATGAATCAAAAACACAAGTATATACTAACTAATGTATTTATACACAAAGTTGGAGAATTATTCAATAAAATTACACTAAAACATGATAAGTGTCACAAAACTATATATACAAAACATTACAAATTTACACTTATCAAACTCTCCCCAACTTACATAATTGTTTGTCTGCAAACAAGAATCATGCAAACTTAAAAACACAAAAGCAATAACCAAAGAATCACAAATCAATAGGTTTTGAAAAACGAAAACAAATGTATGGTTCAAATGAAAAACAGTACACACAAAGTAAATACTTACCACTAAACTACGACGACAACATAGTCACGAAACAAATGTAAAATACAAAAATCATGCCAAACATCCTAAAACAACACAAGTTCAAATGTGAATCACACCTAGCAAAAACAATCATCGGTAGATGAAAAACACAAAATGGGTACTTATCACTCACACAACAATCATGCAAACAAAATACTAAATTATGCAACCATCCAAAAATCATATTGAACATACAAATGCAAGAATCACAAGGGCTTTCAAGGTTATAGCGTGGTCGGGTAAACAAACAAGGGGCAACTTCTAAAGGTAATTGAAACAAAAACTTGCTTAAACCTAAGGGAGTGATCAAATCACAAAGACTCAAACACAAAATTCCAATCAACTTCTTCCAAAATCCCAAGTGTTACACAAAACACAATACTTATTTAGCACAATTATTTGACTCTTTTTGTTTCCTTTCTCAAGGATTTTCTTTTTTTTTTTTTTTTTTTTCTTTTCTTTTCTTTTCCATATTTTTCTCTTTTTTCTTTTCTTTTTCAACCTCATAGAAACCAACCAATGAGTAAACAATCATTCTCTCCCCAACTTGAATTCAACCACATCATCATGTGAATACTCCCTACTTTCTAAGGCAAGGCAAAAATTCATACAATAACACAAAGATGAGGGTTCAAGAAAAAAACAAAATCCACTAAAAAATAAGTGAACTAAACACTCATAGACAAACATTAAGTTCAAATAAAAATATGGATCAAAAAGTTCAAATGGGTTACGAATGATCACGCGCTCACAAGGTGAACGACTATTTGGCTTGGTAGTTGTGCTCAAAATGAAACAAAATGCCTTGATCCTTTTCATGCTTTCATATAATCAACACAAACAAAAGATTAAGCATAACAAAATCCAGTTAGAACAAGAATGTTGGTACTCCGCGCATATATGAACAATGGAAAGCTACCTCACAAAAAGGGTGGGAACTAAAGTGATTCACAACAAGAACAAGTATACAAAAGAATGAATGGCATGGAAGTTTGTAAAAAGCCAAAGTATCATGAATATGATAAAGTCAAGAAAGCGATAAACACATACCTTGGACGTGTACAAAACTTAACAATATCATTACCATACATCCGCAAGTTGAAACGATCAAACATGGAAAATCACAAAATGCATCCTCAAATTAGCCAACCAAAATTTGCGTCCAAACAATAAACAAAAACATTAGAAATTAAAAACAATAAAAACATACTTGTTTTATGTCGTAAGCTCGACGCCTTTACAATGCTTAGCTAGCAACTTCCTTCCTTCATGCCATGGTGATGCCTCACCGCGCAAACCAAAAGCAAGTGCCTTAACCAAACACTTAAACAAACATTACAGGAACAAAAGGTATAAAACACTTGAACAAACATAATGGAAATAGACAATATATACGATATATACAAAACTCAAAAACAAAGAAACTATCGCAATGCGATCCAATATCAAAACCAATCCCTGGCAACGACGCCATTTTGTTGGATGCGGTATAGCGGCAAACAGCAAAAATATTTATTTTCGAAAGAATTCCCTCCGGGATTTATGTCCTGTCCACAGAGATCGGTTCGAGGGAAAGAATGTCGTTCGACAGTCTCTCGCGTTTATGAGTTTGGATTATAATGGTTTCAAACAAGAAAACATAAAAGTAAATATCAACATAAAAAGAATTCATTGTTCAGAGAGAAGAAACTTATCCGGCATGCACACAATTCACTCCTTACAAACTTAAACTTACCGACCAGTTATACTCAACCTACAATACTCCTCAATATCACCCAGCATCGCTCACAACAGTGTCCATCTCTGACACACTGAGCTGAGAGAGCAACCGTGCTACCATCGTCGACACTCTCGTACTCGTCTCAAGACATGGATGGCATTAAGCTTCAACACCTAGAAGATTGTTAGCTCGAAATCTATCTCTAGCATCCAGAAACTAACAGATAATCATCCCTAATTGAAGTTCAAGATGTTTATCTCTAACACAACCCAAACCCCGCGCATAAAGCAAAAATCAAGGACAATCACCAATAAAGATTTGTAAAGCAAGTTTCATACAACGCCATGGGCGACAAATATACATGAATTCAGAGTAAATACATATACACAACCCAACAAAGAAGAAAAACACAAACAAGAAGAGAAATAAACCAAACATCTCGCGGATTGTCAAAGCCGATCGACGATCAATTCACCCCGGTTCATCCGTGTGGAAACTTCCATGTTGTTTTCTAGCTAATCTCACTAAAAAATGAGGTTGATGAAGTTGGGAGAGCAAAAATCACCCCCAAACAACATAACCTAACAAAAATGAAGTAAAATGAAATATATACAAAATTCTGTCTCAGACGCTTCACCCGGCGGAAGAATGGCTTTGCCCGGCGGAGCTCTTTATTACACTCTCATCAACTGCGTACTTAAACAGCCTGGCAACAAATATCTAATTTTGCCCGGCGGAAAAAGCTTAGCCCTGCGAAAGCTCAAAAACATGGAATGCTACTGGAATTTCCTTATTTCCTCACGTCGCTGCTTCGCCCAGTGAAGGGCATCTTCGCCCGGCGGAAGGCAGCTTCGCCCAACGGAACTTGGCAGTCAGCAAATCTTCTAGTGTAACTCGCCCGGCGAAAGGCAGTATCGCCCAGCGACACTAGCTTCGCCCAGCGAAATCAGGCTGACTGCACTTCTTTATTTTGTCTTCCAGCTTCTATACAATGGCTTTCTTTCTTTGCCTTCTTCCTTTTGTTGATCCAAATGGTACATCCTGGAGCTTTTATTACTCATTGCTCCAACAATGCTTAATTACCTACAAATTGAATGGAACACTATTAATCGTTACATAAATGAATCAAAAACACAAGTATACACTAACTAATGTATTTATACACAAAGTTGGAGAATTATTCAATAAAATTACACTAAAATATGATAAGTGTCACAAAACTATATATACAAAACACTACAAATTGACACTTATCAAACATGAAGGTATAGACTTTGAGGAAGTGTTTGCACCTGTGGCTAGGCTTAAAACCATCAGATTAGTTATTGGCATTGCGAATAAAAATGATTGGGCGATATATCAAATGGACGTCAAATCTGCGTTTTTGAACGATCCACTTGATGAAGAGGTTTATGTTGAGCAGCCCCTGGATTTGTAGTAAAGAATCAAGAGATGAAGTTCTACAAATTACATAAAGCTTTATATGGTTTGAAACAAGCTCCAAGAGCTTGGAACAAACACATTGATGGCTTTCTTGTTGATATTAGTTTCAAGCGGTGTGTGTCCGAACATGGAGTTTATGTGAGAACGGATGCAAATGATGGTGTGATCATTCTTTGCTTATATGTGGATAATCTATTGATTATCGGCAGTTGTGAGAAGAGTATCTCTAAGTTCAAGAGTGAACTTATGGATGAGTTTGAGATGACAGACCTTGGCATTATGACATATTTCCTTGACATAGAGTTCCATAAGTCAAAAATGGGACTGCTCATGCATCAAAGGAGATATGCTCTTGAGATCTTAAAGAGGTGTGAAATGGAGCATTACAATGCTGTCATTACACCATGTGAGGCAAGGTTGTAGCTGTCCAAAAGTGAGGATGAACAAGATGTGGATCCAACGCAATATAGGAGATTGCTTGGATCATTGCGGTATTTATGCAATACTCGACCGAACTTGGCATCTAATGTCGGTATTGCTAGTAGATTCATGGAGAGACCGAAAGTGTCTCACTTGGCAGTAGTCAAGAGAATCCTTAGATACATTAAAGGAACTCTTGGTTGTGGAATTCTCTTTCCCGCATAGGATACGGGCCGAAAATGCGATTTACTTAGTTTCACCAATTCCAATTGGCGTGGTGATAAGGATGATAGAAAGTCAATGGCTGGATACATCGTTATGCTTGGTAAGACACCAATATCTTGGTGTTTGAAAAAGGAACCAGTGGTAGCACTCTCGTCTCGTGAGGCCGAGTACATTGCGGTTTCGTTGTGTACGTGTCAAGCTATGTGGATCATGAATCTATTGAAGGAGTTGGGTAACAATGAGGGTGAGGTTACTACACTTCTGGTTGATAATTTTTCTGCAATTAACCTTGCGAAGAATCTGATTGCACACAGAAGAAGCAAGCACATAGAGATGTAGTTTTATTATTTGAGGGAGCTAGTGAGTGAAGGCAAGTTACGATTGGGATATTGTCGAAGTGAAAACCAAGTTGCAGATTTGTTGACCAAGGGGGTAACAAATGGGGTGTTCAAAAGGTTGAAGAAAAGCTTGAGCATGCTGGACTTGGAGCAATTGGAATGAGGTGGTGTGTTAAAAATAGATTTTTGGCATTTCAGTTGTGGTAACCGGTTACGGGGTTTTGCGTAACCGGTTACATAGTTGAAAATTGGCTAAGGAATTGCTGGCACGGGCTCGTAATTGGTTACGACATTTTGCGTAACCGGTTACGAAGGAGAAATTTTGTTTTTTCTCTTTTCTATTTGTTTCAGCTTATTTAGTTAAGCTGTTTTATAACTTCCAATTGTTTGTGTGTACTTGCAGTATATAAGACATTGTAAGCTCCCATATTATGGTTAATGCCAATTATTCTTCTCACCCTCAAATACACACACTTTCTCTCTCTCTCTCTCTCTCTCTCTCTTTCTCTCTCTCTCTCTCTCTCTCTCTCTCTCTATATATATATATATATATATATATATATATATATATATATATATATATATATATATATATATATATATTCTCTCTTAATCTTTTAACTTCATCTTCTCCAAATTAACTCAATTCTCCATTAATTCACCATTAGATATTTTGTATGTTCTAACATATAAATGGGCACATGGATCAATAAAGGAGTGAATAATAACCTTGTTTAAAGACGATAAACATAATCCATCTTTGGTGCATTTGGTGTTACCCCTTATGAATCTTCTACAAACATACTAATACACAGTTCTTCAAACACGAGGGCTTGAAAAAAACAAAGTGATTTAGTTTTATCACCTTTTTGAATTTAGACAAGTCCCTAAAGCATTCTTGGGGAGAGTCCCTCAAGCATGCTAGGGACCGTTCAAGCATGCTAGGGACCGTTCCCTTGAGTATGGCTTAAGATAAGCCTCCAGGTGTCAGTGAGGTGAATCCTCAAATGTTATTCGAAGTGAATGCACGAATAACAATAAATGTGATTAATAATGACTTAACATTGGGAATGTAAATAGGTCTTAATCCCCCACACATGTCAAAGATGTGGGGAATCTTTTTCAATTGTTAGGGTGCCTTGTAACGCCCCATTCTCCTTTTATTATTATTTGTAAATAATTATATGTTGTTGTGATCGATTATGTGTTGTTGTACTTTCGTTGTGTTTTGTGTACCTGTGGTGAAGGGTGGTGGCCTTAAGTAGTAGGTATTGGGTGTAGTAGGGGTGTATGGCTAATAACATAGAGATTAGTGGTGCGTTGAGTAATGTTGATTGGATTATTTTAATTTATAATTTCTTGACTAATTTATTTCATTAGTTGAGTGATAATGTTAATATAATAAGATAATTAAAATAATTAAGAGGTGTAGTGAGTGGAAGGGCTCTATGGTAATTAGGCGAGGATTAAGTGACAGCAAATAAGGCGATTCATTAATTGGGGTATATGAGAGAATTAGAGAATGAGAGTTCATTATTCTAATTCCACGTGAAAAAGTGAAAGAGGGAGAAGAGTTAGGGCAAGAGGAAGAAAGGGAGAATCCATTGAAGTTAGGAAAGCTCATCACTTTAAGGTAAGGGTGGGATTTCTTTCATCTCTCAAGGGTTAAATGATGTAAGTATTGAAGTAGAAATCACTAAGTTGGAATCCATGGGGTTGAATGAGGGTTTTAAGAAGATTTTGTGATAATATGATTGGAATTGATGAATAAGTCTTGTTTGATACGTTTGGTTGAATTGCAAATGTTAGATGTAGGCTATTGGTGCAAAATCTATGAAAAATTGCTGTTAAAAATCAAGTTTAGTGCTGAAAAACGCAGGTGGTTTGTTGCTGCCATCGCTGGGTTTTGGGCTACAGAATTGCAGGGCCCGCTTAGCGCGGTCTGGAGAAATTTCACCTCTTCGAGGCAAAGAGCTGCACGCTTAGCGTGGGTGAGGCTTGCTTAGTGCGACCTGGGGCTGAAAAATATTATTTTTATTGACTTAAAATTCATGGAAAATATCTGTTTTATATTATATTAATGTTGTGTTGTTGTTGCTGTATGGTGAGCATGTATTGAGGTGTTAGGTGCTTGTTTTGTTGATGTTGATGTGATAATGTGAAATGCATGACTGAATGATGTAAAGATGTGTAGTTGATGTATTGGTGCATTGATGTATGTTTAGATGAATACAGGTTGACTGTTAAATGATGTTGGTATGAAGATGAGTATGCTATGTGTATGCATGAGTCATTGTCGCATGTTGTCATTGATGGTGCATGACATGTGCATAGTTGTGGGATGGCGTGCCCAGGTGGGGTGTTATCGTCTATCCGAATTCCTTGATGGAATTGTTGTTGTTGGTGTGATTGTGTGCCTAGATGGGGTGTAAGCAATCACAGTTGTTGGTGCGATCATGAAATAGGAGTCGTACGTGACCATGAAACAGGGGTCGTTGGTGTGATCATGAAATAAGGGTCATACTTGACCATGAAACAGGGGCCGAGAGTTCCTATGGGAACTGTGATCATGGAACAGGGATCAATTTTGGTACCACATGCATTGAGTCTAGTCGAGTCTCCTTTGTATTCTCTTGTTGGTTGTGTCGCATGATGGTTGGTATAATTATCGGTGATTGTCTGTGCATAAATTGAGGTGTGTGATTCTTGTTGGATGTTAGTGAATAACTTGATGACGTATGCTTTTCTATTTATATCATCTCTCTTTTTCGTTGATTTAAGAATCTCACCCCTTCTGCTTGAATGTTGCCTCCACGTGGGTAACGTGCAGGTGATCAGGATTAGTGCGGAGTCTTAGTGAGTGAAGATGAAGTCTTCTATTTTGCTTTGTTGTGTCGGCGTCTGCTCTGATGTGTAACACCGGGGTTTTGGAACACTTAGTTGTTTTGTTTATTTGGTTGATGTTTAATTGAAGAATTTGGACTAATGTTTTGGTTGATGTTAAACGACTATTTTTCCGCTGCAGATTAAAAGAGTTTTATTTTTGAAAAATGATTTATGTGTTACATGTCTATTTCATGAGCAGGTTTTTGTTGAAGTAGCATCCTAAATGCCCTTGTTATTTTAAATTGACTCTGATGTTTTATTATTTTAGTATTATTATGTCGTGGGGGTTTAGGGTGTTACATTAGTGGTATCAGAGCAGGTCGGTCCGCCCGACCAAGTTGTCGAGTCGTTGTCGTGTGATAGTTTTGTAATGTCGATGTCAGTTCCTTAACCATTATGTTCTGTTGTTGGTGTATAACAGAAATTTAGAATGGCTGGAAGGAACGATGCTGCGATGGCTGCTGCTTTATAGGCTGTTGCTCAAGCGGTACAGAACCTGCCGCATGCTAACGAGAATGACGAGTTTCGGAAGAACAGACTGCCTACCTTAGAGGGGAGATACGATCCAGATAGAGCACATACTTGGCTCAAGGAGATTGAGAGAATCTTCCGGGTTATGGAATGTCCTGAAGCGCAGAAGGTGCGGTTGGGTACTCATATGCTAGCTGAAGAGGCTGATGATTGATGGGTAAGTACCCGTCAATTATTGGGAGCTATTGGAGAGGTGATTTCTTGGGCTGTGTTTAGCAGAGAATTCTTGAGGAAATATTTTCCTGAGGATGTCCGAGGGAAGAAAGAGCTAGAGTTCTTGGAGTTGAAGCAGGGTAGCATGTCAGTGACTGAGTATGCTGCTAAGTTTTCAGATTTGGCAAAGTTTTATCCTCATTACAGTGAGGTAACAGCTGAGTTCTCGAAGTGTGTCAAGTTCGAGAATGGTTTGAGGCCTGAGATCAAGCAGGCAATTGGTTATCAGAGGATCAGACGCTTTCCAGACATGGTTGATTGCTGCAGATTCTTTGAGGAGGATAACAAAGCTCGATCGGCTCACTTCAAGGGGTTGGCCGAGAGGAGAGGAAAGCAGCAAGTGAATCGTGGAAAGCTGATGCGTTGTATTCGCAAGTGCACGAATCGCGTCAGAGTAATATAAAAAGTTATCGTATCCACAGAGACCAAATGTCGATCTAACGATTTCCATTTGTTACAGTGCTTATCTAAGGCAGTTCAATTCAGGGTTTACTAATGCAGAGAAAAATAAATAAAAGTAAATGACGAGGTAATAAAATTCAGACAAAACTATAGGCTTGAATGTAATTCTCATAACCGATAATATTTCTATATTCATCAACAGAACTACTTACGGGCAATATCTTCTATTTTAAGAAAAGAATTTAATTTAACAGGAACTGTCGCTTTCGCGTAGTCAGAACCAAGTTTACCCTCTAAACTAACCCCTTTATTGTCACTTATAAAAAGGCGCGCATTGCGTTAGAGTCATGGAAAACTTACTTTTAAGAAATGCAAATTCTAAACTAAACAGAAAAGTATTTTAACCTGAAATCTCTAAACTAAAGAGGTTCAAAATGAATCAGATTCTAATCCCACTAACGCGTCCGAAAATAGTTTTAAAATCTCTTTTCTAAAGTGTTAAAAATCCCTACTCAACTGAGCAAAGCGCTTTCGCTGTATTTGATCAGTTGAGAACTAAACAAGTTCACAAGTGGTTGGACGGCTTTCGATCTTACCCAACATTGCTTTTAAGTACAGAAAACTTGTGTTAAAGATTAAAACAGCCCTTAAGTATTCCTATTAACATATAGATGTATTGCGGTGATTATGGTTTTTACATTCTTACCTATCTAAAACTTAGCCAGCTATGGTAGTTATAACAGTCATATTAATTCTTATCATGTATGGAATTAAGTCTTTTGAAAAGTAAAGTTTTGAAAAGTAAGGCAAGACAATAAATAAACAAAATAAAGCAAGTGCAAGAAATAAATGAAAGTAAATGCGATTAAAATAAAACCTGCTCCAAAGCGGAGTCTTTAAATCTGGTACAATGTACGGAAAGAAAATGCTGGCAGGATTACTTCTACCAAAGTGCTCCAACTTGATTACAGACACTCCAAGACTTGATTACAAACTCGATCACACATAGTGCAATAACTCCTCGATGTGAGAAGATTACCGCTTTACAAGAGTGAAATTTATGCCTAGGGTGAAGTAAACTAAGATTGGATGATCCTAAAATTCGAGTTCTGAGAGTATTTATAGGCAAAGTTGGCATGGTGCAAAGACAAAAGTGACCTTGGCTTGAAAAATGGGCGGGAACAAATTTTGCCTTGTCGCGCCCGCGACACGAAGAAAACGGCAAAGGTGAGTGCTGATCGTGGGAACGTGGCAGTTGAGTTGTGGAGATCATGGGACACGTCGTCGCCTACCTTGGGGCGCCGCGACAAGAGAAGCGACCAGAGTAAATTGCTACCAAACTTGAATTCTAGCTCCTTTTGCATCCTTTTTCGTCTGGGACCTCGATTTTATTGAAAACCTGAAAACAAAGGAAAACATAACAATAACAAAGCATAAAAAATAAAAAAATCTAATATGCATGTGAAATCAGAGTCGAAAATACAGTATAATTTAGTGTTATCAAATTCTCCCACACTTAGACCTTTGCTTGTCCTCAAGCAAAACATTTAAAGCTCATAGAAAAATCAGTGTCGATCGATGATTTTTGGGCGAAAAGGGTTTCAAAGTCCGAGTCTGGATGCAGTGGTCGGTACTAACTGAGTGAACCAAGGGCATCGTGATGACACTAATCCGCAAATACGGACATAAACTTCGCTCTTATACTAATCAACCCATTATATCCCACAATACTTAGGCCTTCCTTTTCCATCTCTTTTGAGTCCTTTTCATTCAAGCGCAATCACATTAAGCCCGTTTTCCGCACATGCTTCATGGTAGAGTGACCTGTTAGTGATTCTGATCTTTTCATACCGGATTTCTGGCACAAGGAACTGTGTAAAATCCTTTTATTCCTCTCAAGTGCAGTTGTGGGGGATCAGATCGTAATCCGCCCTACCGAGTTCAGTGCCAGATACCTCTGAACCAACTGAAATGAGCAAGCTAAACATCGTTTTTTTTAATGCACTCAGATCAGTCACTTATATTCGTCGGTCTCCTACTTATAACATGTTTAGGCTGGAGCTGATTGCTGAAATAAACTACTAAGGATGATTTTGAAATGAAATTAGGGCCATGGTACATGGGGTTTCAGGTGTGATTCTTATATTTACGAAGTTCATGGTGTAAGGACGATACTGATGTTTCGAAGGTTCTCCCAAGTCACCGCATCCTAACCCGAACCTGTCTTAAAGTCCAGAAATTTTTCAGAACAACACTTTTTGTTTTTTTTTTGGGGGTTAAAATATGTGGGAAAAAAATGAAGGTGAACCAAAAAATATACTTATACTAATGACTCTTCAAACACATGCATTTTCTAAAACAGAAACAAAAGTAAATAACTGAAGGGAAATAAAAATAAACTACTAAAACGACGGAAATAAAAATGATAAAATCTCCCCCCACACTTAAATCAAACATTATCCCCAATGTTTCGAAGTAAGCTAAGGAGAAAGGAACATGGCAAAACTAGTGAGGACCGCTGGTGCCCTCGCCGCCCTGTGCTGAACGCTCAGAACGACGGGATCTGCTACGGTGATGGTCTCGCTGGTCCATCCTAGCCTACAATTCTGTCTGAGCAGCTTTCACCTCACGAAGGTTACCTAAGATGGAACCCTGAGTGGCCTCCATAAGCTGAAAGTGCTGATGGTTATATTGCTGTTGACGGGACTGCTCAGTGGTGATCGCAAGCAGAGTACGGGAGATGGTCTCGTAAGATTGGTCTGCTCTCCGCTGCGACTCTTGCATAAAGCTCATATGGTCCGCCATCTGTTGGTGAATGGAAGAGGGCAGGTCTTCATGCCGTGCTTCTCTAGCCATATGGTCTGAGTGAAAGCATCGCATAACACTCTCTCTGGGCGTCGTCTCTAAAGGTCACGTGCATGTCGTCGACTGGTGGCATCCTGAAAGAAAAGGTTAGGAAAAACAGGCCCTGAAATCAAACACACCAAACAAGTTAGACATATATGTACAAACAAGCAAACAAACGTAAATCAAAATAAACGGAAAGAAAATAAATACGAAAAGGAAAAGAACCATGGGTTGCCTCCCATGCAGCGCTTGCTTAACGTCGTTAGCTCGACGAGTTCAAGTCATGTATCTGGTGTGAGGATAGGTGGGTCTGTTAACGTGAACCTGGAGTAGTATGCTGGAATGTCACCTCCTTCATAATGCTTAAGCCTTTGTCCATTTACAACGAACGGACTGCAAGATTTGTTCTTAATTTCCAATGCCCCGGATTTTAGGACTTTGGAAACTTCGAACAGGCCCGTCCATCTAGATCGAAGCTTAGCTGGAAAAAGTCGCAGTCTTGAATTGTATAGAAGAACAGGGTCACCTATGTTGAAGTCTTTCTTGACGATCTTCTTGTCATGCCATGCTTTGGTTCTCTCTTTATATATGATGGCATTTTCATAGGCTGATTGTCGGAGCTCTTCTAGCTTATGTATGTCTAAGATGCGTTTCTCACCAGCTGCTAGGTAATCAAAATTTAAGGTTCTGATGGCCCAATATGCTTTGTGTTCCAATTCAAAGGGTAAGTGACATGATTTTCCGTAAACTAGTTGGTAAGGGGTTGTTCCAATGGGAGTCTTATAGGCTGTCCTGTAGGCCCACAGTGCTTCTATGACCAATCCTTTCTGGATATCGAGACAGTTTTTTCTAAGATATGCTTGATCTCTCTATTGGATACTTCTACTTGCCCACTAGTTTGCGGGTGGTAAGGTGTGGCTACTCTATGTTTAACTCCATACTTCCTCAACAGTTTGTTAAAAATCCTAGATATAAAATGTGATCCTCCATCACTTATGACTAGCCTGGGAACTCTGAATCTAGGGAATATATTCTGCTTGAACATCTTAATCACTACTCGGGTGTCGTTTGTGGGTGCAGCTATAGCTTCAATCCATTTGGACACGTAATCGACAGCGACTAAAATATATTTGTTTCCTAAGGATGATGGAAAAGGTCCCATAAAATCGATTCCCCAAACATCAAAAAGTTATACTTCTTGAATGTTTCTTAATGGCATTTCATTTCTCCTCGAAATGTTTCCGGAGCGTTGACACGGGTCACACTTGGTTATATATGTATGAACATCATGCCATATAGTTGGCCAATAAAGACCAGCTTGTAAGATTTTAGCGTGAGTCTTAGATATGCTTGCGTGTCCTCCGTAGGGTGCTGAGTGACAATGTTCTATGATATGGTGCACTTCTTCTTCTGGAACACACCGGCGAAAGATTCCGTCAGTGCCTCTCTTAAAAAGGAGTGGTTCATCCCAATAGAAATGTTTAACGTCATTGAAGAACTTCTTTTTCTGCTGATAGCTGAGGTCAGGAGGTATTATATCTGCAGCAAGATAGTTAACAAAATCTGCATACCAAGGTACATTATTTACCGCTAAGGATTTTTCAGAATCTTCTAAGGTTTCTAAACTTACATCTCCAATGGCATCTAGCTTAGCGATTAACCTGTCATAAGCAAAGTCATCATTTATGGGTACTACATCAGGTTTCAAGAACTCAAGCCTGGAAAGGTGATCGGCAACTACATTCTCGATGCCTTTCTTATCTCTGATATCAAGGTCAAATTCTTGCAATAAAAGTATCCACCGGAGTAACCTAGGTTTAGCATCCTTTTTATTCAAAAGGTATCGGATGGCGGCATGATCAGTGTAAACAATTATTTTGGCTCCCACCAAATAGGATCTAAATTTATCTATGGCGAAAACTACGGCTAGGAGTTCTTTTTCTGTGGTTGCATAGTTTAGCTGAGCGACATCTAGAGTTCTACTGGCTTAGTAAATCACATGTAACTTCTTATCAGATCTTCGCCCTAGCACTGCTCCTACAGCGTAATCACTAGCATCACACATGATTTCAAAAGGTTTTGTCCAATCTGGTGGTTACATAATGGGTGCTGAGATTAAAGCTTGTTTTAAAAGGTTGAATGCTTCGTTGCATTTTTCATCAAAAATGAACTCGGCATCTTTCATCAGAAGACCTGTCAAAGGTTTAGTGATCTTAGAGAAGTTTTTAATGAAACGCCGGTAAAATCCAGCATGTCCAAGAAAACTTCGAACTTCTCTAATTGTTTTGGGTGGTTTAAGATTCTCTATCACCTCGATCTTAGCTTTATCAACTTCAATGCCTTTTTCAGAAACGATATGTCCTAGAACTATACCTTCAGTGACCATGAAGTGACATTTCTCCCAATTTAATACCAGGTTTACTTCGACACATCTCTTCAAGATCTTTTCAAGGTTGACTAGACAGTTATTGAAATCAAATCCGCAGACTGAGAAATCGTCCATGAATACTTCCATAATTCCATCAAGATAATCAGCGAAGATTGACATCATGCAACACTGAAAAGTTGATGGGGCATTACAGAGTCCGAAAGGCATACGTCTATAGGCAAAAGTTCCATATGGGCATGTGAAGGTTATTTTCTCTTGGTCATCAGGGTGTATAGGAATTTGGAAAAAACCTGAATATCCGTCGAGGTAACAGAAGTAGGAATGTCTAGCTAGACGTTCCAACATCTGATCTATAAAAGGTAATGGGAAATGGACCTTCCTAATGGCTTTGTTTAATTTTCTGTAATCTATGCACATACGCCAACCTCCTTCTATTCGTTTTGTAACGTGCTCACCTTTTTCGTTTTGAACCACGGTGATGCCTCCCTTTTTAGGTACTACATGCACAGGGCTTACCCATTTACTGTCCGAGATCTGATATATTATCCCTGCTTCTGACAACTTAAGCACTTCCTTCTTAACTACCTCACTCATTATAGGGTTAATCCTTCTTTGGTGTTCTCTCGAAGGTTTAGCATCTTCTTCAAGTGAAATCCGGTGCATGCACACGGATGGACTTATTCCTTTAAGATCTGAGATGTCGTACCCTAGTGCTGAGGGATATCTTCGCAAGACATCTAAGAGTTGGTTTGTTTCATTTTGGTTCAGAACGACACTGACTATAACTGGTCTATCCATTTCTTTGTCTAAAAACTCATATCTTAGATTCTTGGGTAATTCTTTTAATTCTAAGGTTGGTTTGCTGGGGTTTTGTATAGGATCTGGAGTTAAGGATAAACATTCAAAAAGGCTATCATCTATGTAGGGTTCCATACTGTCATTATCTTTCTCAATGGGCGTTGAAGGTAGTTTTATTCTTTCTATTGGCTCTTCCTGGTTAAGTTCACGGATACATTCATCAATGACATCAACTGCATAACATGCATCTCCTATTACTGGTGCCGTGAGAAACTTTGCTAGGACAAACTCTATTTTTTCGTTACCTACCTCAAAAGTTAATTTTCCTTTCTTGACATCTATTATGGCTCCTGCAGTTGATAGGAAGGGTCTACCTAGGAGGATTAGGATATCTTTATCTTCTTTGATGTCCATTACGACGAAGTCGGTGGGAATGAACAACTTGCCTATTCGAACTGGGATGTCTTCTAATACGCCTACAGGGTATTTTATAGATCTGTCAACTAATTGGAGAGACATCTTAGTAGGTTGCAAATCTCCTAGTTTCAATCATTCACAAACTGCGAGGGGCATTAGGCTTACACTGGCTCCTAAGTCCAGAAAGGCTTTATCTATGACATGATTCCCCAAAATACAAGGTATGGAGAAATTCCCCGGATCTTTGTCTTTTTTGGCAAGTTTGTTCTCGGAAATGGAATTACACTCCACTGGTTTTGGATCGTCAAGTCTATGTTTATTGGTGAGGATGTCCTTCATGAATTTAGTATAAGATGGTATTTGGGTGATGGCTTCTGTAAAAGGAATCTCTACATGGAGTTTTTCTATAACTTTAACAAACTTCTGGAATTGGTAATTGATCTTAGTTTGTTTAAGTCTTTGTGGATAGGGAATTGGTGGTTTGTATGGCTGAGGGGGTGTTGAAGCTTCGTCCGTAACTTCTCCTTTATCTTTGTCTTTTGGTTTCTCAATTTCTACGGGTTCCTCACCTTCGGGGGTAGCATCCTTTTTGGAAATTTCGGAGTCACTCAATGTCGGGTTTTTAGGCCCTTCATAAGTGGTTCCACTTCGTAAGGTAACAGCGTTAGCTTGCCCTCGAGGGTTCTGTTGAGGTTGTCCAGGAAATTGTCCTCCAGGAGTAGTTTGGGGTGCTTGCTTTAAGGCTACTTGAGAGATCTGGGTTTCAAGCATCTTGCTGTGGGTGGCCATTTGATCCATTTTGGTTCCTAGTTGGGTAAGCAGCTCATTCACATGAATATTCTGATTTAGGAACTCTTTGTTTTGCTGGGCTTGTGCTGTCATAAAATCATTTAGCACTTTCTCAATATTTGGCTTAGGTGGCACTGCTTGCATAGGTTGGTTTTGTCTAGGTGCTTGATTGTTGGTTGATCTCGGAGGTGCTTGGTTTTGGATAGGGTTATTGTTTTTGTAGGAAAAATTAGGGTGATTCCTCCATCCAGGGTTGTAAGTATTTGAGAACGGGTTTCCTTGGGCATAGTTGACTGGGTCTGGGTTAGTCTCGTTTAACAGATGGCAGCCAGTGATGCGTATTTTTTTGCAAGTGTACGAACGCGTCAGAGTAATATAAAAGATTATCATATCCACAGAGACCAAGTGTCAATCTATCGCTATCTATTGTTAAGGTATGTATCTAAGGTGATTGAAAATAGTAGTTTTGAAGAGTGCACGGTAGTAAATAAAGTAATTAAAATTAATTGATAAAGACAGGTTCGAATGCAATTCACACAACCAATTGATAATCCAAGTACTTGCTAATAGAACT
Organism: Lathyrus tuberosus; assembly: GCA_022829125.1. NCBI lineage: Eukaryota > Viridiplantae > Streptophyta > Magnoliopsida > Fabales > Fabaceae > Lathyrus > Lathyrus tuberosus. The sequence goes on from JALAZF010000740.1 coordinate 835,197, forward strand.
ACTTACGGGCAATATCTTCTACTTTGAAAAGAATTAATTTGACAGGAACTGTCGCTTTCGCGTATTCAGAACCGAGTTGTACCCCCTAATCAAACCCTCTTATTGTCACGGATAAAAAGGCGCGCATTGCGTTAGAGTAGTAAACCTATTTTTAAGAAATATAGTATCTTGACCAAGTTGAAAAGTATTTTAACCTGGATTTTCTAAAAAAAAGGAGGTTCTTACGAACCAGACTTTAAACTTCTTAACGCGTCCGAAAATGGTTTTAAAATCTCTTTTCCTTTTAAATTAAAAACTCCTAATAAACTAAACAAAGCGCTTTCACTGTTTTTGAAATAGTTTAAAAACAATTAAGTTTAGATAGGCGTTGGACGACTTTCGATCTTACCCAACGGAATTTAAGAACAGGAAAACTTATATTGAAAGTTAAAATAGCCCTTAAGTGTTTCCACTAACAATTGTACAGATTATCGGTTCAGTTATGATCTTCACATTCTAACCTTTATAAAATTAGCCAGACATGGTAAAGTAAAAGTTCATTTTTAGATTTTTCATAAAAAAAGGGAGTATTTAAGTGCGAGTGCGGAAAGTAAATGAAAGTAGTGCGAGTGCGGAAAGTAAATGAAAGTAAAGTAGTGCGGAAAATAAATGAAATTAAAAGACAGTGTAAGAAATAAAGTTGACAAAAGGTAAAGTAATAAAAACCTGCTCCAATCGGAGTGGTTGAATAAAATGCGAACTGAAAGTAAAATGGCGGCAGGATTAACTTCCTTCCAGAGTGCTCCAAGACTCAATCTCACAGGCTCTTACAGACTCGATCTCTCGAATGTAGTAACACCTCGATGTGAAGCGATTACCACTATTACACTGATATATGCTTATGAACAACTAAGCTTGGATGAAGAAAAACGAAAATCTAAAGTCCTATTTATAGGCAAGGAAACATGCGGAAAAGACAAGGATGCCCCTAGCATTTGAATTTGGGCGGGAACTTGTTTTGCTCTTGTGGTGCCCGTCACAACACCATGGCGCCCGCCATGAGTGTAAAATTGCTTGGGCAGTTGGAGATCGTGGGGAAAAACAGTTGGGAGGAGTTTGAGACATGGCCACGTCATGGAAGACCCTGTGGCGGCCGCCAGAGTGGATGCCATAAGTACAAAATGCTGATTTTCTCTATTTTAGCTCATTTCGGCTCCTTTTTCGCTCCTTTTCTCGCTCGGGGCTCCGATTAGACTAAAAACCTGAAAACAAAGAAAAACATAATAATAACATAATAAAATGACATTAAAAGACTAAGAATGCATGCGAAATCGGAGTCAAAAATACGGTGAAATTCAGTGTCATCAGTCAGCTGATTGATGACCTTTAGTACCACAAAGTTCGCAATCCGATACTACTGCTGCTGCAGCGGTTGGTTGTGCGTATATTTGATCGATCTTGAGGGCCATAGCATCCATTTTGGCTTGCATCATGTCTATAGAGCTTACCTCATGTTTACCTCCTTGGGCTTCTTTCTTTTCCACTGTTGCTCTTTCGTTTCCCCATTGATGATGGTTTTGAGCCATATCTTCAATGAGACCACAAGCGTCAGGATAGGGTTTGTTCATCAGGGCACCGCCAGCGGCAGCGTCGATGGACATCTTTGTGTTATAATGAAGTCCGTGGTAAAAGGTATGTATAATCAACCATTGCTCCAAACCGTGGTGTGGACAAGCCCTTAGAAGGTCTGTATACCTCTCCCAAGCTTCAAATAGCGATTCTCCTTGGTTTTGGGTAAATCTTGTTATTTGGTTTCGGAGAACGGCTGTTTTGCTTGGGGGAAAGTATCTAGCAAGGAATGTTCTCCTAAGGTCTTCCCATGTTGTTATAGAATTGGCTAGAAGGGAATCTAACCAAGTTAGGGCTTTGTCTCTAAGGGAAAAGGGAAATAGTCTTAAACGAATCGCCTCAGGACTAGCACCATTGGTCTTAAAGGTGTTTGACAACTAGATAAAGACTTTTAGATGTTGGTTTGGGTTTTCAGATGGTAGTCCTGCGAATTGGTTTTGTTGAACTAGTTGTAATAGGGACGGTTTTAGTTCAAAATTATTGGTAGGTATGGTAGGGTTAACTATACTAGAGCTCGGTTCTTCGTTAGCAGGCTGAGCGAATTCCTTAAGGGGTCTTTGGTTACGATCTTCGGCCATAGCTTGCTTAATTCGACGAAGCCAAAGTCGTGCGCGAGCGTAACGTTCTGGTTCCACTAAAGGATCTATTACACTACTGGAGCTGCGAGATCTTCGCATCGACCAGTTCGTGCGGCCCTTGTCTAAACGGTGATAACAAACGAAATTCGAAATTCGGCGAAATTGGTCCCCGGCAACGGCGCCAAAAACTTGATGCGTTGTATTCGCAAGTGCACGAATCGTGTTAGAGTAATATAAAAAGTTATCATATCCACAGAGACCAAATGTCGATCTAACGATTTCCGTTTGTTACAGTGCTTATCTAAGGCAGTTCAATTCAGGGTTTACTAATGCAGAGGAAAATAAATAAAATTAAATGACGAGGTAATAAAATTCAGACAAAATAATAAGCTTGAATGTAATTCTCATAACCGATAATATTTCTATATTCATCAACAGAACTACTTACGGGCAATATCTTCTATTTTAAGAAATGAATTTAATTTAACAGGAACTTTCGCTTTCGCGTAGTCAGAACCAAGTTTACCCTCTAAACTAACCCCTTTATTGTCACTTATAAAAAGGCGCGCATTGCGTTAGAGTCATGGAAAACTTACTTTTAAGAAATGCAAATTCTAAACTAAACAGAAAAGTATTTTGACCTGAAATCTCTAAACTAAAGAGGTTCAAAATGAACCAGATTCGAATCCCACTAACGCGTCCAAAAATAGTTTTAAAATCTCTTTTCTAAAGTGTTAAAAATCCCTACTCAACTGAGCAAAGCGCTTTCGCTGTATTTGATACGTTGAGAACTAAACAAGTTCACAAATGGTTGGACGGCTTTCGATCTTACCCAACATTGCTTTTAAGTACAGAAAACTTGTGTTAAAGATTAAAACAGCCCTTAAGTATTCCTATTAACATATAGATGTATTGCGGTGATTATGGTTTTTACATTCTTACCTATCTAAAACTTAGCCAACCATGGTAGTTATAACAGTCATATTAATTCTTATCATGTATGGAATTAAGTCTTTTGAAAAGTAAAGTTTTGAAAAGTAAGGCAAGACAATAAATAAACAAAATAAAGCAAGTGCAAGAAATAAATGAAAGTAAATGCGATTAAAATAAAACCTGCTCCAAAGCAGAGTCTTTAAATCTGGTACAATGTACGAAAAAGAAAATGCTGGCAGGATTACTTCTACCAAAGTGCTCCAACTTGATTACAGACACTCCAAGACTTGATTACAAACTCGATCACACACAGTGCAATAACTCCTCGATGTGAGAAGATTACCGCTTTACAAGAGTGAAATTTATGCCTAGGGTGAAGTAAACTAAGATTGGATGATCCTAAAATTCGAGTTCTGAGAGTATTTATAGGCAAAGTTGGCATGGTGCAAAGACAAAAGTGACCTTGGCTTGAAAAATGGGCGGGAACAAATTTTGCCTTGTCGCGCCCGCGACAGGCCTACCGCGCCCGCGACACGAAGAAAACGGCAAAGGTGAGTGCTGATCGTGGGAACGTGGCAGTTGAGTTGTGGAGATCATGGGACACGTCGTCGCCTACCCTGGGGCGCCCGCGACAAGAGAAGCGACAAGAGTAAATTGCTGCTAAACTTGAATTCTAGCTCCTTTTGCATCCTTTTTCGTCTGGGACCTCGATTTTATTGAAAACCTGAAAACAAAGGAAAACATAACAATAACAAAGCATAAAAAATAAAAAATAAAACTAATATGCATGTGAAATCAGAGTCGAAAATACAGTATAATTTAGTGTCATCAAAAGCCTTATGCAACCCCGGCTGATAAAGGTAAACAGAAACATGCTGATGGCAAGAAGCCAAGTGGGGGATGTGCCTCTTCCCCTCTCAAGTGTTACAGGTGTGGCGAATTGGGTCATCGTGTCAGTGAGTGCACGAGTGATGTGAAGAAATGCTTCAAGTGTGGACAGGCAGGACATCTGATTGCTGACTGCAAAGTTAATGTGGTTACTTGTTACAATTGTGGAGAACAGGGCCATATTAGCACTCGTTGTCAGAAACCTAAGCAAGCTTCGACTGGGGGAAAAGTGTTCGCTTTAACGGAACCCAGACTTCCAGTGATGACCGATTGATCAGAGGTACATGTCATATTAATAATACGCCTTTGATTGCTATTATTGATACTGGTGCTACTCACTCTTTTATTGCTACTGATTGTGTAAGAAGGCTAGGCCTTGTCGTTTCTCCTATGAAGGGGGAAATGGTTGTCGAAACTCCTGTGAAGGGATCGGTGACCACTTCTCTAGTGTGTTTGAATTTTCTGTTATCAATCTTTGGTAAAGACTTTGGTGTAGATCTGATTTGTTTACCGTTGGGAGGTCTCGATGTGATCTTGGGTATGAACTGGTTGGAGTTCAATCATGTTCATATTAATTGTTTTAATAAGTCGGTTCGATTTCTTACTCCTGAGGAGGAAGAAGAAGATAGTTTTTTGTCTGCTAGAGAATTGAAAGAGCTTTTGGAAGACGAAGCTCAGGTGCTTGCATTATTTGCATCATTATCAGTGGAGAGCAAGTCAGTGATTAATGAGTTACAAGTGGTGCGTGAATTTCCTGAAGTGTTTCCAAATGACATTACTGATGTGCCACTAGAGATAGAAGTAGAATTTACTATTGATCTTGTCCCTGGTACCAGACCTATTTCTATGGAACCATACAGGATGTCGGCATCAGAATTGTCAGAAGTGAAGAAGCAACTGGAAGACTTGTTAGAGAAGAAATTTGTGAGACCAAGCGTATCGCCTTGGGGAGCTCCAGTGTTGTTGGTAAAGAAAAAGGATGGTAGTATGAGGTTGTGCATTGATTACAGACAGTTGAATAAAGTAATGATTAAGAACAAGTATCCACTTCCAAGAATAGATGACTTGATGGATCAGTTAGCGGGTGCACATATATTTAGCAAGATCGATCTGAGATTGGGATATCATCTGATAAGAGTTAAGGATGAGGATATTCAGAAGACATCTTTTAGGACTCGGTACAGACATTATGAATATGTGGTGATGCCGTTCGGAGTTACTAATGCCCCTGGTGTGTTTATGGAATACATGAATAGGACTTTTCATGCTTACTTGGATCAGTTTGTAGTTGTCTTTATCGATGACATTCTGATCTATTCTAAGTCAGAAGAGGAACATGCTGAGCATTTGCGAGTTGTGTTGCAAGTGTTGAAAGAGAAGAAGCTTTATGCCAAGTTGTCCAAGTGAGAGTTTTGGCTGAAAGAGGTGAGTTTCCTTGGTCACATTATTTCTGGTGATGGTATTACGGTGGATCCATCTAAGATAGATGCAGTTCTACAGTGGGAAGCTCCGAAGTCAGCGACTGGGATTAGAAGCTTTTTGGGTTTAGATGGTTATTATCGTCGGTTTATAGAAGGCTTTTCGAAGTTGGCACTTCCGTTGACACAGTTGACCTGCAAGGGTAAAGCGTTTGTATGGGACATTCATTATGAGAAGAGTTTCATTGAGCTGAAGAAGAGATTGACTACAGCTCCGGTGTTGATTTTGCCAGAACCAGATGAACCGTTTGTAGTGTATTGTGATGCTTCGCTGATGGGTTTGGGAGGTGTATTGATGTAAAATGGTAAAGTTGTGGCTTATGCTTCGCGACAGTTAAGAATTCATGAAAAGAATTATCCAACTCATGATTTGGAACTAGCGGCAGTGGTTTTTGTGTTGAAGATTTAGAGGCATTATCTTTATGGCTCCAGATTCGAAGTGTATAGTGATCATAAGAGCTTGAAGTACCTGTTCGATCAGAAGGAACTGAATATGAGGCAGAGGAGATGGCTTGAATTTTTGAAGGATTACGATTTCAGCTTGAATTATCATCCCGGAAAAGCTAATGTGGTGGCTGATGCTTTGAGTCGGAAGACATTGCATATGTCTGCTATGATGGTGAAAGAATTGGAATTGATTGAATAGTTCAGAGATATGAGTTTGGTTTGCGAGTAGACACCTTATAGTGTGATGTTGGGAATGTGGAAAATCAATAATGAGTTTCTGAATAGTATTAGAGAGGGCTAGAAGTTGGACGTGAATTGGTAGATTTGGTAGTTAGGAATGATCGGACCAAGAACAACGAGTTCAGAATGAACGAACAAGGTGTGTTAAGATTCCGTGACAGGATTTGTATTCCTGATGATGCTGAGATGAAAAGGATGATTTTAGAGGAGAGTCATAGGAGTAGCTTGATTATTCATCCAGGAGCTACACAGATGTATCAGGATTTGAAAAAGATATTTTGGTGGCCTGGATTGAAGCGTGATGTGGCACAGTTTGTGTATGCGTGTCTGACTTGTCAGAAGTCAAAAGTGGAACATCAGAAGCCTGCTGGTTTGATGCAACCGTTGGACATCCCGGAGTGGAAATGGGACAACATTTCGATGGATTTCGTGACAGGGTTGCCTATTACACCGAGAGGACATGACTCCATTTGGGTAGTAGTTGACATACTGACGAAGTCGGCATATTTTATTCCGATTAATATCAGTTTTCCTTTGCAGAAGTTGGCAGAGATTTATATCCGAGTGATTGTGAAGTTGCATGGTGTGCCGTTGAGTATTGTGTCGGATAGAGATTCGAGATTCACTTCCAGATTTTGGGAGAGTTTGCAAGGAGCGTTGGGGTCGAAGCTGAGGTTGAGTTCAGCTTATCATCCGCAAACAGATGGGAAAACAGAGAGGAATATACAATCTTTAGAGGATTTGTTAAGAGCTTGTGTACTTGAGCAAGGAGGTATTTGGGATAGTCATTTTCCGTTGATCGAGTTTACTTATAATAATAGTTATCATTCCAGTATCGGAATGGCGCCTTTTGAAGCGTTGTATGGTCGAATGTCGGACGCCTTTGTGTTGGCATGAGTCTGGTGAGAGCGTAGTGCTTGGACCCGAGATTGTTCAACAAAATACGAAGAAGGTGAGGTTGATCCGTGAGAAGATGAAAGCTTTACAGAGTAGGCAGAAAAGCTATCATGATAAGCGAAGAAAGGATCTGAAGTTTCAGGAAGGAGACCATGTGTTTTTGAGAGTCACTCCGGTGACCGGTGTTGGACGGGAATTGAAGTCGAGGAAGCTTACTCCTCGGTTTATTGGTCCATATCAGATTTCTGCGAGAATGGGACCTGTTACCTACAGAGTGGCGTCGCCACCCACATTATCAAATTTGCATGATGTATTTCATGTGTCGCAGCTTCGGAAGTATTTTCCGGATTCGTTACATGTGATTCCGATGGATGATGTAGAAGTAAGGGATAACCTTACGGTTGAGGCTTTACCTGTACGGATTGAGGACCGCGAAGTAAAGCAACTCAGAGGGAAAGAGATCACTCTGGTGAAGGTGGCGTGGGGAGGCGCTGCTGGTGGGAACATGACTTGGGAATTGGAGAGTAAGATGCGAGAGTCGTATCTGAGTTTGTTTACGTCAGGTAAATTTTCGAGGACGAAAATATTCTAAGTGGGGGAGAGTTGTAATGCCCCATTCTACTTTTATTATTATTTGTGAATAATTATATGTTGTTGTGATCGATTATGTGTTGTTGTACTTTCGTTGTGTTTTGTGTACCCGTGGTGAAGGGTGGTGGCCTTAAGTAGTAGGTCTTGGGCGTAGTAGGGGTGTATGGCTAATAACATAGAGATTAGCGGTGCGTTGAGTAATGTTGATTGGATTATTTTAATTTATCATTTGTTGACTAACTTATTTCATTAGTTGAGTGATAATGTTAATATAATAAGATAATTAAAATAATTAAGAGGTGTAGTGAGTGGAAGGGCTTTATGGTAATTAGGCGAGGATTAAGTGAGAGCAAATAAGGCGATTCATTAATTGGGGTATATGAGAGAATTAGAGAGTGAGAGTTCATTATTCTAATTCCACGTGAAAAAGTGAAAGAGGGAGGGCAAGAGGAAGAAATGGAGAATCCATTGAAGTTAGGAAAGCTCATCACTTTAAGGTAAGGGTGGGATTTCTTTCATCTCTCAAGGGTTAAATGATGTAAGTATTGAAGTAGAAATCACTAAGTTGGAATCCATGGGGTTGAATGACGGTTTTAAGAAGATTTTGTGATAATATGATTGGAATTGATGAATTAGTCTTGTTTGATACGTTCGGTTGAATTGCAAATGTTAGATGTAGGCTATTGGTGCAAAATCTATGAAACATTGCTGTTAAAAATCGAGTTTAGTGCAGAAAAATGCAGGTGGTTTGTTGCTGTCATCGCAGGGTTTTGGTCTGCAAAATCGCAGGGCCCGCTTAGCGCGGTCTAGCGCGCTTAGCGCGGTCTGGAGAAATTTCACCTCTTCGAGGCAGAGAGTTGCGCGCTTAGCATGGGTGGAGCTTGCTTTGTGCGAACTGGGGCTGAAAAATATTATTTTTATTGACTTAAAATTCATGGAAAATATCTGTTTTATATTATATTAATGTTGTGTTGTTGTTGCTGTATGGTGAGCATGTATTGAGGTGTTAGGTGCTTGTTTTGTTGATGTTGATGTGATAATGTGAAATGCATGACTGAATGATGTAAAGATGTGTAGTTGTTGTATTGGTGCATTGATGTATGTTTAGATGAATACAGGTTGACTGTTAAATGATGTTGGTATGAAGATGAGTATGCTAAGTGTATGCACGAGTTGTTGTCGCATGTTGTCATTGATGGTGCATGGCATGTGTATAGTTGTGGGATAGCGTGCCCAAGTGGGGTGTTATCGTCTATCCGAATTCCTTGATGGAATTATTGTTGTTGGTGTGATTGTGTGCCCAGATGGGGTGTAAGCAATCACAGTTGTTGGTGCGATCATGAAATAGGGGTCGTACGTGACCATGAAACAGGGGTCATTTGTGTGATTATGAAATAGGGGTCATACTTAACCATGAAACAGGGGTCGAGAGTTCCGACGGGAACTGTGATCATGGAACAGGGATCGATTTTGGTACCACATGCATTGAGTCTAGTCGAATCTCTTTTGCATTCTCTTGTTGGTTGTGTCGCATGATGGTTGGTATAATTATCGGTGATTGTCTGTGCATAAGTTGAGGTGTGTGATTCTTGTTGGATGTTACGATATGGTGAATAACTTGATGACATATGCTTTTCTATTTATATCATCTCTCTCTTTCATTGATTTAAGAATCTCACCCCTTCTGTTTGAATGTTGCCTCCACGTGGGTAACGTGCAGGTGATCAGGATTAGTGCGGAGTCTTAGTGAGTGAAGATGAAGTCTTCTATTTTGCTTCGTTGTGTCGGCGTCTGCTCTGATGTGTAACACCGGGGTTTTGGAACACTTAGTTGTTTTGTTTATTTGGTTGATGTTTAATTGAAGAATTTGGACTAATGTTTTGGTTGATGTTAAACGACTATTTTTCCGCTGCAGATTAAAAGAGTTTTATTTTTGAAAAATGATTTATGTGTTACATATCTATTTCATGAGCAGGTTTTTGTTGAAGTAGCATCCTGAATGCCCTTGTTATTTTAAATTGACTCTGATGTTTTATTATTTTAGTATTATTATGTCGCGGGGGTTTAGGGTGTTACATGCCTAGTAAGAGATCGTTGATTATCCTTAAAGATACACTTCCAATCCCTATAAAAGGGAGTTCAATTCCTATCACTAACCCTTTATCGTATCTTTTTCTCTAAAGCTTTAATGAAACTACCTCAGAGTTCCTCAAGCACGTAGCATACTTGTTTTCCAATTTTTAAGCTCAAGCTCTTAACCCCTATTTTTAGGTACATGTTTGTTACCTTTTCTTCCCTTTTTTTTTCTCTTTATCGTGATAATTAAGGATTTAGATGATAACAGTATAATGGTGGAGCCCTCTAACATTTGAGAGTAGTCTGGAATATACTTGCAATGCGTGAGGAATCTCAAACGGAAAAATGGCTCCATTGAATACAAACTCTTAAATGTAGGCATTTTGAGGAGCTATGATATCACTAGTAGTTTTGATAGAGACTATATTTCTTCCTATTCTTTACTACGAAACTCCCAACACTTGATGGCGACTTCATACGGTAAGTGCTCTAATGTCGAAGATTTTGTATCTTTGTATACGATCAAGGAGAGGGTTGAGGCTTTTCGACGATAGATTGGACTCTCCAACACCGACCATGAAGAAGACGTTATTTTGGAGGTGTGTTCTGAAGAAGATAGAACCAACATGGCTTCCTTTGAGGACTCGTCCAATCTTTATTTCTACTTATACCTTCCTGTCATTTATGATTTAGGTTTAATTCCCTTTATCGTATTTGAGGTCAAAGTTCTGGAAACTGAAAACGTTGGTCCTTCCCATATTACTCCTAATGGCTGGAGCGTGATCAGGGATGTTTTCTTCTTTCTATGGTACCAAAACAAGCACCAAAGGTGGATGGGTGACTTTAAGTACCCTACCGAGAAAATCATTTTTCAAGCCTCATTCCAACAACTACAAAAATTGAAAAAATAAGTTCGTGAAGGTTTGGGGGCGAGATGGTACCTGCATGGTTGCGACCGGGGCAGATGGTGCCCCTCGCTTTCCTCTGTCTTGTACAGAGGATCCAATGATCGTTACTTAATTTAAATTTAACTACCTCATCCCTGACGAAAAGGAGGTGGTTCAACTTTTGGATGTATTCAAAGTCATGAGTTATCGCACCATGATCATCTTAAGTTGGGAAAAAGAGAGAAAGATAGATAAATACATAAGTAAGTTTATGGTCAAACATACCCTTGTTTTGAAATTATTCATTCGCCATGTTACTTATATTTTTCTTCTTCCTCTTTACAATTTTTTTCTCAATTATGCTATATGAAATGAATGAATGTGTGACTAAGAGAATGGTTAATCGTCTAATGATAGTCAATCCTAAGAGTTGTCGTGGTGGCCTCATGAAGAAAGGGATTAAGAGGCATGATGAAGGCGACGTCCCTAACGAGATTCACCCCTCTAAGGTCTAGAAACAATGAGGGGACTCTTCTCAGGCCGTAAAGGATGATACAATAAGAATCCTTAAGGAGGTTAAGGTGGGTGAACGCTCCCTGCTAGAAAAAGACGACTTGCTACCTCAATCCTTGATGTGGACTTATCCCACATCTAGCGCCTTAAAATATATCGACGAACACATTCCTTTTTCCTAAATACATCACAAGTGACTACAAGACATCTGTAATACGGGGCCTAATAAATTGTGATTTGATGGAGAATCACTTGCTAAAGGGCCTACTGATGACGTAAGCCCAATGCGAGAATCTTGATTAAGTAGTGAATGGGCTATGGTATCAACTCTCTATGGTTAAGGGAAGCATTTCCTGGGGCCAGGAGACAATGGAGACATTTCTGAAAGAGAAAGAAGACTTGAAATTTGTACTTAAAACAGTGGCGCTAGAGCTCCATTATCTTGTTGCATTATAGAATAGTCAGAAGAAATCTCTTAAGAATGCCCTCTGCTCCAAGAAGAAGCTAGAGGAATATTTATCCACACTCAAAGATAAAGCTGGATACTTTTAATTAGTACTTTAAGAGGGAAAATAAATAAGTGACCTTCTTATAACCTGAGATAGACCTAAGTCAAAAAGATTTATTCAAAATGGTTTATGACGGTCAGTTGGTTGAAAAAGAAGAAGAGGTGTCGCCTCCTACTAGATCTTATGTATCTCTTAACGGGAGTGTCTAGCCTGAGCTTGAAGGAAACAAGGCAGAGAAAGAAAAGGTTCCATAAGAAGATTTCGCTCGCCATGAGGTTATTTCGGAAAGAAGGCGAGTTTCAGAGGATGGTCAACGAGTTTATGGCTTAGTTATTTCTCCCATTTTTGGCTTTTTTTGTAATCATGCCTCCAGGGGTCTTTGTGTAAATATTATTAGTGCTTTTAAGGGATTTTTGTATCTTTTACCCCTTAGGGTTTTATCAATGAAGTGGCGACCTCAAATGCCTTTGTTATTTTTTGTGTGAATGTTTTAAACTTGTTTCTTAGCCTTGCATGGATTCGTAGGATTAAGAATTCTCCATGGGGATCCGACGTGAATGTTGCTCTTTGGGAAAATAAGTATTCTTGCATGAGGATCCAACAATAATGACCGGCTCTATGGGGGACAAAGACTTCTATATAAGGATCCAACATAAGATATTGCCGTTATGGTGATAAGGATTATTCTATGAGGATCCATTATAAGATATCTCTTTTATGGGCGACAAAGACTCCTATATATGGATCTAACATAAGATATCACTTATATGGAAACAAGGATTTCTCCATGAGGATCCAACATAAGATATTGCCTCTATGGCCAGCAAGGATTCTTATATAAGGATCCAACATAAGATATCACCTTTGGGGGTGGTTTCAATAGGTTCTTCATTCTATCCTTAGTTCATACACAAATGAAGAAACAATATTTAAAAACTTATATAATAACGTGAGGCGTCTCATTAAAAAGCCTCACACATCGCTACCAACACAGGGGAAAAGAGTGCCCTCACCAAACAAATAATGTCATGAAAAATTAACTAAGCACGCGTCGTAGATGGTACCTCACTTTAATCAATCAAAACAAATAAATTGAATCAAACTAAAAATGACTTAGCGCTTAAAGTAATTAACAGTTTCATAACTGTCTCTTCATCATCCACCTTCATTCTTGCGCTTGGACTTCCAGCTTCACACTAACAACGTTCACTTCATGTGTGTTCGATTGTTGGGCTTGGACCACAACCATAATTGTCTTTTAACTTCAGGTTCTCCAGATATCACTTTCTGACGATTTCTTGATCCCCCTGGATAACCCACACTCGCCCATCGGGGAGTGGGTATTTCATGAGTGGGCGAGTGTACCAAACAATGGGCGCACAAATAAAAAAAATGGGCGACTAGTAGCTCTACTCAGGGGCGACAGACAATATACGCACTTTGTGCATCTTGTGTTGTCCCCTATGAATATTCCACAAACATACCGGTACAAGTGACTTAATTGTTCAAATTAGTAATTTATTTAGGGAAAATAATTACAAGTTATGGCTAAAGGATTAACATATCAAATTTGCATGTTTTAGCTTCGAACTGACTTAATGAATTAGGGAGCTGTAGTGTAAAATAGTGAGTTATGCGTCAAGGAATTGAGTATAACAACCTTGTTAATTCGCCGTAATTCTGCGAAATCAATTTAGGACAAATAAACACCCTCATCAACAATGATGCAAGAGATTTGAAATAAGGACTGATCATCTTTTTTATCTGATAATTTCCAATTTTTTCTTTTTTTTTTGGTGTTCAACAAAACTTTTGAGAAACCTCTAATTTTATTAATTTATTAGACTTTACAATTGTTTTGTTAAAATAGATTAATTCATGTGGAAACAAATTTCTTTTACTTGCGATATTCTTGGTTCACTTGCTAAGAATTCAAGATTTTTTTTTGGAATTTTTATTTCCTACGATCACTTCAAGATTTTTTTTTTTGGAATTTTTATTACCTACGATCACTTCCTCACTATCTCTCTTCACTTTGCATTTTTATTTATTTTTATGCATAAATAATTCAAGTATTGTGATTCACTATTGAACTCATTCAATGGTTTATATATGAGTGACAGCAGTGACATGTTCAATATTTTCAATTGCTACACTAGTTATAAACAATCAATTATTTATTCCAATAGTGTTACTAGACTTTGAATGTATTAATATATAGTTTATATCAATGTTTTAAAAACTGGACCGGAGATCGAATCGGTAAAACTTACAATTTAAAGTTTAATTGGTTAAACCGGTTAAACCTACGGTCGAACCGTTTATTAAATAAATTAATAATATGAAACTAAATTTCATAGATATGTCACACATTATTATATGTTCTCAACTTAATAAAATAAATATTTCAAAAATCAATTACAAATTTAATACAACAATATCAATAATATATAACATTAACATAATTCTACACTTCATTTCAACCATCATTTAAGAATATTTTGATCAAACTAATGAATTACAACAAAATAAATTAAATTAATTCAAAGCAAGATTAAAATAATAGAATATAATAACTAAAATAAAGTTCAAATAATTAAGAATACCTAAATTAAATAAGATAGAATATCAAAATATAAATAATACAATAACTTCATTAAATAACAAAAAATCGAATTTGAGTTGAACTACGACAAACAAGTCTTAATAGACAACAACAAACAATATTTACTTAAACGACAATCAATAGAGTTGGACATCATGACTATGTTTGAAAGAGACGGCATAATAATGATGGAGTGTGCTATAATGGAGTGACAAAACTTAAAAGTTTGCATGGTTGTAAAAAACACACGAAATTCGTTTTTGTGATTGGGGAATGTATGTTAAGTTTTGATATTAACATACTAAAATTAAAAAAAAAATTAAAAAAATGGTCAATTTGATGAATTTTTTTGAACCGGGCGGTTTTACAAAACCGACTCCAGTTCTTTGGTTCGAATGGTTTTGGACGGTTCAATCCGGTTTTTTCGGTGATTTTGACCCACTAGCGGTTTTGAAAAGTTGACCCAACCAGATTCATCTCTGAGTTCCAGTCTAACCGGTTGAACCGAACGGTTCGGTCCGATTTTTAAAACATTGATTTATATCTCATTATATAATAAAAATGCAATAGTAGTATTTAAATAAGCATTCTTAAAAGCCAACATTAGTAATATACTATACCAAATTTTATTTTTCTATATGTTTTTTAGTTACAAATTATCAATATTGGCTACTCTAAATTATATAATCTAGCAAAAACCCCTACAAGTGCAGCAGTATTGTATGTGCAAGCCTCCAATTGCTCGTAATTTCCTCTTGCATCTCTAAATTGGTCATTTTTATCAGGCCCACCAACAAGGGCACCAATGAGTATGTTTGGGTTGGGCTTAGGATTTCCATACCAACTATCGAAGCCTTGAGTGCATCCAATAAAGCCCATATTCTCTTTATATGATTCAATGGATGCACCCCTATGATGCACCCTTTGTGGAAATTTAGGACCATAACCAACAAAATAGCTCATATTCATTGGATTAGAACCCAGGATATAATCAACTTGTGATTTTGCAAATGAAAAGATTTCATTAGAATCCACTTCACCTTTTTGACATTGTAGCTTTTGATTTGCAGCTAAGAGGTGATCTGAGTAAATTGTTAAAAGAAACGCTGCATTTGCTACGTATTGTATATTGTTCCATTGACGAATATATAGCAACCCTCTTGGAGTGCGATCCACATTATCCTTACTTGCGCTGTTGAGGTTAAGACATGCACAAATATAATGATTTGCTTTTGAACGATATTGTTCGAGTATTACTTCATGTTTCTTGTGTTTTTCTTCCATAAGGAGCTGTTAAAAGAAAATGTCAGTATATGTGAAAATAGATTTAATTTATAAGGTCAATTAATTACAAGATTATTAGATTGCTTTGACTTTTATTATAATAGTTAAAAAGTCATATTTATGAATAGATGTAAGAATTTCATACTAACAATTAATATCAATTAAATATTTTGAAAATATTTCATTTAGTATTATGTATAAGAAAAAACTTACAACCTCTCAAAATTGACTTTTTTTTTTCATTTAATAATTGACGTATCTAGTTCATGTATAATTTAAATACATCAATTGTTGTTATAAGATGGCAAAATTAATCTTTTAATTTATGTTTAAAAATAATTATCAAAAAGAGTTTATTTATGCTATTTTAAAAATATTTTCATAAAAATAATCATAAAAAAAAGAACTTATTTTTTAAAAGTTAAAACAATTTGACAGCAGTTCTTTTTATTCTATAAATATTTAGACCAATAACTTTTAAAATGCAAATGTTACTATAAAAAAACTTAATATCCTTTTTACTACTTTTAACTTAAAAAAAAAAATTCGTATGAATCTTTAACTCTTCAAAATTTATCAGAATTAGATAGAAAAACTCAAAAATTAATTGTTAGATTTGTTGCTAATTAAACAAAAAGACTATTATAATCCTTTTGAAGAGTTAAGAACTAATATAATTTTTTTAAGATAATGGACCAATCTAATTAACAGGGATTAAAAATTTTAAACCTAAAGAGACATATTTATAATTTATATTATCCGATACAAATGATGTGTTTAATCCATAAAAATTAAAATTTATTGTTAAAAAAATCTGGTTGGGTCTAACTCAACCCTACAAAATTGGTTGGTAAGGTGAGGATTACCCCACTTATAAACATATATTTAGGTCATATATTATCTGATGTGGGATTAAGAAATGTGGTTGAATCTAACTCAATCCTACAAAATCGGTTGATAGAGTGAAATTTACCCCATTTATAATATATTATTTTGACGTGGAACTCTTAAATTAATCCATATGACTTGATATTTTTTTTCATTGGTCAAAACATATAATAAAACTTAAAAAGTATGAGAAAGAAAGATTTACCATTGAAGCAATGGCTTGAACACCAGCATACTTAACATCCCAACTAAATTCTGTCATGGCCCAAGTAGTTCCACCAAAATCATAACCATTCTCCAAAACATATTTTAAATATTCTTCTTTTTCTGTAGCCTTATATAACCATATTGCTGCCCATAACAACTCATCCATGTATCCACTAACTGAAGTATAATACCCTTTAACCACTTCAACACTCTCATCATATTTACCCCTAAACTTGTCACCAAACTCAAACAACTACAAAATTATTACAATTAATTAAATTAAATCAAATTAAATTACAAACTAATTAATTAATGTCTATATTATATACCTCTTGTGCATGATGCAACAGTAGTTGAGAGTAATGTGGATTTGTTTTTCTAAACAAAATTGATGCTGCGGCCAAAGCCGCTGCGGTCTCGCCAGCAGCATCAGAGCCGGGGTTGTTTTCGTCAATTTTATAAGCTCTTCGCGACGTTGTCATGTCTTCCGGTCGCTGCCAACAATAATGATCTGTTTCTCCGTCACCCACCTGAGAATTGAAATCAAATAAGAAAATCATTTTAATTGAATGAAGTACATTAAAAATTTTGAAACTAATGAATTTTTGAAAAAGAACATACCTCTACCCATAAAACATTTGGTTTTGTGTGAGCCTTAATGAAATAGTCTGTTCCCCATTTGATAGCCTCCATTGTATGCACATATTCGCCGGCGATGGCGATTTTTTCGCCGTATTCTATGGCAGCCCAAGAAAGGAGAGTTATGGTGAAAGCCATTGGTAGTCCAAATTTCACATTGTCTCCTGCATCATAGTAGCCTCCCACCAAGTCTACCTATATGTGCCCAACAACCAAAATCATATTGAAAAGAAAATCATAAAATGTCATAGGCCTCATAAGAACTCTATGTAAAACGTTTATAACATAGAATTTTATATATTTTTATGATTAAATTATGACAAAAATGACCTTCATATAAATATTTTATGGATATTTATCGATTAAATAAGATTTTTAGAAAGAAATCACAATTCAACTGAAATTAATTTCATTTTAATTTCTAAAAAATTTGAGACGAGTCTGCATAATATTTTCTGTAAAGTTAATGTAATATACCCCTTGTTCTAGGCCATCATTGAGACCAGAATGGTGACGCCAATTAACCCTTTGATTGTAGGGTAAGTGACCTGAACGTTGTGACTCAAAGTAGAGGAGGCTTTGTGACAAGGCTTGGCCATAATTGAAGGATTCACAAAATGGAAATGAGATTGTGATGAGAGAAATTAAGACAAAACATAGTGTGAAAGACCATGAGACATTTTTTTCAACTTTGCCTGTCTTCATTTCTCTCTCACTATCTTAATGTCTCTATCTCTCTCTATCACTAGTTATATATAAGTGTTTGTCATAGAAGGTAATTCTCTAGAATCTAGTTTGTTTGAACTTTGAACCAAATCAAGTTTATTATATTAGTAGAAAGTAACAAAGTGCTTATTATGAATGAAATGCTAAAATAAATATCTATATATTTCATGATATTATCTATAAGTGTAATATTTTCTATGAAAATAATAATTTCTTTTTTATTATAAATAAAGGTTACTTTTTAAATTTATTGAAAAAGTAACCTTTACTTTTTATTAATTTTTTACTAATAAAAAAATAGAACAAATATTAAAAATACATCAGAGTATAAATATTAATCTCATTTTTTTATATGGGATTTAAAAAAACTATTCAATTAAATTTTTTTAAGAGACTCGAATATCTGTTTTATGTACAACATTAAGGGTTCTGTTTGGTTGGGGGTTTTGGAGGGGAGGGGAGAAAATATTTTAAAATAGATTTGTTTGGTTCAATTTTTTATGAAGGGAGAGAAGGATGGAAGGTAATCAGAATCCCTCTTAAAGCACTTTTTATTCCCCCGAATTGAGGGTTTTCGGAGGGAAGGGAGGGAGATGAGTTATGATAAAATCTATTTTTATTATATTGATAAAATTACCCTCACTTTTGTTTAATAAAATTTTAAATTGTCTTTATTAATATTTTACCTTAATTTTTGTCACCTTATTAGAATTCCTCTCTATTTTTTAACGGCAACTCTATTATTTTTATCATTAAGATTCAACTTTTTTTTCAATGTGTTTTATTCTATTCATTTTTATTTAATATTTTGTTTGTAATAACTTAACTATTTTATAAGTTGTTGTAGTGTATTACATATCAATATATAATTGTAGTATGAGTTATATATTATGTAGAATTTAATTTTATAAATATTTTATATGATTAAATGAGTCATCAAGATGAAAAAATTGTTCATATGATCATTGATCATATAATATTATTTTATGACATGTATCAATATTTTATTTTCATTTTAAAATATTTTAGAGTATTTTAAATATTAAATATTTTGTGTTTAATTATTTATGTTTTATATGAATTTTTTAAAAATTTATTTAGTATGAGTGTTATAATATTTTAAGGGTAAAAAGGTAAATTAGTTTTAAAACTCATCCTCTCCCCTTGTGAACTAAACATATATTTGATTAAAACTTCTCCCTCCCCCATATCAATATATAATTGTAGTATGAGTTATATATTATGTAGAATTTAATTTTATAAATATTTTATATGATTAAATGAGTCATCAAGATGAAAAATGGTTCATATGATCATTGATCATATAATATGATTTTATGACATTTATTAATATTTTATTTTCATTTTAAAATATTTTAGAGTATTTTAAATATTAAATATTTTGTGTTTAATTATCTATGTTTCATATGAATTACCAATTTTTTTTTTTGTGAATATTAATTTTTTAAAAATTTATTTAGTATGAATGTTATAATATTTTAAGGGTACAAATGTAAATTAGTTTTAAAATCCCTCCTCTCCCCCTGTGAACTAAACATATATTTGATTAAAACTTCTCCCTCCCCCCCTAGGCATGGCAACGGGGCGGGTCGGGGACGGTTTTTACTTTCCCCAAATTCAAACCCGAATCTCCAAACAATCTCCGTTCCCCACCCCAAACTCAAACGAGGGTGGAAAATTAAAACCCACACTCGTCCCAAACGGGTTCGGGTATCCCCGCCCCGCCACCATCTATTTAGTAAAATCAATTTTTTAAATAGAAAATATTTAGTTTTTCCAAAATCAAATTACATTTCAAATAATAAAAAAAAACTCAAAGAAAATTCTTACATACATTTTAAATATTTTAAATAATTAACACAAATAAAAATATTAAAACATTGACCACATATTTAATATTCCAAATTAACAAAATTAAATAATAATGTACATAATAAAATAAACGGGGCGGGTTCGGGGCCGAGTTCGGGGTGGGTACTAGTGTCCCCATTACCCGACCCGTCCCCATATTTTTTAATCGGGAAAAACCCAAACCCGAACCCAAACCCAGTCAAAGCGGGTTTTTCCGGTCAACTTCGGGGCGGGTTCGGGTGGGTACCCGCGGATATGGGTTTTGTTGCCATGTCTACTCCCCTTTCCCCCTCTTTTGAACCAAACATATGTTTAATTAAAATATCTTATCTCCCCTCTTTTCCCCTTTATTAAAATCATTCCCTTCTACTTCCCTCCGTTGAATCAAACAGACCCTAAACTTAGAGAATTGTTCTGGTTAGAATGTTGGCCAGGGATGACAATGGGCAGGGTATGGGTAGGGTACTATAGTACCTGTCCCCATGCCCGCAGTTGAAAAAAATCTCCGTACCCGAGCCCATACCCGCTTGGGTATCAAAATTGGCACCCGTCCCCGTACTCTATGGGTATATAAGTGCCCGTACCCGTACTCGTTACCCGCATTTCTAATAAAAATAAATATATCAAGTATAAAATATCATAATATTTTAACTTTGTAAAAATATTAAAAAGTTTTTAAAAATTTGTATTGTTGAATTATGAAATAAATGATCACTTATATTAAATATGTAGTAATTTAAAATTGAATTTTTTTTAAAAATTTTATAAACATTTATTTTTATATAATAATATAAATTAAAATATATAAATATATATTGTGCAGGTATGGGGCGGGCAGAGTACTAAGGTGCCCATCCCTGCACCCATCCCCGCTTATTTAAGAAAATTTTACCTCATACCCTTACTATTATCCCTCTACCCCTGTATTTTTCAAAATATTCCAATTTTACCCTTTTTAATTATCAAATTATTTTATTATTTAATAATTATTATTTTTCGGTATTTAATTTTTCTTCACCGGATAACTTGCAATCAAGTTTTCCGGTATGTATTTTTTCTTCACCGGATAACTTGCAATTAAGTTTTTCGGTATGTATTTTTTCTTCACCGGATAACTTGCAATCATGTTTTCCGGTATATAATTTTTCTTCACCGGATAACTTGCAATCAAGTTTTCCGGTATATAATTTTTCTTCACCGGATAACTTGCAATCATGTTTTCCGGTATGTAATTTTTCTTCACCGGATAACTTGAAATCAAGTTTTCCGGTATATAATTTTTCTTCACCGGATAACTTGCAATCAAGTTTTCCGGTATGTAATTTTTATTCACCGGATATGTTTTATTATTTAATATTTATCATTTCACAACTCTATCAAAGTGTATCGATATGTATTCTAATTCTTCAATTTTCCAATACGTTTTTGAAGCTTATGAAAAATTGTATATCTCACACATAAAAAACGGTTGCCTAGTATTTTAGACAACGATTTTATTTACGTTAGGCCGCGATTTTTATTGATTTTTCAACTCATGAAATATTGTATATCCCACGCATAAAAAACCGTTGCCTGATACTTTAGGCAACGATTTTATTTACGTTAGGCCACGGTTTTTGCTTGTTGCCTAAACTCAAGTTATTCGGTGAATAAAAATTACATACCGGAAAACTTGATTGCAAGTTATCCGATGAATAAAAATTATATACCGGAAAACTTGATTGCAAGTTATCCGGTGAAGAAAAATTACATACCGAAAAATCTAATTGCAAGTTATCCGGTGAAGAAAAATTACATACCGGAAAACTTGATTGCAAGTTATCCGGTGAAGAAAAAATATATACCGGAAAACTTGATTGCAAGTTATCCGGTGAAGAAAAATTAAATATAAAAAAATAATAAATATTCAATAATAAAATAATTTGATAATTGAAATGGGTAGAATTGGAATATTTTAAAAAATGTAGGGGTAAAGGGATAATAGTAGGGGTATGAGGTAAAAATTTTCTTATTTAAGTGGGTAATTATCCGAGCCTGTTTCCGTACCCATTTTTGCGGGTTTTTACCCTACCTATTGTGGGTAATTTTGTGAGAATCCACTGGGGATGAGCCAAATTGCCATCTCTAATGTTGGCTAAGACATATTAAATTAAAAATATTGAAAAGTATCCATAAGTCATTATTCTGCGTATCAACAACAAATTAAGTTTATATATATATATATATATATATATATATATATATATATATATATATATATATATATATATATATATATATATAAATATTTCATTTCTTAACCAATAAAAGTTTGTCATATATTAAAAAAATATCATATAACAAAGGTTAATTGTTAAATATTATGACAAATATTATTACTTTATTATAGTATTGTAACTTGTAATATTCAATGTTTTAAATACTGTATTAGTCAATTACTTTATTAGCTTAAACAATTTAAATATCCGATTATATTAGTCAAAAAGTTGCATTATGTTAAATATTATATTTTAATTAAAAAATTTGTAGATTTATAGATATTAATAATTTATTTATATAATAGAAATATTATATCACACTTTATTATATTTAATTATTATATACTTCTAATAATACTATATAATGTTGCTTTATTTAAAATATAAAAAAAGAGTGTATTTGGACCAGAATTTGGATAAAAACACTGGACTTTTAAAATCTATTTTATTTATTTTTAGTATTAAGAGAATATTACTTTTCTTATTTTTATTCCTTAAGAGAATATAATGTCACTTTATTCAAGAAACATTTACCATAGGTTAAATATTACTACCACTTCAATAAAATTAGTTTATTCTGATAAATTCATAAGAATTCAGAAAATGATACATTATAATAACTATTGGTATTAATTTTGTTTAGACTGATTTTCCAAAAAAATTAAATAATAAATTATTGAAACTCATACTTTGCACTTATTAATTGTTGGTTCAAGTTTTTTAATAATTAAGTTGATAGTTAGATTGGGACATCAAATGCAAGAATGCATGTTTAAATTCATTTATTTATTTTTAAAGGGGAAATTTCAGTCAATAATTTTTTTTAATTATTGTTTTAAAAGTATAATAATAGCAGTCAACTGAATAGTTATTAGCAGATAAACCAACCAATAGTAAGAGTTTATAGTTGATAGTTTAAGAGCTAACGTTGTAAGTTAGACAACCATAGCTTATAAACTAGCTGATGATTCATAGGGAATAATCTAATTGATTGGATTTGTATTATTTAATTAAAATGCATGGTTGAATTAGTATATAAATATTAAAATATATTTATAAATCAGCTTAAATGTAGTTTTGATTCCTTTATTTCATTTTTCTAAATTTTTAATTCCATTAAAAAAAATCATGTATTAGGTTTCTTGTTTTGATTTTTTTTTTGATATTTTTGGATTCCCTCTCAATTTTGGGTGTATGGCAGTTTCATTTATGACGTGACAATGAAAAAGTTGACCCAAACTAGAATAAAATTGCCACGTCATTAAAAAACATTTTGTATCTGATTTTATTTTAATAAATTAACATAATTTTATTTTAATAAATTAACAAAATAATTATAAATGTTTAAAAAGGTCATCCCCTTTTCAAACGCATTTCAACCTTGAAGAACCCTAAACTCACAATACCCAAAAATTCTCAACCCTAAATTCTCAATACCCAAAAATTCTGCAACCATTCTTCCATTCTTCCATAACTGTTCGTCATCAAGCTTCTAGAAGGGGTGAAATTTTGTCTTTTAGCCGTGGAGATTCCCGCTTCCACCGAGAAAAGCAATGAAGGGGTGAACTTTTATCTCAGGTACGTATTAATCTATCCCCCACGATAGAAACTAGGTTGTATGCTTATTTTAATGTACATGGTGGTCCCTTTGTGTTTTAGGGTTTATGATGTTTTGTCTTTTAGGGTTTGTGGTCCTACAACTCTTCGTTTTTTATGTCTTGTTTGTGGTCTCATTCTGACTCTAATGTATCAACTAATACAGGTCATCCAAGTGTCAAACAATTAGGTTTAGGATTCATCATAGATTCATGGAGGTAGACTCGTTGACACCCCTGTGAGATTGTAGGTTGATGGGTTTGTGTCAGAAATGAACTAGAAATGGGATGTTGATTACCTGTCCAGTCCTATATGGAACTGCTGGAATTGATTAAGAAAGAGAAATATGTAGACATTAAGTGTATATGGTATTTGAACCCTAGGATGAGCTTTACTCGTGGCCTTAGAACACTTAACTGTGACAATGTTGTGTTGCAAATGATAAGAGATGCTGATGGATGTGACATTGTAGATTTGTATGTTGAGCATAATATTAGTGAACCGAACATTGTAGACGAGACAAAAATAAGGCCTGGCATAATTTCTGATGATGTTGTTGTTGAAGTGAATGATGAAGATAATACGAACAAGGATGATGAGGTGAATGATGAAGTTGGTGTGGACAAGGATGTGGATAAGGATGTTGACCATGATGATGAAGACGGTGTGGATAAGGTTGTTGAACAGGATGATAAAGATGGTGTGGATAATGATGTTAAACTGGATGAAGAAAATGTTGAAGTAAACAATGAATTTGAAGGGGGTGATGAAGTGGATGATGTAGTTAAGGATGTTGAGGATAGTGACCATGAGTTAGATTGGACAATTGTATTACCTAAAGATACAACTAAACCATATGTGAATGACTTTGACCGTAGGGAGGATTCTGACCAACTTTAAACCCCACATGAGAGTGAAGATGATGAAGAGTATGAGAGATTCCCAACCTATAAGGTTGGTGAGGGAACCAAGTTTGAGTTAGGCATGAGATTTAACACCAAGGATATGGTAAAGGATGCTATAAAGGAGTATGCCATGATGGAGAAAAAATGTTTACCTACATAAGAATGATGGAAAGAGGATGATTGTTAAGTGTATTACTGACTGCAAGTTTTATACACTACTACAAAACGCGCAAACAACAACACCAGGTTTACAACGGATTCATATACACCATTGTAATAAGTTAAAATTTTCGTGCCCAATGAGTAGCTGGATTTATAAACAATAATTTAATGACGATTGTCTTAAAACACCGTAGTAATAAATGATGTGTAGCAAGCTTCGATTCCCAACAACTGCATTTTTTCCATTTTTTAGAGTACATTAAGCGTGTGTCACTTAAGTCCATTATTTAAAAAATAAATTATAAATGATTTTACAACGGTGAAGTAAACCAACCGTTGTTAGAGGACTTACAACCGGTTTACAAATAAATAAAAAATTGAAACTTATTTAACCAAGTTATTTAACCACGGTTTTACAATACAACCGTTGTAAAATTTGAAAATTGCATCACGGGTTTTCTTTCTAACTGTGATGAAAAGTGATATTTTATAGTATATAAGCGAAAGTATCTATCGTTCAGTACATAACAGTCGTTTCTCTCAAAAGAAAACCCTAACATATTTCACTCTTCTCTCTCATAACATAACCCTAACATCCATGTCACTTTTTAAACATACTTCAACCTTCAGATACGTCTTCACCAGTTGCTAACTTGAGGTTCGTTCATTAAACTTATGCTTCGATTTTGTTTACGTTTCTTGTTAAAAATGGGTTCTCATTTTTTCATTTGGTGAATGTTCTCATTTTTTCAGATTCATCTTCACCACCTTAACAAAGTGCATACTTTGGCTATGAAACATAAGGTTTGTGTAGATATGAAGAAAAATACAAGAAGTATGAAGCTATTGTGTTAACTTTATTCACCTTGTACTTCTTCTTCATAGCTTCATAAACTAGATGAACTTTATAATTTGTTTGAGATCCACGATTAATTTAAAAAAAGGTGCATTCTTGAAACATTACATAATATCTTGTGTTATTGAATGTTGTTGTATGTTGTTGTTGATTAATGTTCTCAGAACTTCATAATTTGTTGTTGTTTTTGTTTATTATATCTTGCGTTCTTGAACTTTTTATTTTATTTTGTTGTATGTTGTTGTGTTGTCGATAAATGTTGTTGTATGTTGTTGTTGTTGATTAATGTTTTTAGAACAAGAACAAAACATTGCTAAGTCACAAGAAAGAAGCTTCCATCAAATGTTTCCAAATGTTTTCCATGTCATGATTTTTAATTACACATAAATTGGAATATAATTGTTTATAAATTATGAAATATAAAATTAAAATTACATCAGATTAAAGTTTCCATCAAATCCTTTTGAATTGTTTTTCATCTTCTTTTCCCCCCCAATCACTGATCGTCTTCTTCTCATCCCGTTTCTTCAAGTTTCCAACAAATCCTTCCATTAAAATGTCTCAGCAGTCCGGTCGTAGCCATGGAAGCAGGTCCTCAAGTCGTTTAAGGTACGTATGCACGTGTGGTCTCGACGCTCCGTTGATGACGACATTGACCGATTCGAACCCAGGCCGCCATTTCTATGGTTGTGGGATGTATAAGATTCAAGGATACAAAAAATGATCTCACTTTGCTTGGTTGGATGAGGAGATAGATCCTAGGGAAAAACAAATAATTTCTTCACTGTGTCATACCCCAAATTTGTCCTACCCTCTTGTGTTTCTTATAATAAGCATGATTGTGGCTTAATGACTTCATTCTAGATCATCATGGCCATGGTCCTCTGAAAAATTGGGTCATAAGAGTCTTGTGTGGCCATATAGTAGTGATTACAGGCTTTTGCAAGTGGTTTGAATTCAAGTGAAAGAAAAAGCAGGAGGTGCCCTTATTTTTTAATGGCTAAGCAGTCAAGGCAAGATCAAATACCCTAATCGTATGGCTGGTTTATTTCAAGACGTGATCAAAGGGTTCTTAAGCTGTATTTTATGACAATTTCAAGTCTTCCCTCAAATCCATGTTCAGCCACGTTGATGATAGAGCCATATGATATGGTCCAGTTATTCTCAAGTCATGCTTTGGTTGCTCTCAAGATTAGTAGCAAGTTGCGATTGGCCGAGCTCAGACGGTGAGCCAACTAAGAGACAATTTGACTTAATTGTTGACATAACTAATTTGTGGTTAATTGGAATGAGTTTTGATAATTGGTTAAAGATCAACCTCAAGTTATCCAATGGGTTCTAAGTTAATTCCAATCATTTGGTCTTAAGTCATGGCCATATTACAATTCACTTTCCAAGATTAGTTCAAAGCCTCGTATCTATTTGATTAGGCCGTGAATGGTTTGATGCCACATTTGATTAATCCATGGTCGTGGTTTGGTGCCGTATTTAAGATTGCTTGCAACACGAACTATAAGAACGCGTAATGAAGGTGCCACATTTCATTGGTCCAATTAAGGTTTCATATGCGAAGTCAAGTCCATTTGTGATTCAAGTTGGAATTTGATCAAATTTGGTGCTTTTGGCTTAATTTACTAAAAGTCATATTTGGTTTCATTTGAAAGTTCGAGATTTGGTTTTTGCTCCATCTTTACTCAAGTAAGCATGAAGGTCCAAGGCATTCAAAATTGATCCATTCAAGTTTAATTTAAGATTGGATATTTGGTGTGGAAACATATTCATCATTCAATTCAAATTATGGCACTAAAATGTTAACAAAAAAAGAGGAGTCCAAATACAAAAAAAAACCATTACTTCTTTTTTGGGCCCATTATTATCACCAAAAAGTACAAAAAATGGAAAACTAATAATTGACAAAACCAAGAGAGACTTTTCCAAACTCAGCCCGTTACAATACACCATCCCAAAGGCCTTTGCCACTTGATTCTTGAGCATGCCTTAAACCACACAGCCTGCAGCACAATAGACAAAACCTACTATCCAAGTCCTTGCGCCAAAATCGCATCAACCAAGACTGCCCCAATGAGACAAAACCTGCCAAAATTTCTCAGCAAAACCAGTTACGCCAAAACATGAAAAACTGAGCATTTATGAGTTATGACACCAAACCACACAAACTTGCCTCAAATATTCTTCCTAAACACAAATACAACTCATGTCATACAAACATAAAAACCATTCATCACAATTCCAACCAATTCATTTCATAATAGAAATTTTCCACAAACCAAGTACCGATCCATGCCACAATTCAAACATTTGCAAAATTCCAAATCATAAACTAATTTATGTCACATTTTATAAAATAATTCAAAAAATCATGTTGATTCAATCACCAAATTTCATTCCAAAGTTGATATTTCAATTCACTCACATACAGTTTCGCATCCAAACAATTCACCCAAAAGTCAATTCATTCCTAACTGGATTCATGACTTAGTTTATCATGCTAATTCATTTCAAACCTAGGCATATCAGGTCAAAGTGTGTAGAGTTTGCAGCAGTAAGAAACAGACAAGAAAGGATACAGTCTGAGCAAGCAGAAAAAGATACAGAGCATAGCAGAAGCCTGTGTTTCACCAAATTGGAATTTTTTTTCTGAACGCTAAAAAAGGGCATCGCAGGGAATACCATAAAAAACATTCAAATGCATCTTTCAAGAAAATCAAAGGGGAATTCTACACTATATGAACCATCATTCATCAGTTCATAAAAAAAATGAGGAAACTGACCTTGAAAAAAAACCAGTGGACGAAAAATCTCCTGCCTAAAAAACTTCTTTCATTCTTCCCATAATGCACCATCATCGTCAACCAACTTCCTTTAATCTTCGACCACCAACCTTTAATCTTCGACCACCTTTATTTCACTTACCGAACCTTCAATCAACCATCCGCGTTTTCATTACTGCACAACCATTGTCACTATTATTCTTCAACAACAACAACCTTGTTCTTACCGTCGATGCCATTCCGAGCCAAACTAAGCTTCGTTTTCGAATAAATCTGAATCGAAGCTCTAAATAAGACCCGGAGACCTGACCCGTGTTTGCAGAATCAGGCGTGATTCCATACCTAGAAGAAACCCTTTGTTCTTCTTCTCATCCGTCGCAAGAAAACCACCGCGTCGCAGAACAAAAAAAGGAAGAAGAAGCTACTTTTATGTGTAGAGACCCTTCAAGAGACTTCTTCAAACTGGTATTTCGCTTGAGCTCTGTTCTTCACTTTAAACTCCATTTGCGTGAACCTCCGTTTGCTGTTGATTTTCGAGTAGAATATTTGTTCGTTTTGGTTTGGTTGATTGATTCTGGATATATTTTGAAATTAGGGTTTAGTTTAGGATTGGCTTCGATTTTAGAACTTGGTAAGGTTTTAGAAAAATCTATGTTCAGATTTAAAAAGAGGAGAAAAAATGATCTAGGGTTCATGTAGAGTTCTCCGTGTTTGGTGGCGGTGTCGCCGGAGAAGACGGTGGCGGCCGCCGCGCGCCGCCGCTTCTCCGGCCGTGGTTTAGGGTTCCGACGAGAAAGGTAGAGATGAGGGAAGGATAAAGGGAGAGAGCGAACTGTGAGAGAGAAGGTTGGATTGAATGAGCTGAGTTTTTTCTTTCATCATTTTTATTTCTTCTGCCACCCGTGTACGAGTTGGTGAGGGTGACAAGCATGCACCGGTGACAAGTGTCACCGGTCTTGGCATTTTTGGATCCCACGCGTCCCTGTCTACGCATCCCCACCGTATGCCTTCGCATCTTAACCCTCAGATCAGAGTCAAAGGGCTGACTCATTGAGGGATCCAACGCTCATGGTTGGCCGAGGTTTATGGTAGACCTCCCTTGCGTGGGCTCACTTGTTTGGGCCTGGATTGTTTTTCTGAGTATACCCCCCTTTCTACTAACAAATTCTGGCCCATTAATTTTCCTTTTTATCTATGTATTTTGTTGTTTTTTTTAGGTTTTAACGTTTCACTTTTTAATATAATAAAAAAAACATTTTATTAACTTATAAAAAAAAAACAACTTATTTCTTTTATTAAACAAAACCTTAAGATTTATTTACTAATTCAATTAATTTCTTTAAAATTATTTATTTAATGTTAATTAATTATTTTCATAATTAATTTTATTAAATATTTGATTTTAACTTAATTAATTACATTAGTTCAATTTTTCTTAATCCAAAAACACTTATAACTAATTTCTAAAATTCTCTTCATTAATCAAGTTTTAATTAATCTTATTAAACCTCTTTATTTAATACTAATTAACTTTAATGGTTAATTTTATTAAATATTTTAGTTTAATTTGATTAATTACTTAAATTTCCACCATTTTCTAAAAAAATTCCTAATATAATTTGGTTTAGATTTCCCCTCCTTAGCTAATCTTAGGAATTTAGGATACTAGCTAACTAACATGCTTGATTATATTTCTTCCCCCCGCTTTGTTTGATTTTTAATCCTTGTGTGGTGTTCATGCTTTTCTCATATGGATTATTATCTTGCCTTGATTATCTATGTCATTCATTATACGCTTGTCCAAACCAAAAATCCTTTTCAAACTAATATCTTGACTTAATGTCAAGCCCCTTTTAATACCTTGTAAGTCGATCGTTTCACGATCGCAGTCGACCTCACAATGCTTCCTCTTGGGCGTTATGCAACGATAATTGTTGCACATTTCACTTTGGTTTGTATGCGTGTATGTGATTGCCTTACTTTAATTATGGCTCGATTATTCCCACCTGATTAATTACACCCCTCTCCCATAAGATTAAAATCAACCCCTTTTTACAACAATAAACAAACTTGATCCAACGTCAAGTATTTTCCAAATCAAATTCAATTAATCTCCAACGCACACTTGATCCATATATCAAGTCCCTTCATCTCTTGTAAGTCGAGCGCTTTTGCCTCGCCATCGACCTTACCTTGAACCATTAGGACCTCCTTTCCATTAGTCCTTTAACCATTCCATACGCAAATTCAAACCTCGATCAACATCGAGTATTTTTCAAATCAAATCAGTACACTTAACCATATCTAAATATCATTTCTTAAAAGGTGAAAAAGAGGGGGATCAAGTCTTTGGTCTTTCTCCTCAATTGTTTGGGTGCGAGTTCTCTTACTCGTGTGTGAACAATTGACGCCTATAAAACACTTGTAATCCGACAACACTCAAATTTCTTTTTCCATTATTAAAGCACGTAATCTCTACATAAACATCATTTCTTAAAAGGTGAAAAGGAGGGGGATCAAGTCTTTGGTCTTTCTCCTCAATTGTTTGGGTGCGAGTTCTCTTACTCGTGTGTGGACAATCGACGGCTCTAAAACATGCGAAACTCGACCACATTCAAACCTTTTTCCAAGCAATTGTTAAAACACTTAATCCCTATTTAAACACACTTTACTAAAGGTGAAGTGATGGTGGTCGAGTCTTTGGCCCTTCTCCTCAATTGTTTGGGTGCGAGTTCTCTTACTCGTGTGTAAACAATTGTCACCACTAAAACATCTAAAACTCTCCTTGTGCGATCGAAACCCTAAAAAAACATTCAAATCAAATCATTTTCTCAATCAAACTCTTTAACATACTTGATAATATATTCAAACAACTTTTTAAAAGGTGATGTGAGGGGGGCCAAGTCTTTGACCTTTCTCCTCAATTGTTTGGGTGCGAGTTCTCTTACTCGTGTGTGGACAATTGGCGCCTACATAAAAAACACTAACCAAACAACCGTAGCCGTGAACTACGAATGCTCTGACTTTCCCATTGCACGAGAGAATACGTAGGCACAAGGGTTCTGATCCTTGCTGAGCACACTAAAAAAAATCACCCACTTTCCCTTTTAAAAACCAATCATTTTACCTTAGAAGATAACAAACAAACCTAGCTAACATACCTCACGAATCGATTCAAGAGGTTCCCGTTGAGTACAACGGACGTAGAGGATGCTAATTCCTTCCCTCTTGCGTAACCGACTCTCGAACCCGAATTTGGTTGCGACGACCATGTTCTTATCTCCCTTTAAAGGTTTTATCGATATTTTCCTATTCCTTCCTTGGAATGAATAAAGTTCGGTGGCGACTCTGTTTCGAACAGTTTTTTCCGCGTCCATCGTGAGGATCGTATTTTTTGAGGTACGATAGATGGCGACTCTGCTGGGGAAATCTAATAGCCCTATGCTAGAGAGAGTCAAGCCTAACTTGACTCGATTCGTGAGTGTTAGATTCGCTTGTTTGTTTATCTTCCTTGTTTGTTTGCTTGCTTGTTGATTATCTATTATCTACTTGGTTACTTATTGTTATTATATCCTATCATTATTTCCTATGACACTATTGGGGTTCTCTGATCATTGGTGCTCTGTGAGATGGCTCTATACCCGAGTCCGAGTATGACCCTAGGATTAGGATGATGGTTGTGTAGTGGAGGCTTGCGTGGTCTCTTCCGCGTGAGCCAAAGCAAAGACCCCACTTGGAGTAGATTCCCTTGGAAATGTTATCGTTT
The DNA here is from genome assembly GCA_022829125.1 of Lathyrus tuberosus. NCBI lineage: Eukaryota > Viridiplantae > Streptophyta > Magnoliopsida > Fabales > Fabaceae > Lathyrus > Lathyrus tuberosus. The sequence continues at coordinate 867,398 of JALAZF010000740.1, forward strand.
TGACATTACTTCGTCATGATGATAATGTTTTCGAGCTTGAATCGTTGATCCCAAGGACCTTTAACCCATTTTTACCCATGGTGGTTGGTAGTGTTAACTCTTTGTGGGTTAATGCGAACGCCACAATCATATGAGATCCCTCGAACGTATTACTTCCTGACAGTAATATTTTCGACCTCGATCTAGGATTCTGAGAACCCTACTTAGAACCCGTGTGTCGATGGTTATGTAGTGGGCGCCTCGATCTAGGATTCTGAGAACCCTACTTAGAACTGGTGGATATCCCAATTAAAGGCAAGTTGTTATTGAAGGGGTTGATGTGACTCTGAAGGATGAAATCATTGCAAAAGCTCTCCACATGACTAAGCAGGACGCCACCAATAACTGGAAGATTAAGGGAGGGGTCAAGGGCTTCTTCCTCTCATTTCTGTTGGAAAGGGCCAACACTCTGTTGAAAGACGAAAGTTGGGAAGCCTGCTATGCTGCTGTAGCATTGGCCATCTATGGGATTGTTCTGTTTCCTAATGTGGATGTAGATGATTTTGTAGATATTACTGCCATCCATGTTTTCCTCATAGGAAACCCTGTGCCTACCCTTCTAGCTGACGCGTGCTATTACCTGAGTTGGAGACACATTAAGAAAGGAGGTATGATTGCGTGTTGCGCTCCTCTATTGTATCAATGGACCCAAATGCACCTTCCGAAAAAGGGACCCGTCATAGAACAAGTGGACGAAAGTTGGGCCCAAAGGTTGGGAACCCTCAGATCAGCTGACTTATCTTGGTACTCTCTAGACTACGATACAGTCATATCCAGTTTTGGTCAATTCCCTAATGTTCCCCTCATCGGAACCCGCGGCTGTATTAATTTTAATCCTATATTGTCTGTGAGGTAGTTGGGGTATCCGATGAGTGGAACACCTGATGAGAAGGCTTTGGAAGCATTCTTAGTGCATGGTTTGAAAGCTGAGAACCCCGACCTACTCAAAAGAATCACAAAGGCATGGAAGGAGGTCCATAGGAAAGGAAAAGCTGAGTTGGGGAGAAGGAACAACATTACTAAAGAGCCTTACTTCATATGGGTCAGGGAAAGAGTGGAAAGAATCAAGATGCCCTTTGCCATTAAGGTGTCCGAGCCTTTGCCTGAGCCAAAGCCTACTCACGTCCCGATTGAGGAGGCCGAGGATCTCAAACCAACGATAGCCAGATTAGTAAAGGAAAATGAGCAACTTGAGTCGAAGCTTCAGAATGTTACTAAGGAGAAGAATGACTTGAAGTGGGAACTTCAGCGTAAGAACACTCAACTTGAAGCAATAGGAAGTTGGGCGAATGAAGAGGAGCAGCAGAAAAAGAGGGCTAAGGTATGTCTTAACCAAGCTAATGGAGCGATAGCTAGGCTTAAGGAGGAGCTAGATCAAGCTTACAAGAAGTGTGCCGAAAATAGGAAAGCTTGGCTCCTTGCCACTGAGAGGAAGAAGGCACTTAGAGAAGAGATGAGAGCGGAAATAGAAAAATTAAGCTCAGCTCTACGCCAGTCAAAGGCTTCTGAAGCAATGGAACGCCAACTTAAAGAGGATCTCATGAGAGTTGCTTATGTTGGGCCAGCAGATTGGGACAAAGTGTGTGGCGAGCTGAATAATCTCAAAAGGCTTGCGGAAGAGCAGAAGAATCATCTTGAGACTGTCCTGGCGGACAAAGATATTTGGGCCTCCGCGAGGAAGAAGGTGATTGATGAATGTACTGGTTATGAACACTCTATTCACATTCTAATAGCTGATAGAGATATGTACCGCAACAAGCTTAATGGACTAGCGGATTTTTGTAACTGGTTGGCTGAAGACTTGGTGTGGAAGCATAGGGATGCTTTGGAGACTCTCGACGAATCTACCCCTCAAGCAATCATCGATTTTGTTTGCCTGTGTAGGGAGATGTTGAAGAGGTTTAAAGAAGAGTTGAAGGAGCGCGAGGCTCGAAGGCCCAAGTTCTGAATCTTTATGTTACTTCTGTACTTTCTTGCTTTATGAATTGTACTAATGTCCGGATGATTATGTATCACTTGATTATTACAATCTTATGAATGAATGATACTTGATCTCCTTTGCAATAGTTTGTTTCTTAATATTCCTGTATAAATAATGTTTAATTCGAACGATTCCCTGAAAACAAATGCATACCATCCTGCATACATATCATTGCATTCGTTTTCCAAAACACTTAGCAATAAACTCATTTACTCTATCATTCTCCAAACAGAAAACCTGACTATTTGACACTGATACGAGACTCGCCAAACCTTCAATATGACGCTGGAACAGATTGAGGAGAACCAGAACACGATGAGGAATGATATCGATTCGCTGAAGGCTAAAATGGATCAGCTACTAGAAACTATGATGTTGCTTGCCCAGAAAGAGAAAGATGCTGAAACAGTGGCTAACGCCAAGAAGCTGGTTGAAAAGATAGGCACCTCTGGAGTTAAGGGAATCCCTCCTCCTGTTCACATAAACTTATCAGAACACTCGGCTCATCATGGATCCGTGAGCGATGCGGACGAGCAAGTTGATGCCTTCAACATACCACCTCCACCTCTTCAACTTGTTGGATCTGATCCATCTGCTGATCGGTTGCACGTACTAGAAGAGAAATTCAAGGCCTTGGAGGTTCAGACAACTCCCGGTTTGGATGCTGTCGACATGTGCTTGGTCCCTGGACTGGTAATCCCTCATAAGTTTCAGGTGCCGACGTTTGACAAATATAAGGGACTTAGCTGCCCTAAGACTCATTTGCGAGCATATTGTCGCAAAATGGCTGCCCACGTTAAGGACGACCCTCTTCTAATTCACTACTTTAAAGATAACCTCAGTGGGGCATCGCTGGAATGGTATATGTAGCTAGAGAAGAGATAGATTAATACCTGAAGGGATCTCTCTGAGGCGTTCCTCAAACATTATCAGTACAACACTGATTTAGCGCCAAACCGTTCTCAATTACAAGATATGACTCAGCGCAACAATGAGTCATTCAAAGAATATGCTCAACGTTGGAGGGAGTTGGCTTCTCGTGTTCAACCACCCTTGTTGGACAAAGAATTGATGGATATGTTCATGGGAACTCTGCAGCCTCAGTATTCGGACTGTATGATGGGATCTAGCTTCCCCAACTTTGCTGAGATTGTGTCAGTAGGAGAAAGAATCGAGAGCCAGTTGAAGAAAAAAGCTGCTATGGCTTCTACAAGCGGAGTTAAAAAGCCTTTTGTGAAGAGGAAGGATGAAGAAACCAATGCTGTCATGAGAGGATGAGGGGGTAGAGCCCCAGTGAATATACCGTATCAGCAAGTAGCTGCAGTTACACAAGCCCCACTTCAACCACCTGCTTAGCAGCCGAATTATCAGAATGTTCCTCCGCCGCAATATCAGAATGCCCCACCACAGAGGGAGCCAAGACCAAGAAGGCATATCGATCCTGTGCCAATGCCATATAGCCATATTTTTTCTCAACTGTATCAGAGTGGGCATTTGAAACTCAGGGATTTGAGACCAACAGTCTTCCCATATCCTCCCGGATACGATGCCAACGCCCATTGTGAGTTTCATAAGGGTGCTCCCGGCCATACCATAGAAAACTGCTATGCGTTTTAGAACAGAGTTTAAGATTTGGTTGAGTCCAAAGATCTTACTTTCACTCAGCGAGGCGCTAATGTTAAACACAATCCCATGCCCCCGCATAGAGGACAGTCTGTTAATGCTGTGGAAGAAGGCAACAGACAGAGATTAATTACAAGGGTTGAAGATATTCGTACTCCTATGGCGGTTATAGGAGAAAAATTGAAGAGATGTGGGATGATCCCTGAAGATAAGCTTGATAATTTGACTAATGAGGTGGTTAAGAAACATTTGCAGAAATTCCTGGATCAAGGTGTGATTCAGGTTGAACGCCGGGATGCAAGAGAGCAAAGCGTGGCTGTCATTAATATTCAGTATGATGCACCTGAAGGTCGTCAACAAAGACAAGTTCGTCCTGCTCCAGTAATCATTGAATATGATGGAGCTAATGTTTTCCAATAAAGACCAGTTCGTCCTGCACCTGTGGTTATTCAGTTTGATGAGGCGGATGTTAGCAAACCAAGGTAAGTGCGCCATGTTCCGATAACTATTGAGTATCCTGTTAGTGTTCCTGAGTCTGAAGTTTTTAAACAAGGGCCAGAAAAGGTAGTCATTGAGTATGGTGGTGCTAAGTGTGATGCTATAGTAGGACCAGGTGGAATGACCCGTAGTGGTCGAATCTTTGCAGCAAAACCAGTAGATGTGCCAAACAATGACAAAGGAAAGGCGATGGCTATACCAGTTGAAACTCTGAGTGCTGAATTATAAGAAGGGTTGTCATCTCCAAGAGGGGCATTCACACAGAAAGAGGCTGAAAAGTTTCTGAAGATAATAAAGAAGAGCGACTACAAGGTAGTCGATCAGCTGAATCAAACGTCTGCCAAGATATCTATGCTCGCCTTGTTGCTCAGTTCCGAGGCACATAGATCCTCCCTACTGAAGGTGTTGAGTGCTGCACACATTACCAAGGATATCACTGTAGCACAATTTGATGATGTGATAGCCAGTGTCACCACTGGCAACTTTTTGGGGTTTAATGATGACGATCTGACTGCTGAAAAGAAAAACCATAACAAGGCTCTTCACATTTCCTTTAGGTGTGAAGACATTTTGATATCTAGAGTCTTGGTGGATACTGGATCTTCCTTAAATGTGCTCCCAAAGACAACTCTAGAGAGGATGCATGTGAATGGGGTAATCATGAGGCCAAGTACTCTCATAGTGAAGGCATTTGATGGATCTAGGCGTGCGGTTATTGGTGAGGTGGACTTACCGATTAAGATTGGACCTACTATTTTTACCATTACTTTTCAAGTGATGGACATCTATCCTGGTTACAGCTGCTTGCTAGGAAGGCCCTGGATTCACTCAGCAGGGGCAGTCACGTCCACTCTCCATCAAAAACTAAAGTTCATTACCAATGACAAAATGGTTGTGATAGGCGGCGAAGAGGATATCCTAGTAAGTCATTTGACATCGTTCCGTTACATTGATGTCGAAGGTGAAATGGTTGAGACCCCTTTTCAGTCCTTTGAAGTGGTGAGTACACTGGCTGTGCAGCGAGCACCAGAGCATCAAGAGTTAAGATCATCAATGGCCTCATACGAGGAAGCTAAAGTTGTGGTCGAAGAAGGAAATGTCCAAGGCTGGGGAAAGATGGTTGAGGTCACTGAAAAGCTTGATAAGTCTGGGCTAGGTTATCGGCCATCCCGCAATTCAGCATTTGTTCCATACAATGGAAATCAAATCCCTCCTGTTGAGAAGACTTTCATAAGTGCTGGCCGCATCTTTGATTCTCCAGTAGCAATGATCATTGAAGACCATGTTGCTGATGAGCAAGCTTCTACAAGCTGGATCCGACAAGCAAGGCCTGGTGAAGAGCTCCAGAATTGGAAGGCCATTGAAGTCCCTCAGTTTTTCACACACCAAACGTAATTTTACTGTTTATCAAAAACCCTACGCTCTGCCCAAGACGTAGCGGAGCATTGTATGGGCCACCTGATGTTTTCAAACTTTGTTTATCATTAATGAATTTCAGTTTGCATTCAATTTTCGCTCACTTTCTTTCATTCTTTTTACTTTACAATAAATGGCAATATTTTTCGTGCACACACTTTCTTAAATAAACTGCATAAATCATGAACATGCAGAAAGACCACCGAGGTCCTTGACATAGACGCCGCTACAGGCCTATTCAACTTTGATTGCCCAATCTACCTAGCTGAAGAGGAAGGCGTGAAAGATTGTGAACTCCCCGACGAGTTGGCAAGGCTGCTCAAGCAAGAGGAGAAAATCATCCTACCGCACCAAGAGGACATTGAAGTCATCAACCTGGGTACTGAGGAAGACAGAAGAGAAGTAAAGATAGGTGCATCTCTTCAAATTGAAGTCAAGACTAAGTTGATAGAGCTCCACTGTGAGTACGCTGACGTATTCGCCTGGTCGTATCAAGACATGCCTGGGTTGGATACTGATATGGTTGTACACAAGTTACCGCTCAAGGAGGAATGCCATGCCGTCAAACAAAAGTTAAGAAGGACCCATTCGGATATGGCTCTCAAACTTCGTGAAGAAGTCCGAAAGCAGATTGATTCTGGATTCCTGGCAGTAGCAAAGTACCCACAATGGGTTACCAACATTGTGCCTGTACCCAAGAAAGATGGAAAGGTTCGCATGTGTGTGGATTACAGAGATTTGAATAGAGCTAGTCCTAAGGACGACTTCCCATTATCTCACATCGATGTATTGGTTGACAACACAGCTCAGTTCTCCGTGTTCTCTTTTATGGACGGATTTTCTGGGTATAATCAAATTAATATGGATCCAGAGGATATGGAGAAGACCACATTTATCACATCATGGGGCACCTTCTGCTATAAGGTGATGCCATTCGGACTTAAGAATGCTGGGGCAACGTATCAACGTGCAATGGTAATGCTCTTTCATGACATGATACATAAAGAGATTGAAGTGTACGTCGACGATATGATTGCCAAGTCTCAAACCGAGGAAGAGCACTTGATCAATCTGCAAAAGCTGTTTGTTCGATTGAGGAAGTTTAGACTGAGACTCAACCCCAACAAGTGCACATTTGGCGTACGATCGGGAAAATTGTTGGGCTTCATTGTAAGTCAGAAAGGAATCGAAGTGGATCCTGACAAGGTGAAGGCAATTCAGAATATGCCTGCGCCTAGGACAAAGAAAGAGGTTTGTGGCTTTCTGGGGAGATTAAACTACATCGCTAGATTTATTTCACATCTTACTGCCACCTGCAAACCTATCTTCAAGCTGCTAAGAAAGAATCAGTCAATCGCGTGGGATGATGATTGCCAAGGGGCATTTGATAAAATCGAAGAGTATCTGCAAGAACCACCGATCCTGATACTGCCTGTTCATGAAAGGCCACTCATTATGTACCTGACTGTACTTGACGAATCTATGGGTTATGTGTTAGGGCAACAAGATGAGACGGGAAAGAAGGAACATGCCATCTATTACCTCAGCAAGAAGTTCAATGACTGCGAGACAAGTTATTCCTTACTCGAGAAGACTTATTGCGCATTAGCCTGGGCTGCCAAACGTCTCAGGCAGTATATGTTGACCCACACTACTTATCTGATTTCCAAGATGGATCCTATTAAATGCATTTTTGAGAAACTTGCTCTCACCGGCAGAATAGCCCGATGGCAGATGCTTTTATCTGAGTACGACATTCAATACGTCACTCAAAAAGCCATCAAGGGTAGCATACTGGCGGACCATCTTACCCATTAATCGGTGGATGATTATCAGCCCTTGAAGTTTGATTTTCTAGACGAAGACATAATGGTACTAAAAGATTATGAAGAGCCAGGTCCAGATGAAGGGCCAGGGGAGCGATGGACTCTCATGTTCGACGGTGCCTCAAATGTTCATGGAAATGGAATTGGGGCAGTAATTAAATCACCCAAGAATTTCCACTTACCGTTCACAGTTAAGCTCTGCTTTCCATGCACCAATAACATGGTTGAGTATGAAGCTTGTATACTTGGACTGGAAGAAGCCATCAATTTAAGAATCAAGACTCTTGATGTGTTTGGAGATTCTGCTTTAGTAATACATCAGATTCGAGGTGACTGGGATGCCAAACATGACAATCTAGTTCCATATCGAGATTACGTGGAAAAGCTACTTCCCAGATTTGATGACATCACCTTTACCCATGTGCCTAGAGAGGAAAATCAAATGGCAGACGCTCTGGAAATTTTGGCTTCTATGTATAAACTGATATGGCCCAACCATCGGCCACATATTGATCTACAACGATTTGAAGAGCCCGCTCATTGTTTGGATGCTGATGAAAAGTCAGACGAAAAGCCATGGTTCTATGACATCAAACGTTATCTGGAAAAACAAGAATATCCAGAGGGCACTTTGGCGGTGGATAAGAGAACTTTGCGCAGATTGACATCAAATTTCTTCCTCAATGGGAATGTGTTATACAAGAGCAATCATGATATTGTGCTACTCAGATGTGTGGAAAAGCATGAAGCTGAGCAGATTCTGAAAGACATTCATGAAGGTTGTTTTGGTACCCACGCAAATGGGCATACTATGGCAAAGAAGATATTAAGAGCAGGCTATTATTGGCTTACCATGGAGGCTGATTGCTACCATCATGCCCGAACATGCCATAAATTCTAGATATACTCTGATAAGATTCATGTACCTCTCACTCCCTTGAATGTCTTGACTTCACCATGGCCATTTTCCATGTGGGGAATAGATATGATTGGGATGATCGAGCCAAAGGCCTTAAATGGACACCGCTTCATATTGGTTGCCATAGACTACTTTACCAAATAGGTTGAGGCTGCATCGTATACGAACGTTACTAAGCAAGTGGTCGCTCGCTTCTTGAAACACAACATTATATGCAAATATGGAGTGCCTAACCGTATCATCACTCAATGGGTCTAATCTCAACAACAAAATAATGGATGAATTGTGTGCTAGTTTCAAGATTGAGCACCATAATTCGACACCATACAGACCCAAGATGAATGGAGCCGTTGAGGCAGCCAACAAAAACATCAAAAAGATCATTCAGAAAATGGTGGTCACTTATAGGGATTGGCATGAGATGCTACCTTTTGTGCTGCACGGCTACCGTACCTCAGTGCAAACTTCAACAGGGGCAATTCCTTACTTATTGGTTTATGGCATGGAAGCGGTCCTTCCGATAGAAGTCAAAATTCCCTCATTGAGAGTATTGATGGAAGCTCAGCTTGACGAAGCAGAATGGGTGAAGACGAGGTTTGACGGACTCAATCTTCTTGAAGAAAAATGCTTGGCAGCAATATGCCATGAACAACTCTATCAAAGACGCATGAAGAAGGCTTTTGACAAGAAAGTGCATCCTCGGACATTCCAGGAAGGTGACTTGGTGCTCAAGAGGATTATGACCATGTATAATGAATCCAGGGGCAAGTGGACGCCAAACTATAAAGGCCCATATGTTGTAAGAGAGGCATTATCTGGTGGTACCTTGAAACTCGCAACTATGGACGATGATGAATTACCATACCCGGTGAATGCAGAGTACGTTAACCGATACTACGCCTAAAAAAGTGGAATAATAAAGCCGCTAAGTCGAAAACCTGAAAAGGCTACTTAGGCAAAAATGGAAATCCCGGTGGACCTGAAAAACTCAGTCCAGGCAAAAATCAGGGATAAGATAAAAGATATAGGCCCGCTGAGTTGAAAACCCGAAAGGGCGGTTCAGGCAAAAAAGGGCGTCCCGGTGGATTGAAAACCCGAAAGTGCGATCCAGGCAAAAGTTAGGGACAAATTCCAAGGCAAAGTATCTAGTCTGCATGTCCACTTGATCCTGATATACCATTGAAAAGAGGAATCAACCCAGCCGTCTTCCTACGAAGCAAGGTGTTGAAGTTATCAAAGTCGTAGGGACTATAGCAGTGTTGAAACTCAATAGAACCTCATTAATTTGTATTGCCATTATGTTTTTCTTGCACCGCAATTACCTCATTAAGGAATTGCATCCCTGTACATACTTACCCATTCCAGGGGCAAATCAATACAAAGAGAGATTTCTCACCAAATTGTGCTTATTTTTTACTTTATCTGTTTGTTTGCAAACTGATTTTGTTTTTGATAAACTGTGTTTTGAAACTTCGGTTAATAAAGACAATATTTGGAAACAATAAAATTTGTTTTGGTGTTGGGAGAACTAAAAAGGAATTAGATAGTCTCCAAGAGAACTTCACCACATGAAATCATCAAATCAGTTGTCAGTCGTCCTGGCTCTTCGCCACAAGCAGTGTAGTTTAATAGGAATGTACTTACTATATAATCTCCAGCAATGAATCTTGCAAGCCCAACAGGGGCAATCACGCTCCCTAGTTATCTTTAGCTTGTTCAAAAGGGTTCGAGTAGTCAAACTCTGTCACCATCCCCCATAAAACCCAAAGTCCAATCTTTTATTGGCAACTACTCAAAAGTCCACACTCGTTGGCATCTTCAAATCTACCCTTTTAAAGTCCAGTCTTCATTGGCAACCATCAAAGGTCCACCGTCATTGGCATCCTCATAACACCAAAATAACCCAAGTCCAATTCATTGGCAAACACAAAAAAAAACCAAAGTCCAATTGGCAAATCCAATCCGTGGTGATACGCACGACGAGGAAACTTATCCCCAACGCGCCCGATTATTTGCATCGTCATGTACATGACATGCTAGCATAACATTACATATTCATATCAAGCACTAGCATATCTTGTGCATTCATACGTGCATTAGATTCTCTAGCAGTTGCATCTTAGCATATGTTTCAGTGAATTTTGCAATGCATGGCATATTCATCCCCAGCAACATAGCATAACAGGATCCAGGATCTATTCGCAAGCATCTTGGCCAGTCCTCCACAAAATCGGCAGTATTCCTCTAAAAAGAGTTGATACCCCGCACGTGCTCACAGAATCCTATTCCCCAGGAAGTCATTCTTCAGCCAGGCAATTGATAATGACAACCCCCAGCAGCTGTTGCTATTCTTTCTCCCCAAGCAAAAGATATCCTAGAAAGTTTCTTGTGAGCTTTCCCCTACAGAGCTAGTGCATCTCCTCCGGCAGGAATTTTGCTTAACTATCCTTCCATCAAATTTACTTCAGAGATACTGCTTTGGTATCATCGGGGAACCTTAATGGATAAGGGACTACTTCGACGACCCAGAGAATCGTCTTTCTTCAGAGATACTACTTTGGTATCATCGAGGAACCTTAATGGATAAGGGACTGCTTCGACGACCCATAGAATCGTCTGCCTTTAGAGATACTGCTTTGGTATCATCGAGGAACCTTAACGGATAAGGGACTACTTCGACGACCCAGAGAATCGTCTGCCTTCAGAGATACTGCTTTGGTATCATCGAGGAACCTTAACGGACAAGGGACTGCTTCGACGACCCAGAGAATCTTCGACCTTCAGAGATACTGCTTTGGTATCATCGAGGGACCTTAACGGATAAGGTACTACTTCAATGTTCCAGAGAATCTTCTGCTTCCAAAGATACTGCTTTGGTATCGTTGAGGAACCTTAACGGACAAGGTAGTGCTTCAATGTTCCAGAGAATCTTCTGCTTCCAAAGATATTGCTTTCATATCGTTGAGGAACCTTAACGGATAAGGGACTGCTTCGACGACCCAGATAATCTTCGACCATCAGAGATACTGCTTTGGTATCATCGAGGGACCTTAACGGATAAGGTACTGCTTTAATGTTCCAGAGAATCCTCTGCCCCCCCCCCCTTCGTAGATACAACTTTGGGTATCATCGAGGAACCTTAATGTGTAAGGGACTGCTTCGACCACCCAAAGAATCTCAAGTTATTATGTTAATTTTGTACTCCGCTACCTCATTCTGCCAGTTCTTACTCCATAAGTACATGTTCCTCTTGATAGACAAATTTTGGGGTCTTCTTATATCTAATTACCTTCTACCCTAAAAACGAACGCCAGGCAGCAGTTCATTTTCTCAGGTTCAAGACAATTAGATAGGGGCATCTGTCATACCCTAAATTTGTCCTACCCTATTGTGTTTCTTATAATAAGCATGATTGTGGCTTAATGACTTCATTCTAGATCATCATGGCCATGGTCCTCTGAAAAATTGGGTCATAAGAGTCTTGTGTGGGCATATAGTAGTGATTACAGGCTTTTGCAAGTGGTTTGAATTCAGGTGAAGGAAAAAGCAGGAGGTGCCCTTATTTTTTAATGGCTAAGCAGTCAAGGCAAGATCAAATACCCTAATCGTATGGCTGGTTTATTTCAAGACGTGATCAAAGGGTTCTTAAGCTGTATTTTATGATAATTTCAAGTCTTCCCTCAAATCCATGTTCAGCCACGTTGATGATAGAGCCATATGATATGGTCCAGTTATTCTCAAGTCATGCTTTGGTTGCTCTCAAGATTAGTAGCAAGTTGCGATTGGCCGAGCTCAGACGGTGAGCCAACTAAGAGTCAATTTGACTTAATTGTTGACATAACTAATTTGTTGTTAATTAGAATGAGTTTTGATAATTGGCTAAATATCAACCTCAAGTTATCCAATGGGTTCTAAGTTAATTCCAATTATTTGGTCTTAAGTCATGGCCATATTACAATTCACTTTCCAAGATTAGTTCAAAGCCTCGTATCTATTTGATTAGGCCGTGAATGGTTTGATGCCACATTTGATTAATCCATGGTCGTGGTTTGGTGCCGTATTTAAGATTGCTTGCAACACGAACTATAAGAACGCGTAATGAAGGTGCAACATTTCATAGGTCCAATTAAGGTTTCATATGCGAAGTCAAGTCCATTTGTGATTCAAGTTGGAATTTGATCAAATTTGGTGCTTTTGGCTTAATTTACTAAAGTCATATTTGGTTTCATTTGAAAGTTCGAGATTTGGTTTTTGCTCCATCTTTACTCAAGTAAGCATGAAGGTCCAAGGCATTCAAAATTGATCCATTCAAGTTTGATTTAAGATTGGATCTTTGGCGTGGAAACATATTCATCATTCAATTCAAATTATGGCACTAAAATGTTAACAAAAAAAGAGGAGTCCAAATACAAAAAAAAACCATTACTTCTTTTTTGGGCCCATTACTATCACCAAGAAGTACAAAAAATGGAAAACTAATAATTGACAAAACCAAGAGAGACTTTTCCAAACTCAGCCCGTTACAATACACCATCCCAAAGGCCTTTGCCACTTGATTCTTGAGCATGCCTTAAACCACACAGCCTGCAGCACAACAGACAAAACCTACTATCCAAGTCCTTGCGCCAAAATCGTATCAACCAAGACTGGCACAATGAGACAAAACCTGCCAAAATTTCTCAGCAAAACCAGTTACACCAAAACGTGAAAAACTGAGCATTTATGAGTTATGACACCAAACCACACAAACTTGCCTCAAATATTCTTCCTAAACACAAATACAACTCATGTCATACAAACATCAAAACCATTCATCACAATTCCAACCAATTCATTTCATAATAGAAAATTTCCACAAACCAAGTACCGATCCATGCCACAATTCAAACATTTGCAAAATTCCAAATCATAAACTAATTTATGTCACATTTTCTAAAATAATTCAAAAAATCATGTTGATTCAATCACCAAATTTCATTCCAAAGTTCATATTTCAATTCACTCACATACAGTTTCGCATCCAAACAATTCACCCAAAAGTCAATTCATTCCTAACTGGATTCAGGACTTAGTTTATCATGCTAATTCATTTCAAACCTAGGCATATCAAGTCAAAGTGTGCAGAGTTTGCAGCAGTAAGAAACAGACAAGAAAGGATACAGTCTGAGCAAGCAGAAAAAGATACAGAGCATAGCAGAAGCCTGTGTTTCACCAAATTGGAATTTTTTTTCTGAACGCTAAAAAAGGGCATCGCAGGGAATACCATAAAAAACATTCAAATGCATCTTTCAAGAAAATCAAAGGGGAATTCTACACTATATGAACCATCATTCATCAGTTCATAAAAAAAACGAGGAAAGTGACCTTGAAAAAAAACCAGTGGACGAAAAATCTCCTGCCTAAAAAACTTCTTTCATTCTTCCTATAACGCACCATCATCGTCAACCAACTTCCTTCAATCTTCGACCACCAACCTTTAATCTTCGACCACCTTTGTTTCACTTACCGAACCTTCAATCAACCATCCGCGTTTTCATTACCGCACAACCATTGTCACTATTATTCTTCAACAACAACAACCTTGTTCTTACCTCGATGCCATTCCGTGCCAAACTAAGCTCCGTTTTCGAATGAATCTGAATCGAAGCTCTAAATAAGACCCGGAGACCTTACCCGTGTTTGCAGAATTAGGCGTGATTCCATACCTAGAAGAAACCCTTTGTTCTTCTTCTCATCCGTCGCAAGAAAACCACCGTGTCGCAGAACAAAGAAAGGAAGAAGAAGCTACTTTTATGTGTAGAGACCCTTCAAGAGACTTCTTCAAACTAGTATTTCGCTTGAGCTCTGTTCTTCACTTTAAACTCCATTTGCGTGAACCTCCATTTGCTGTTGATTTTCGAGTATAATATTTATTCATTTTGGTTTGGTTGATTGATTCTGGGTATATTTTGAAATTAGGGTTTAGTTTAGGATTGGCTTCGATTTTAGAACTTGGTGAGGTTTTAGAAAAATCTATGTTCAGATTTAAAAAGAGGAGAAAAAATGATCTAGGGTTCATGTAGAGTTCTCCGTGTTTGGTGGTGGTGTCGCCGGAGAAGACGGTGGCGGCCACCGCGCGCCGCCGCTTCTCCGGCCGTGGTTTAGGGTTCCGACGAGAAAGGTAGAGATGAGGGAAGGATAAAGGGAGAGAAAGCGAACTGTGAGAGAGAAGGTTGGATTGAATGAGCTGAGTTTTTTCTTTCCTCATTTTTATTTCTTCTGCCACGCGTGTACTAGTTGGTGAGGGTGGCAAGCATGCACCGGTGACAAGTGTCACCGGTCTTGGCATTTTTGGATCCCACGCGTCCCTGTCTACGCATCCCCACCGTATGCCTTCGCATCTTAACCCTCATATCAGAGTCAAAGGGCTGACTCATTGAGGGATCCAACGCTCATGGTTGGCCGAGGTCTACGGTAGACCTCCCCTGCGTGGGCTCACTTGTTTGGGCCTGGATTGTTTTTCTGAGTATACCCCCCCCCCCCCCCCCCCCCCCCTTTCTACTAACAAATTCTAGCCCATTAATTTTCCTTTTTATCTATGTATTTTGTTGTTTTTTTTAGGTTTTAACGTTTCACTTTTTAATATAATAAAAAACAACATTTTATTAACTTATAAAAAAAAACAACTTATTTCTTTTATTAAAAAAACCTTAAGATTTATTTACTAATTCAATTAATTTCTTCAAAATTATTTATTTAATGTTAATTAATTATTTTCATAATTAATTTTATTAAATATTTGATTTTAACTTAATTAATTACATTAGTTCAATTTTTCTTAATCCAAAAACACTTCTAACTAATTTCTAAAATTCTCTTCATTAATCAAGTTTTAATTAATCTTATTAAACCTCTTTATTTAATACTAATTAACTTTAATGGTTAATTTTATTAAATATTTTAGTTTAATTTGATTAATTACTTAAATTTCCACCATTTTCTAAAAAAATTCCTAATATAATTTGGTTTAGATTTCCCCTCCTTAGCTAATCTTAGGAATTTAGGATACTAGCTAACTAACATGCTTGATTATATTTCTTCCCCCCGCTTTGTTTGATTTTTGATCCTTGTGTGGTGTTCATGCTTTTCTCATATGGATTATTATCTTGCCTTGATTATCTATGTCATTCATTATATGCTTGTCCAAACCAAAAATCCTTTTCAAACTAATATCTTGACTTAATGTCAAGCCCCTTTGAATACCTTGTAAGTCGATCGTTTTCACGATCGCAGTCGACCTCACAATACTTCCTCTTGGGCTTTATGCAACGATAATTGTTGCACATTTCACTTTGGTTTGTATGCGTGTATGTGATTGCCTTACTTTAATTATGGCTCGATTATTCCCACTTGATTAATTACACCCCTCTCCCATAAGATTAAAATCAACCCCTTTTTACAACAATAAACAAGCTTGATCCAACGTCAAGTATTTTCCAAATCAAATTCAATTAATCTCCAACGCACACTTGATCCATATATCAAGTCCCTTCATCTCTTGTAAGTCGAGCTCTTTTGCCTCGCCATCGACCTTACCTTGAACCATTAGGACCTCCTTTCCATTAGTCCTTTAACCATTCCATACACAATTTTAAACCTCGATCAACATCGAGTATTTTTCAAATCAAATCAATACACTTAACCATATCTAAATATCATTTCTTAAAAGGTGAAAAAGAGGGGGATCAAGTCTTTGGTCTTTCTCCTCAATTGTTTGGGTGCGAGTTCTCTTACTCGTGTGTGGACAATTGACGCCTTTAAAACACTTGTAATCCGACAACACTCAAATTTCTTTTTCCATTATTAAAGCACGTAATCTCTACTTAAACATCATTTCTTAAAAGGTGAAAAGGAGGGGGATCAAGTCTTTGGTCTTTCTCCTCAATTGTTTGGGTGCGAGTTCTCTTACTCGTGTGTGGACAATTGACGCCTCTAAAACATGCGAAACTCGACCACATTCAAACCTTTTTCTAAGCAATTGTTAAAACACTTAATCCCTATTTAAACACACTTTACTAAAGGTGAAGTGAGGGTGGTCGAGTCTTTGGCCCTTCTCCTCAATTGTTTGGGTGCGAGTTCTCTTACTCGTGTGTAAACAATTGTCACCACTAAAACATCTAAAACTCTCCTTGTGCGATCGAAACCCTAAAAACACGTTCAAATCAAATCATTTTCTCAATCAAACTCTTTAACATACTTGATAATATATTCAAACAACTTTTTAAAAGGTGATGTGAGGGGGGCCAAGTCTTTGACCTTTTTCCTCAATTGTTTGGGTGCGAGTTCTCTTACTCGTGTGTGGACAATTGGCGCCTACATAAAAAACACTAACCAAACAACCGTAGTCGTGAACTACGAATGCTCTGACTTTCCCATTGCACGAGGGAATACGTAGGCACAAGGGTTCTGATCCTTGCCGAGCACACTAAAAAAAATCACCCACTTTCCATTTTAAAAACCAATCATTTTACCTTAGAAGATAACAAACAAACCTAGCTAACATACCTCACGAATCGATTCAAGAGGTTCCCGTTGAGTACAACGGACGTAGAGGGTGCTAATACCTTCCCTCTTGCGTAACAGACTCCCGAACCCGAATTTGGTTGCGACGACCATGTTCTTATCTCCCTTTAAAGGTTTTATCAATATTTTCCTATTCCTTCCTTGGAATGAATAAAGTTCGGTGGCGACTTTGTTTCGAACAGTTTTTTCCGCGTCCATCGCGAGGATCGTATTTTTCGAGGTACGACACACTGGTAAAGAACTTGAATGAGGAGAAGGAGATGGTTAACACCTACAAAGCTAAGTTGGACGAATTGAAGTTTAAGGTGAAGATCCTGAAGAAACAATTGAAGATTACCTGGATTTTTTTATTTGTAGTGTTCATTACATTTGTTGTAATAACAATGACGAAATAGGTTATAGTTGATTAGGTTTGTATGTCGACCGATGGTGTAATGATTGATGTATTGGTTACCTTGGATTCATGTGATGATGTTATGGTGTATTGAATATGATACAATTATGTGATATTATGAATATGATACAATTAATATTACTACCTCTGTCCCAAATTATAAGTCACTTTGCCAAAAAAATTTGTCCCAAATTATAAGTCACTTTACAATCCCAATGCAACATTAATTACTTTTTTCCCAACATACCCTCTATTATTTATTATTATTTATTTTTTCAATTCTTTAAATTTCTCTTTCATCAATAATAAATGAAGGGTAATATTGTAAAGTTATACATAATTTGTCTTTCCCATACAACAGTAATTATGTTTCTTAATATGCGTAAAAGGTGCAAAACGTCTTATAATTTGGGACGGAGGGAGTATTATGATAAATTTATCACAAATGTGAGTTGTAT
Source organism: Lathyrus tuberosus (assembly GCA_022829125.1). Taxonomy (NCBI): domain Eukaryota; kingdom Viridiplantae; phylum Streptophyta; class Magnoliopsida; order Fabales; family Fabaceae; genus Lathyrus; species Lathyrus tuberosus. Next base: position 885,114 of record JALAZF010000740.1, read on the forward strand.
TTTCTACTGTGATATGGTGAACAATAATACAGGTTAAAAAAATGGGATTAATTATAAAAGCAGGATAATATTTGTTACTTTTGTAGAAAATGTAACAACGGTTATATATCATAACCGTCATAATATCTCGTGCGCTGTCCAGAAAAAAATAAATATCAAAATGGCGCAGTTAAGAATCAAACCTAGGACCATTATTATTATCACAACGGTCTTTTGGAAAATCTGTTGTGATAGGGTGCGCGCTTTCCAGTTTATTACAACGGTTACTGGTCCGTGATTGTAAGTATCATATATACAACCTTACTCTACATAACAACGCCTGGGCCCGCGTGATTATATATCTTTCCCAACCGTTGTTAAATGGGTTTTCCGTAGTAGTGATATGAGAATTGGAAGGAGGGTTGGTAACCAGTACTGGCAAGTAGAGTATTTATATGATGAACACACTTGTCATAAAACAACCAAAAATAGACAGGCTAAGACCGAATGGTTGGGCAAGTAGTTTAGCCATGTACTAAGGCATAATCCTGACTTGAAGTCAGCTGGTTTAGTAGTTATAATCTTTGAGAGATAGGGAGTTAAATTGTCAACTGATCAGGCTTATATACCTAAGAGAAGAGCAAAGCAGATTATTCAAGGAGCATGAAGGGATCAGTTCAACCATCTAAGAACATATGCTAATGAGCTTCACAACTCAAACCCTAATAGTAACATTATGTTGCAATGCTCAAACTCTACTGATAGACCTGTATTTGAGAGAGTTTACATATGTTTAGAGGCATGTAAGGCTGGTTTTGCATACTATTATAGGCCACTTATAGGTCTTGATGCATGTTTTCTGAAAGGTGACTTTGGTGGGCAGTTGATGTCAGTTGTATAAAGGGATGGAAATAACAAGATATTTCCAATATCATATGTTGTTGTAGAGGCAGAAACAAAGGACTCTTAGGAGTGGTTCTTAAATCTATTACTTGATGACTTGCAAGGCCTAAATCAAAGGGCATATGCTTTCATTTCAGATCAGTAAAAGGTAATTTACAATATTCAACTGAATTGATTTGTGACATTAATTATGAGCATTATTTATATGCATTAGTTGTGACTTTAATTGTGAACTACATGGTCTTGTCCCAGCTGTTCCAGGTTTGAGTGAGCATGTAGAACAAATACTATGTGTGAAACATTTGTATGGAAATTGGGAAAAAATTACCACAAGATGAAGTTGAAGTACTGCATGGCTACAATTATTCAAGGATGGGAAAGGGCAATGTTGAGGTTCAAAGGGTTGAATAAAGCTTCTTTGAATGACATGAAACAGGCGTCAGCTGAATATTGGAGTAGGTTACATTTTAAGACTTACCCTGAATGTGACTGTCATACCCCAAATTTTGACCACTAAGAGTTCCCATCATTGTGAAAATCATCATCACAATATGGACGAACCATCATACTTCATTAGTCTCCCCAAAGATGGGTGAGCATCCACTACAATCAAGCTTAGGGTTTCAAGCCCTCTCAGAGCTCTTAGACAAAGGATCAATCAAGGAATGACATGATCTTCAACTTGTATAACCTCTCAAACATCCACAAAGGATCAAGAGGACTCCCACTTCAAGGATTAAGCACAAGGCTGCTCCCTTCTAGGTGGATCAAGCCTCAAGATCGCCAGTGTCACCAAATTAGGGTTTTGGTCGACCAGGGCCTCCAGATGGAAATATTCCTCTGGACATGAGCCAATGCTTCAAAGCATAACTTGAATTACTCCATGGGACCTCATGAACCCCATCATCAAGTCAATTTAGCCTCAGGGGATGCATTCACTAAAAATAAGGAATTAGGGTTTCTTGACCTAATTCACCCCTAAGTTGACTTTTGGGACAAATCATGAGCCAAGACCTCAAGAGATTATTTTAGGGTCCCTAACACACCACATTGATCCATTTGCAACAATGGATTGATCCAAGAAGCTTGAGCAACAAGTTTGAATTTCATCAGAACCACAATTAGGGTTTCGCGGGAAAAGTCAACTGTGCCTTTGACTTTTGACCAGGACATGCTCCCAAACCCTAGGACATGATTCAATACACCCTATAACACATATGAAATCAATCCATCAAGTTTGATTTAGGTCAAGGACTTAATTTCATAGAGGATCGCACAGTTTGGAGTTCATCTGACAAAAAGTCAACTGTGCACAAAAGTCAACTTTGACTTTTTGAGATTTTTCACAACTATGGTTCTTTGACCCTAAAATGATGTTAATGTATGATTGGAATCATAATTCATCAAGAAAAATCAAGAAAATTGGGATAACTTGTAAAAGGGGTAACCATAAAAACTTAGAAATTTTTCTAAGTTATGGAACAAAGTGGCTAGGGTACCACCTTTGGAGGATCATAACTCCTAAACCACAAGACCATTTTTCCCCATCCAAAGTTGGATTTGTAGCTCTCATGGCCCTCTACAAAAGCTTCAAACACAACTCATTCCAATTCCTCATGGATTTTAAGTTATGGAATGATCAAAATCACAAAAAGTGAAAATGTCACTTTTTTCCAACACTTAGTGAAATTTTCACTAAGTCAGAATCTGCCTTCACTTTTTTCCAAATGTAGGGGGATTTTTCACTTGGATCTAAAAGTTATCAAAACCAACTATGATCAAAAAGTTGTTGTATCATATGAGAGCTTTCCAAAATGGCCAAGAACTCCATCAAAGTCCACTTGAGCCATGAGATATGACAATGCTAATATGCCTTGCTGAAAACTATCATGGCAAGGCAGATTTGGGAGTTTTGCTCGATTTGCTCAAATTTTTCAAAGGGCAAGCAACTCTATCCATCTGAACACCTCAAGGGGGGACCAAGGAGGAACCAACTTTGATCCCAAGCCTCCCAGTCTTTGGAACCAAAAGTAGCATGCCAAACCTAGAAATACCTAAAAGAGGGACAAGACTCCAATTTTGGATTAGAGCATTTAATGGATGCACCAAGGTGGCATGGACTGAGCCATTCCCAACTGAATTCAGTCAAGACTTATCCAAGACCAAGGGAACCAGCAGCCTGTGCCATAACCTCTAGTCAATGGCTAAAGGAGACTTGGATTCTCATTGCTCAACATTGGCCAAACCTCTGCTGCAGTTGCCATTCACTATTGCAGCCAAAACAAACTTGCTCTACTATAAACAGAGCTTAATTGTGTTCAGTTTGAGTACACCAAAGCACTACAACACTTGTTTTCCTCAAAATCTCTTTCTCTAGGCAAAAATACCTTCTTTAGCAAGGTAACTCTGAGTTTTTGAGTTAGAGAGAAATTCCACCATAGCTCATGATCCAAACACATCCAATATGTCATATCTAAGCTATCCAAACTCTCACAAGTGACCTGTAACACCAAAATCACAAAGTCACCTCTCAAAACCTCAAAATAGGACTTTTGTGCATTTTTCAAGCCATGTCTTAATTCAGTCACTTTCTAAACCAGATAAAACCTCAAACACACTCTAAATATCATCCTTAAATTATCCCAAATGGTTCCACACATCTGGAACACCATTTGAGAGAGTTGCTATTTTGGTCACTTTTGCCCCTTTTGCAAGAAAGAGCTCAAGCTTGCTCCTGAGGTTTTCAGCTGATTCCAACCATCCTAAAAGCTTCTAAGAGATCATTTGAGGGTGTCCAAAGTGTTAGTTCTTGTATTGTCTGGAATTTTGGTAAAACAAAGTTGAACAATGTTGATGTCGTATGTCTGATATCATAACATTGGTTCCTAACATTAGTTGTTGCAGGGTTGAAGTTTTATATCCTGATGTTATACTTGATGTCTTGACATCAGTTATCAAAACATCAGAACATCAGGTTGTAATGTTTTAGGGTTGCGCATGTTAGTGTGTTTTGAGGAGATCTGTTAGAGAGATTGGATGCGAATATCTTGGAGAAGATATTTTCAATCAGATAATTTGCAGATCATGGAGCAGATCATGTAACTAACATTAGGGCTGATTTAAAAAGATTTAAAAAGATTTAAAGATCAAATCTGTTTTAAATTCTGGTGTTAAAACAAATCAAATCAGATATTTTGGAAGGGGTCCAAGCCCAAGACAGAATACTATAAAAGCAGCCTCAACCCTTGTTGGAAAAGAACGAAGAAAGAGAGCTAAAGACTGAGTGTCATTTGTATCTTCGTGTGTGTTTTTGTAAACCATTCATGTTTGAATTGGTGTTACTATTTTGAGTTGTAAGTGTATTCACTCTAGAGCTTTTAAGCAAGAGTGCGTTGTTCTTGATCAAAGCTGTTAAGCAGAATCAAGGTGGGTTTTAAAGTGTAATCATTGGATTGCATCACTGAGGTGATTTAGGGAGTGAGTGGTTTCTCATACCTAAGTGGTTTCTTAGGTAGAAGTGTCATTGGGTAGTGATTAAGTTAGGTAGATGTCAACTGGGATTGTTGAGTCTGTAATTTAATACTACTAATAGTGAATTTCCTCCCTGGCTTGGTAGCCCCCAGACGTAGGTAGTTAGACCGAACTGGGTGAACAATTCATTGTGTTATTTACTGTTGTTATTACCTTGTTCATATAGAAGATTGTGTTGTTGTGACATCACACTTAACATCACACATTTGATACCAGAATTTCAATTGGTATCAGAGCAAGCATCCTGCTCTGCATCTAGGTGAGATCTAGGGCTGATACTTTCTGGTGCAATAGACAAGGAGAGTGGTGGATTTGTGAATAGACACCCTATTCTAGATGGCTCTAATTATGACTATTGGAAACCACGGATGGTTATCTTCTTGAAGTCATTAGACAGCAGGGCTTGAAAGGTTGTCTTAAAAGAATGGAAAGCACCTATTATTTTTGAAAAGGATGGTACAACAAAGCTAAAACCTGAGGAAGATTGAACGAAGGAAGAATATGAGCTCGCACTTGGAAATTCTAAAGCCTTGAATGCCATCTTTAATGGTATTGACAAGAACATCTTTAGGCTGGTAAACACTTGTGAAGTAGCTAAGGAAGCTTGGGATATCTTGAAGACTACTCATGAAGGAACCTCCAAAGTCAAAATGTCAAGACTTCAACTTTTTATAACAAAGTTTGAAAATCTGAAGATGAAGGATGATGAAACCATTCATGATTTTCACATGAATATTCTTGAGCTGTCCAATGCTTCTAGTGCTTTAGAATAAAGAATGACTGAAGAGAAGCTAGTAAGGAAGATTCTCATATCCCTTCCCAAGAGATATAAAATGAAGGTGACTGCTATTGAAGAAGCTCAAGACATCAGCAAGATGAGGGTTGATGAGTTGATTGGTTCTCTTCAAACTTTTGAGTTGGGATTGAATGAAGAGCCTGAAAAGAAGACCAAAAGCATAGCTTTGGTGTCTAATACTGAAGATGGTAAGAAGGAGTGCAATTTTGAAACTCAGGAGGAACTTTCAAATGCTGTTGTGATGCTTGGGAGACAGTTTAAAAAGGTGTTAAAAAGAATGGACAAAAGCTATAGACCTAATGTTAAGAACATCACATCTGACAACAACAGGTCTAGTGATCAAGTGAAGAAAACAAGAGATGAAGAAAAGTCCAATCATGTCAAAAGAGTCCAATGCTATGAGTGTGAAGGTTATGGTCATGTTAAGAAAGAATGTCCTACATACCTCAAAAAGCAGAAAAAGGGGTTATCTGTGTCCTGGTCTGATACAGATAGTGAAAGTGAAGAAGAGAATGCCAAGCATGTTAGGGCATTGACTGGACTATGTGCCTCTGATGGAGAGTCTAGTGATGGTGAATTGACCTTTGAAGAGCTGGCATCTTCTTATCAAGAGCTGTGTCTGAAAAGTGAAGAGGTCCTTCAAGAAGGGGAGAAGCAGAAGAAGATTATTGTTCAGCTTGAGACTGAGAAAGCTGAACTTAAGAATGAAGTTTTGTTGTTAAAATCCCAGATTGATCAAATGTAAAAATCCATTAGAATGTTAAATAGTGGAACAGACACTCTGGATAAAATACTTGAAGCTGGAAAAGGGGCAAGTGATAAGACTGGTCTAGGATATGAGGGCGAGAAGAAGATATCTGCAGAGGCTAGTTCTTCTGGGGTTAAACAAAACATTCCTCATCAGCATGAAAAAGGACATGGTTCTGGAATTAAGAAGGGTGTCCCTCACCTTGGGCCACAAAATAATGGAAAGGGCTATGGTCCTGTACCTAAGAAGTTTATGCCTCAACCTCAAGGAAAGCCTCAGGTTTCTGGAGCTAGACAGTATATGCCTCCCCAATACCATAGGAGTATGCATGCTTCTGGTCTCAAACATAACATGTTCCATCTGATGTCTCAACATCAAGGGAAAATGTATGGTTTTGGACCTAATAATGTTGTGCCTCATGGTTATGGCAGAAGAAGGCCGCATCATCATGGTAAAAGACAACCTAATCACTACAGAAGACAACCTAATTATGGGAGAAGACATCATCAATATTTTGACAAATGGCAGCCTCAGCATTATGACAGAAATCATCATCAAGGTGTTAGATATTTCAATCACTTCAGAGAAGAGATTCAAAGAGTGAGATGTTACTATTGTGGAAGATTTGGCCATATACAATCTTCTTGCTTTAAACTGCATGGTTATCCCAAATCTGTTCCTCAACCTAGACAGAAGCAGAACATGCCTCAAGCTGTTAAACAATGGGTTCCTAAAGCTGCTGTCACATGTCTATTAGCTCACTCATCTGTTAGAACCCCAGCCATGGATGGTTGGTATTTTGACAGTGGTTGCTCAAAGCATATGACAGGTTTCAAGAATCATTTGGTGGATATCAGGACTTGCTCCACAAATGATGTAACTTTTGGTAATGGAGAACAAGGGGAAGCTAAAAGAGTGGGAAAATTGAATTGTAAGGCTGGACCTAATCTTGAAAATGTACTTCTTGTCAAAGAATTGACTGCTAATTTGATTAGCATCAGTCAATTATGTGATGAAGGATTCAAGGTTAACTACACTAAAGATGAATGTTTAGTGACTAATGAGAAGAGTGAATTCGTTATGAGGGGAGTTAGATCCATAGATAACTGTTATTTATGGGTTCCTCAAGAGTCCAGATCATCATGTAATGTCAAGGATGATGTTATGACATCTGAATGTGACATTAGAAGGAGCACCAAACAACCTAGTGTTATGCAACTATTCAGAGGAAATCTTGAAGAAACTAAGGACATAAAGGTTGATCACTCAGATATGTAGGGTAATTACAATTTCCCTAAAAATAAGTGGGCTGAAATTTGTGAAGTCCTAAGTAGAAATTTGGACATGTGGAAAAGGCATCTGAGGTTAGTGACTTATGGTGTGCATTTATTAAATTTCAAAAATTTAAAAGGAAATTTGTTTTGGTGGGGAAAAACATTTATTGGCTTTTAAGTGACCAACAAAAGCATACCCCTTACCTTAGGCTATCATTCCCTATTGTTCCTCTCACACGCTACGTCCATCTTCACACTCCAAGTCCGTTCATCTTCCCCCCCAAGAACAGAAATTACAAAACACCTTTGTTCATCAGTTGTTACACAGGAACGATGTCTAAAAAAATGTCATCTCCATTCAAGAATTCTGCGTCCAAAAGTTCCACTCATGCAAATTCTAGGGTTTTGACAGAAGAGGTATCTTTGGACGAAGCTATGGACATTGTTCCTATCTCTATGATTCCAGCTTCAGAAAAGAAAAGACCTGATAAGTATCAACCTAAGAGGCCTTCAAAAGGTAACACTTCTCATCAGTCTGAGGGTAGGAAATTTGATGATAGTGAAAGTAGAGTGTTTGTCACTAGTGTATTGTTTGGAGATAAACCTACTCCTAAGACTACCACCCCTCTTCATCAAGCTGTTGAAGAAAGGGTAGATGTGGACAAAAGTATTGATCAAATTGTCACAAAATTTTTTGAGAAAGGGATTTCTGTGAAGGGAATATCTAGACCTCTGAGTCAAATGGCTGCTGATCAATCCGTTAGAGAAAAGGGTGACATGGAAACTTCTGAAACCAATCTTCATAGATTGGCTATCTCTGTCATTGAAGATGCTGAGATTGATGATGAAGTTGAAGCTGAAGCTGAAAGAGAAAGGGATACTCATGTTGAAGATGAGGTTGATGTTGAACATGATGTTGGAACATCACCTGTTAGGGATGTTACTCCTAGTCCCAGAGGGAAGAAGAAGGCTGATGTGGTGGATGTTGTTGACTTATCTGATAATGAAGTAATTGGTAATGTTGTTCCTGGTATTGCCAATAGATCGAAGACTAGAAAAGGAAAGACTGTGGAATCTTCTCCTAAGATAACAACTGAAGGCAAGAAGAAAAAGACATTTGTAGTTGGTCCAACTAAATCTTAGAGCAAGGTTGTTGTGACCCCCAAAAAGAGAAAGATTAGAGAAGAATCTGAATCTGAGTATGATGTTGAGGAAGATGTTCAAGACATCATCCCTGTCAGAAATTCCATTTTGAAGAGAATTTCTGATAAGGTTCCTGAAGTGCCAGTGGACAACATATCCTTTCATTATGCTAGCAGTGCTCCAATGTAGAAATTTGTGTGTCAAAGGAGATTAGCTCTGGAAAGAGAGCTGGGCAAAGATGCATTGGAGATGAAAGAAATTATGGAGCTCATTCATGCTGCTGGCCTGTTGAAGACTGTGACAAAATTTTATAAGTGCTATGGTGGACTTGTTAAGGAATTTGTTGTTAACATTCCTATAGACATTTCTGATAAAAGAAGTATAGACTTCATGAAGGTGTTTGTTAGAGGTAAGTTTATTAATTTCTCTCCTAGTACCATCAATAAGTATCTGGGAAGAGATGAGCAAGAGGGTTGTGAACTGGAAGTGACTGATAATGAGGTGTGTAAAGAGATCACAACCACTCAAGTGAAGGTTTGGCCACTGAAAGGTAAGTTGACAGCTAGCAAACTCAGTATCAAGTATGATATTTTGCACAAAATTGGAGCTGCTAACTGGGTACCTACTAATCACAAAACCACCATAGCCATGGGATTAGGAAGGTTTATCTATGTTGTTGGGAAAAAGGTCAAGTTCAATTATAGAAATTACATATTTGATCAAGTTGTGAAGCATGGTGCCACTAATGCTATCAAGATGCCTATAGCATTCCCTTCACTTGTCTGTGGAATGATCTTAGATTAACATCCTGGAATTTTAACTAGTTCAGATGTAGCATGTAAGAGGGAGTCAGCTTTCTCCTTGCATCCCAAGCTGTTTGTTGGGAATCATGTTCCAGACATTGTTGTAACATCAAGTTCTGGTGTTAAGAAGGCCAGTACTAAAACTGAGTTTATTGAAGAATTGAAGGCGGTCTGCAAGGATCTTGATATGGTTATCAGTACTAGCACTGCTAGGAAGATGAAGATTGAGCAGATGATCAAATCCTTGGAACAGGGTGAAGATGATGTGAGTGTCAATAATGAAGATTCAGGTTCAGAGGAAGGTGATGAGGATGATGCAGATGGTTCTTATGCTAATGAAGATTGAAGTGCTGCTTTTGCTGTTTATTGCTTTTGTAGTTTGTAGTTTTTTTTGTTTCTGCACATTGTGTGCAGGGTGTGTAACTTGGATAAACGTACTTTTATGCTTATCTTGGTTTTGTTCAATGACTTGTCTTGTCTTGTGGTGTTGACTTTTGACTGACAAGGAGAGCTAGTAGGACTAACTGTTGTAAAGTGTTAGGGTATAACTTGTTAGTAGTTGGCCAATTGTGGCTAAAAAGGGGGAGAGTTAGCCTATGTGTTTCCTAGTTGTCTGATGTGGCTCTAGGCTTGAGGGGGAGTGTGCATGATTGAACAGCTGGTATGCTGGTTCTTGTTTTGAGGGGGAGTTTAGCTTTGTGAAGTTTGATTGTGATTGCTACTGGTATGAAGTTTTTCTGCTGCAGGTACCTCTGATGTTGGCAGAGATTGTTTTAGCCAAAATTAGCCAAAGGGGGAGATTGTTAGTTCTTGTATTGGCTGGAATTTTGGTAAAACAAAGTTAAACAATGTTGATGTCGTATGTCTGATGTCATAACATTGGTTCCTAACATTAGTTGTTGCAGGGTTGAAGTTTTATATGCTGGTGTTATACTTGATGTCTTGACATCAGTTATCAAAACATCAGAACATCAGGTTGTAATGTTTTAGGGCTGCGCGTGTTAGTGTGTTTTGAGGAGATCTGTTAGAGAGATTGGATGCGAATATCTTGGAGAAGATATTTTCAATCAGATAATTTGCAGATCATGGAGCAGATCATGTAACTAACATTAGGGTTGATTTGAAAAGATTTAAAAAGATTTGAAGATCAAATCTGTTTTAAATTCTGGTGTTAAAACAAATCAAATCAGATATTTTGGAAGGGGTCCAAGCCCAAGAAAGAATACTATAAAAGCAGCCTCAACCCTTGTTGGAAAAGAACGAAGAAAGAGAGCTAAATATTGAGTTTCATTTGTGTCTTCGTGTGTGTTTTTGTAAACCATTCATGTTTGAATTGGTGTTACTATTTTGAGTTGTAAGTGTATTCACTCTAGAGCTTTTAAGCAAGAGTGCGTTGTTCTTGATCAAAGCTGTTAAGCAGAATCAAGGTGGGTTTAAAGTGTAATCATTGGATTGTATCACTGAGGTGATTTAGGGAGTGAGTGGTTTCTCATACCTAAGTGGTTTCTTAGGTAGAAATGTCATTGGGTAGTGATTAAGTTAGGTAGATGTCAACTGGGATTGTTGAGTCTGTAATTTAATACTACTAATACTGAATTTCCTCCCTGGCTTGGTAGCCCCCAGACGTAGGTAGTTAGACCGAACTGGGTGAACAATTCATTGTGTTATTTACTGTTGTTATTGCCTTGTTCATATAGAAGATTGTGTTGTTGTGACATCACACTTAACATCACACATCTGATACCAGAATTTCACAAAGCATCAAATCATTTCTGGAACAAGTGGCTTGGCAGATTGCACAAAAGCTCCAAAAAGAGGTAAGCATCACAACTTGGTTTCTTTGAATCATGCTTTCCTTTGATGTCCACTGATCATACATCTCTTATACATGTTATATGTGTTGTGTTTGCACCAATTTATCATGTAATTCATGCTTGTACCAAGAGATGGCATACAAAATGCAAATCACGGCCTATTTCAAAACCACTATCGGGCTTTTCAATAGGAGCATGATCTGAAAAAAAACAACACCACCATTGGATTCCTTGTGAAATTCTAGGTAGGATAAACCTAAATTTTTTCCCAATCCATGGAGAAATGAGAAAGGTTATGGCCTTCACGTTTTCAACCAAAATCTTGCCTTGCCTTGCCTTGGGCCAGGCCAAAAACAAGGCAAGCCTTGTATATTTGTGGTTGTGTTTCAATCAACGGATGTATCACCACCCCAGTGGTAAGGCGCACGCCCTATACACAAGAGGTCTGGGGTTCGAATCCCCCTCGCCCCAGATCCTCTTTTTGCTATTTTCTCAACTTGTTTTATTGTTTTTCTTATTATTTTTAATGATTTGAAAAATTAATAACTCCCTCAATTTTAATTATTTTTGATTGGTTCTTTTTGCAAAAAATCACAAAAATGTTGAAATATTTTATTCCACAAAAAAATTAGATTTATATTATTTATTTAATATAATTAGTATTTTTATGAATAAATTCATTTTAATTATTTTTAAACATTTAAAAGTGAATATTTACTTTGAAAATCAAAACCAAATGAGTTTTAATTCATCTTGTGATTAAAACCTCATTTTTTCAAACCTTAAAGAAAAATCACAAGTGGTTTATTCAAACTTATTTGGTATTTTTATCATTTTATTTGATTTTCTTTAAATATTTACTTTTAAAGGAAAACAAAATTAGGGTTTCTTTGATTTTCACCCTCACAAATCATTTTCAAACACTCATGGGCCTCTAATAGAGTGTAAGACCCAACCCCTTTTATAAATACACCACCTTTTGGGCCTCAGTCATTGTATAAGACCTATTGTATTTTCAAAAACAACGCGAGATCGTCGCCTTTTTTAACAAAAAAATCAATTGGGCCTCTCCTCGAGCTATATGTCCCAATTCTTTTTCTTAAAACCTTTTGGGCCTCTTGGTAGAGTGTAAGACCCAACCCTTTGTAGAAACCAAAATAATTTGGGCCTTAGTGTATTGTATAAGTCCCAATACTGTCAAAAAGTTCGGCGCGATCGTCGCCTTTTAAAAATAAACCTTTGAGCCTCTTGAGAGAGTGTAAGACCCATCCCTTTGTACAGAAAACCTTTTGGACCTCAGTCACTTGTATAAGTCCCCCTGTACAAATTCAAAACAACAGTGCCATCACTGATAAAACCTTGGGCCTCTCCTTGAGCTGTAAACCCCAACAATTCTTTCAAAGCACTTTCTCCTTTGATTTTGAATATAATATTGTTATCAAAGCTTTCTTTGTTGAACAACTAACCAAACAGCATGGAAGCTCTACAACCGAGTAAGTGATTACTCGTTTTCTTTACCCGCTTTCATATATATATATAACTGTATTGTGGGGCTGCTCACTGTAAGTCTTCTTTCACAATCTTTTATATACTCGCCATATATCCACTGTGTAATACTAGTATAGTTATTTAGAGTTTTTCTCGGCAACTACGTCTAGCACTAGGTAAAGCCTTGTTGGTCACTCTTAAATACAAACAAAACTAGATCCCCATAGGATTACCAAACACAGTCTTCCCTCCTCTTGGGGTTAAACAATATGGAGACGTGAAAGGCGGCATTCTCGGTGAACCCTTTCTCAGACTGTCACTCTTAGAAATTGTCAAAGAAACTCTACTCTCCAGAGATGATCTTTTCTCCGTGAATGTCATATCTTGTGTTTCTTCCAAATTCTCGGACTTTCCTGGCTTGATCTATTCTCGGTGAATGGCATGTCTTGAACTTCTCAGGGTTTGGGGACCCACAAGCTTCTTAAAAGCATCCCCGCCTCCTCTTGGGCGTTGTACAAGGACCCTTCGGCTTCTTAAAAGCCCTCATGCCTTCTCTTGGGCTTAGTACAAGGATTCAGAGACCTCTACAGGTATAGGAACATAACTTAGTCATCAATTTGCTAGAGCTGTCTTTCTGAGTTAAGTGTCAGACCAGTTAATGGGTTGACCTTCATCCCTTAACATACCAGCCTTCTCTTGGGCCTCATACAAAGATCATTCACTATCTGAGAATCGATTTCTCAAAACACCAGTAGACTTAGACAGTCTCAATACCCTTTGGATTTCCCATTTCCTTAAAGAACAGGAAATAACCCTAATCCTCTGATCAGTGCCAAAGCACAACAATACCTTTAATCAGTCCCTTTATAAGAACTGATTATCTCTTTTATCCAACGTACTAGACCTGTCACTAAACTGAAACAGTTACCAGCAAAGATAGCCTCCTCTTGGGCTTTGTACAAATGATTCTCCCCAGTGGAGCTAACCTTTTCAAACTCTCTTATTGAGTCAAACACTTTTAGCCTCTGTCTCGGGCTTCGTACGAGATACAAAAACATTCTTTTGTTGAGTATAAAAGACTCTCTTGTTGAGTCCATCACCTTTTAGCCTCCGTCTTGGGCTTCGTACAAGACACATATAAAAACACTCACTTGTTGAGTATAAAAGATTCTCTTGATGAGTCAAACACTTTTAGCCTCCATCTCGGGCTTCGTACGAGATAGAAAAACTCTCTTGTTGAGTATAAAAGACTCTCTTGTTGAGTCAAACACCTTTAGCCTCCGTCTTGGACTTCGTACAAGACACATACAAAATCACTCTCTTGTTGAGTCAACCCTTTTAGCCTCTATCTCGGGCTTCGTACGAGACAGATAAAAAACACCTCTTGTTGGGTCACTAGCCTCCTCTTAGGCTTTGTATAAGGAAACCCCGCTTGAGTCAATCAACCTTTTAGCATCAATCTGTGCCTTGCTCACAGTATACAAATATCAACAACTCCTTTTCCCCCCATCTAATTGCTGTAAGCGGCAAGCCTCTGAATTATTTACATCCACGCCACTGTCCCTCTTTTAGCATGAGAAATTCCTAAGGAAAGATGGCATTGCTCTACAGTGAGTTAAAGTCTTCTCCTTCAGGTTAAAAATCCCCTATAAAGGAAATTATGGAATTGCTGGATTCACATATCCCAGTTAAAGTAATTCTTCTTTATAACCAGTCACCCAACAGTTGTGGCAAACAGATACCCCCTTTAGAGATGACAAATTCTCTCTAAAGTCAAAACCCTTTAGCTTCACATCTTGGGCTTTGAACAAGATACAAACCACCTTTAGATTCACATCTTGGGCTTTGAACAAGACACCAAAACAAACTTTTTCCTTCCATAGAATAGGAGGAACTACGATCGCTCTGATTTCCCAGTTTCGTTAAACGGGAATATGTAGGCATAAGATTGAAAAATCTTAGCGAGCACACTGATAAAAAACCCAAAATCCCGTACCTTCATACATACATCGAAAAGCATCAGTCTTAACCTCCCACCAATCGCCCTGGCACTATTTTAACAAAATAATCTAAGAGAGACCCACAATCTTTGTAGCATCTGTAAACCAACAGTCATCTGTTTAAACTCAGTATGCAAGTAGGGTTAATTGGAGACATCTATTTCCATTCCTTCATCAGCTTCAATAGGATAAAAAATGAATCGTGTTGTAGTACCCCAAAACGATAGTGCTTCGCAACCACAAAAAAACTCGCGCTACAGAAAAATGGCAATTCTGTTGGGGACATCATTGTATGATCTTGTTCCCTTCTCATTTCTTAGATAGAAACCTTAGATAGTGCCACAGCAGATTGGTGACCACAGTGGGAGGCATTCTTTCTTGCTTTCCCAAGGGACGAAACCCTAAATTCATGTCACAGAAATGACAGCTTTGCTGGGGAGTCATTGTTTGTATAGGATCATAAGACTAGAGGTCTAGGATGATTAAGACAAATAGATATACTGCTTTTCCTAATTGATATCTGTGTTTATTTTTCTGCTAAATGGGAATGCATGTGATGCCGCATGTGGAAAGATTGAGTATACACCTAAGATAGGTGATGGAAATACGGGTAATCTTACTGGGAGTGAATTCCAGTTAAGAGCCCCCGAACGACCATCAAACTCAGTGGAGACTCCCTTTGCAGATACATTGCCTATACGACTTCGGTTGTTGAAAGTAGTGTGGTCGACTGGGTTATCTGAGAAGCTGAGGTTTTTAGTAGACTTAAGCCATTTTGTAGTGCGGAAACTATCGAAAATAGTTGTCACACGATACTACCCTCATTTGAGATCACTCCAGGATACATCAGCTTGCTGGCGATCCGCTTGCTGTTGTTATCCCAGAGGGGTCAATGATTTTGCGGACAAGTACAAAAAATCACTAGTATAAACCTTGGGGGGGGGTAGAGCCTTGACTTCATGACACCGACCCTTTGACCCCATGTTTTTTCTATGTTTTTGTGTGCTGCATTCATGCATTCATTTAAAAAAACATTAAAACAAAGAAAATATTCTCTTCTAGTCTCTCTTTTTCAAATTAAACTAAGACAATGATTGCAAATGTCAGAGAAAGGAGATTGCGCTAATGAATTTCGGTAGAAGGAAAACTCATAAGTATACCTTCAAGGTTCCAAAGTTAGAGGATTTGAGAGGTTTGGCGAGAATGATCACCAACCACGAGGCTTTTAGAGCCAAGTATGGAGGACTGTTGTCTCTATTAAGGGTCCATGTAATCGAAGGAATCCTGTCCACGCTAATCCAGTTCTACGATCCAGTTTATCACTGTTTCACATTCCCAGATTATTAGCTAGCACCAACACTGGAGGAGTATTCTCATTTGACTGATCTGCATATCACTGATCAGGCTCCCTTTTATGGACTGGAAGAAATTCCAAAGGGTCAGACCATTGCAAGAGCAATTTATTTGGACGAGTCAGAAGTCAGGACTCACATGACCACTAAGGGTGGCATCCAAGGTTTGCCAACCCAGTTCTTAACAAAGAAAGCCTTGTACTTTGTTAGTATAGGGAACATGACCGCTTTCGAGAGCTTCTTTGTTTTGCTCACCTACAGGTTATTTTTGTTTCCCAACATTGATAACTTCGTAGATATCAACGCCATTAAGATTTTCCTGATTGAAAACCCTGTACTAACCTTACTCACAGATGCGTATCATTCGGTACACTTAAGGAACTTATACAGCGGAGGAATGATCACGTGCTGTGTACCCCTACTTTACAAGTGGTTCACTTCCCATTTGCCCAAGTTTGCTGCATTTTGGGACCATAAGAGAGTACTCTATGTTGGTCGTAGAGAATCATGTCTCTTACCAACTCTGACATCGACTGGTACAATCAAATCTACGACGGGATCAGAACCATTGACCGTTGTGGAAATTTCCCAAATGTACCCCTTATCGGAACTAAGGGGGGAATCAACTATCATCCAATTCTAGTTTGTCATCAATTTGGATACCGATGAGGCATGTCCCGCGTAATGCTCATCTGGAAGGTCTTTTCTTCAAGGAAGGAGAAAATGACAAGGCACTAAAGACAGAAATAGTGCATGCTTGGAAACACGTTCATAGGAAAGGACGAGAGTCTATAGGAAAACCAGACTGTGTCTCGGTGGAGCCTTATCTCCACTGGGTACAAACTAGAGCTCTCAAGCTGAGGATGTCTTACCCTCGCCAGGAAGTTCTTCCATTAAGGGACTCTGCCCTTTATTTCATGTCTGAGACAGAAAAGCTCCAGGTTACTCTCAACAAAGTTCAATAGGAGAAGAGGTCTTGGAGGAACAAGTACCGCATTCTCAATGTTTAGTGTAATAAAATACAATAGCTGTTAAAAGAAAAGGATGCTCTGATTGAGATTTTAGAGCAACATGCTATAGAGAATTAGGATGACCAAAGGAATTTGCTCACTCATTTCACTTGGCAAAGGAATGACAACCCGGCAACGGCCGAAGAGCCCCAGTCAAAGAAGAGGAAAGTACCAGAACCAGCACTTGAGCTCTCCTCCGAAGGGACTCAGGATCCATTAGTTTAGGTTTCCTTTTTTCAGTACTTTGTAATCTACTGTATTTCCATTTCTGCAATCCTTTGAATTCAATAAAACAGGGTTTCCCCACTGTTTGATATTTGCAATCCAATTGTCGAAGTTTACTTTGAATAAACAAAAATAATTAATAATCATTGCATTCATCATTCTCATAAACGTATTCTTCTTACCTACGAATCTCACATTTGCGTCTCGATTCTAGAGTCAAACTGTCTCATTCGTACAATACTCGGGCCAATCGTCAGAAAAAGATGGATGATCTCGAGGAAGAGAACAGAGAGTTGAGAGAAGAGATCGACACTCTGAAAGAGGATTTGAGAAAGCTTCATAATGACATGCAAGCTCTAGCAGAGGCTCAAATACAACAACAGAGGACTGTGATCTCGGAGATCACATCTACAACCATAGTGGATAAGTCTGATCCTAGGTACAAAATTCCGAAAGATCGTCCCTGGGGCATGCCTATTAACTATATCCCGGAAGGATATGTTCCGCTGATCACTGAGAATTAAGGAACCGCAGCAGGAACCGCTGGGCCTGAAGGTTGCAAACTTCGGGAAAGCGAAGATACCAGGGGCATGACTGTAACTCCTGAAGGTTACAAACTTTGGGAGACACCGAGAGTATCGGCCATAATGACTATACCACCACCCGTGGTATGCACTGTCCTAGAAGGACAGATTCCACAGATACCTTCTGGTGGAAACGACAACATGTTCGATAGAATGAATGAGTTCCAGGAACAGTTCTTGGAAATGCAGAAAGAGCTGCAGGCCCTTCGTGGTTAGGATCTATTTGGAAAGGACGCCGCAGACCTTTGCTTGGTCCCCAATGTGAAAGTTCCGCACAAATTCCAGGTACCCGACTTTGAAAAGTTCAAGGGTAACTCTTGCCCTCAGAGCCATTTGGTGATGTACGCTCGGCGAATGTCAGCTCAGACAAAGAACCAGGAGCTGCTCATTCACTACTTTCAAGATAGTTTAACCGGTGCCGCATTAAAGTGGTACATGGGTTTAAACCGCGCTACGATCGGCACGTTCAGAGATCTTGGCGTTGCCTTTTTTCAACAATATAAATACAATTTAGACATGGCACCGGACAGAGATCAACTCAGATCAATGTCACAAAAGGACAAGGAAACCTTTAAGGAGTACGCTCAGAGATGGCGTGAAATTGCCACCCAGATTTGTCCACCTCTTGAGGAAAAAGATATGACAAAGATCTTCTTAAAGACCTTGAGCTCATTTTACTACGACAGAATGGTTGTCAGTGCACCCAGTGACTTCACCGAGATGGTGGGCATGGGGGTTCGTCTTGAGGAAGCCGTCCGAGAAGGACGTTTAGTGAAAGACACTGGATCATCAAGTAGTACAAAACGATACGGTAGTGCTCTCCCTAAGAAAAAAGAGCAGGATATTGGGAATATCTCTCTCGGAAAGCAAAGGCGACGTTACCAACCAGTAGAAGCTGTAACTCCTGCTATTAACCCGGCGCCTGTTCCTACGTATCAACCTCAGGTTGCACAGAGCCAACCTAATCAACAGCAATATCAGCAAAGGACACAACAACCTCTTCAACAGGCTCGTCCTCAGTACAATAACAATCGTACAATGCGACCATCAGGGTTTGACCCTATACCCATGTTGTACGTAGAGTTGCTTCCATTATTACTGGTCAAAGGGCACGTTCAAACTAAGTCCCCTCTTACAGTACTGGAAAATCCGCCTTTTTGGTTCAAAACGGACCAGACTTGTCCTTACCATCAAGGAGGACCAGGGCATAACATAGAAAATTGTCTCAGTTTCAAATCCAACGTACAAAAGCTTGTTAGGAGCGGGGTCTTATCTTTCAAAGATACGAATCCTAATGTTCTCACAAACCCGCTACCTCAACACGAGAAAGCTGCAGTCAATTTGATAGAGGGAGAGTCTAACAACACCTATCAAATTCATGATGTACTCTTGTTAAGGGCCAACTTGGTCAAGATGCATTGTAGACAGAGTAAATATGACCATGTGCCACCTCATAATTATCACCAGTGTGATATCTGCTCTAAAAACAATCAAAGATGTTTTGTGGTGCAATCAGCTCTACAGGAACAATTGGATCTCGGATGGATCCAAGAGCATCGAGTTCGTGGAGTTAACATGACCTATACGAATTCCAACATCATTCAGAACCACGACATCCGTGCAATGAATTGAAACTTGGTGGCAATGCACTCAAGGCAAAGCCAGTATCATAATCTTTTGTGGCACGATTATAATTCCTGTCTGACTTGCTCGATAAACAAACAGGGACGCTCTTTTGTACAAAAGGCCCTCCAGTGTCAGATGGATCTTGGGTGGATCCAGGACTACCATGATAAAAATCCTTATCAGATCAATATGATTCAAATATTTGATATTCGTCTGATGAATACCAGCTTGGTGGAGTTACATGCCAGGCAGGTTCAACTTGGTTTTCTCACATCTCACGATTATCTGAACTGTAAAGATTGTAGTGAGAGTAACCAAGGGTGCTCTCTTGTTCAAAGTACTTTGCAACACTTGTTAAACCACTGGTGGCTTCCGATCTATATGGATGAAGACACGCAACAAATCAGTGTGGTTAACGGGAACCCTACTCGGCATCAAAGTCAGGATGTTCGATCAACGGAAACGAACCTAGTAAGGTTTTATTGCATTCAAAGCGGACGGGGCCAGATGCCGCCACATAATTATGAATGCTGTAGAGTCTGCTCGGAGAGTAATCAAGGATGCTACCTCATGCGAGCAGCTCTTCAAGGTCAATTGGACCGCAAAGAGATTCAACCATACCTAGCTTCGGGGTCCGTTGACTGGATGCCAGACTACTTCGCAGATCAAATCAAAGACGTGGTTGTAATCTCTGACCCTGAGAGAAACATGGATGTTTGTACCATCATCCCTCTACTGGACGAATCAAAGGTTCTTAGCCAGGAACTGATTGAAGTTACTTACGACAGTCAGAGAAATCAGAAGGCTCCTGTAGGTATTTATCTGCCAGGACCAGTGCCGTATAAATCCGATAAGGCAATCCCTTACAAATACGGTGCCACAACAGTTGAGAATGGGAAGGAAATTCCATTACCCTCCGTCGTGAATATTGCAGACATCAGTTGAGTAAAACGGAGCGGTAGAATCTTCAACAGAGGAGTTGGAGAACCCAGTAGAGAAAAGGAACCTCTAACAGAAGTTCCCAATCCACCAGTCGGTCAATCCAGTAATCCTGACCTTTCAAAGAACAATGATGAGATGCTGAAGCTCATCCAAAGGAGTGAATACAACATTGTTGATCAGCTGTTACAAACTCCTTCAAAGATCTCTGTGTTATCACTTTTACTCAGTTTTGAAGCCCACAGATAGGCTCTACAGAAAGTCTTAGAGCAGGCCTTTGTGAAACAGGATGTGTCAATATGATAGTTCGATAACATCATCGCTAACATCACTTCCTGCAACAACTTAGGATTCAGTGATGAGGATTTGCCGGAGGGGGGAAAAAGTCACAACATGGCGCTCAATATCAAAGTTAACTGCCAGGACGATGCTTTAGCCAGCGTATTGGTAGACACAGGATCGACCATCAACGTTATGCCAAAGTCCACTTTAATGCGACTATCATTCAAAGGATCCCCGATGAGGGGGAAGTGAGGTCATCGTCAAAGCCTTTGATGGGTCTCGAAAAGCTGTTATCGGCGAAGTTGACCTTCCCATAACTATCGGTCATCACACTTTCCTAATCACTTTCCAGGTCATGGACGTCCGGGCAGCGTACGGCTGTTTATTAGGAAGACCTTGGATACACCAGGCTGGGGCAGTGTTGACAGGTGATTTTGACCAAAGGTGGAAAACAAGGAGTCCCATGGCGCGTCGACACCAAAAGGCATCTCAAGGTGTCGATTTGATGCCAGCTAAAGAGATGCGTCAAAGAGAGGGCAACACACCACGATGTCGGAGGGAAATGAGTCGAAGGGCCAGTCCCAACTTCAAAGATAAGTGCTTGGGCGGGAAAAGTTTAAAAGTTCCAAGAATATGGGAAGCTGAAAAGAAAGTGGGGTGCCACGTGTCAGCTTCAAAGGACATCTGGGTAGACAAACAGTTACATTCTAGGCCTATATAAAGCACTGTATTTTCCATTTTTAGGGGTCACATTTTTTCACATTGTAAGGGAAAACGCTCAAAGTACCAAGCTTAGAGAGAAATGAGTTCACTCCCGCGAAAATGTATAATTGCGTCCAATTCTACTTAATGTAATTTACTTTCAGCATTTAATTTAAGTTATTGCCTTTTTTTTTCTTGTCTTGCCTTTCCTCCCTTTATTTTTCTACTTTGCATCCAAACCCGTCGATCATTAAAACCTTTTACGTCACCAAGTTCACTCCAACGTGACAAATTTCACCGAAAAGCGAGAAACTGAAATACCGCATAAATATACGCTTCCAATTCCTTGTTCTGGGATTTGTGTGGCCGATCCCGCAAGTAAACCTGCGATGGAAGGCCAGCGGTTGTTCGTGCCGGTGAACAAATTGGCACGCCCAGTGGGACCCGTATGAATTGAGTATATGTTTTTGCGTAGTGGTAAGATGGTAATACCACGTCCGAACGACGAACCTTCTCCGACGAAAAGTGCAGTGGGAACACAAATAACTGATGTTGGCTCCGGTACCGTGTCAACGGTTTCAACCACCCCTAGTGGACCAACCGCAACGCCGCGTCGAAATGACCCTAAATCAACAATGGAAGGGACTACATGGCAGTATATGCCTAGTATCACCATGCCTATACCTCGATCGTATGGGATGCCGACAGATTTCATGTCGAGTTTGCACTCTAGCGGCCATTTGTTCGGGGAAAGTTCGTCCTCAGCGTTTTCACCTTATCAGGGGGCAGGACACATGTCGAACCAGATGGTTCGACCCCCAGGTTTTAATCTTTTCTCTCAATCCATACCGACCTTTACCTCTAGTTTCGTCGCGGTCATGAGGCAACAGATGGATGAGAGTAATCATGAGATGGTCCACATGTTAACTCAACAGATGGGTACAATATTGAGACCACTGATACAAGAGTCCACACAGAGTTACCAACAGCTGGTGACTCAAATGACACGGATCGGTGACTTCTTAGGCGCTCCTAGGGCTCAGGGTCAACAGACCCCACCGCCTCGACCAGAGACGCCCCTTTGTCAGGATGAAGTTTTCGACGCAACTATTGAACATCCTCGCGAGTTCGAAGAGATCCCTCGGAGGGCCCAAAGGCCTCCCGTGATTGTCCATAGGAACCAAGATCCGAATTTTGTTGTCCAACAGGTTCGACAAGACGCCTTGGCTGGGGACCACAACTTAGAGGTCATGGTCGAACGCATCATGGTTCGTAATGGTGCAAACCCAGGCCTTCGACGGCCAACCTACACATCCCCATTACCAGACTTCGTATTACAAACAGAATTACCCAGGGGGTGGAAAGTGCCAAAATTGACCAAGTTCGCTGGGGAGACAGAAGAGTCCACCGCCGAACACGTCGCTAGGTATCAAACCGAAGCAGGCGGCATAGCGAACAATGAGGACTTGAAAATGAAATATTTCTAAGTTCCCTGACTAAAAATTCATTTACGTTGTTTACCACGTTGCCCCCTTAGTCCATACACACATGAGCGCAATTGGAGAGACTGTTTCACGAACAGTTCTATATGGGACAGTAAAAAATAAGTCTAAAAGAGTTGGCAAGCGTCAAGCGCAAGGCCACAGAGTCAGTAGACCAGTACTTGAATAGGTTTAGACTTTTGAAAGCACGGTGCTTTACTCAAGTCCCTGAGTACGAATTAGTCGAAATGGCCGCTGGTGGGCTAGATTATTCGATCAGGAAAAAGTTATACACGCAATATCTTAGGGATATGGTGCAATTGGCTGACCGGGTTTGCCAGGTCGAACGGTTAAAAGCTGAAAAAATCCAGTCTAACAGATATCGTAAAAAAGAAAAAGTGTCCTATGTGGCAGCTGACGAGTACTCGTCCGACGATGAAGAGTTCGTCGATGAGAGTGAGATCCACGTGGCGGAGCTTAAGCCAGGACCTCCCTACGCCTGCAAGTTGTTGAAACCATCGAACGGGAAAAATCCCGCCGAAAATGGAAAAACGGATAAATACGTCGCTAAAACTTATACTTTTGATGTGTCCAAATGCGATGAAATATTTGATTTACTGGTTAAAGATGGTCAGATAATTATTCCTCCTGGTTAAAAAGATCCCCCTCTAGAACAAAAGAAAAAGAGGGGATTTTGTAAGTTTCATAATTTCCTTGGTCATAAAACAGCTCAATGTGTTCTTTTCAGGGATCTGGTGCAGAAGGCTTTGAAGGAGGGTCGATTCCAATTTGGCGAGAAGCCAAAGATGCAGGTTGACACCGACCCACTGAAGGTTGAAGAGGATTTGTACTCAGAGGTGTATGAATGTATGATGGTCGAAGCTTCTGAAGTTCTTGACAATCCACCAATGGCTGAAGTGGTAGAATGCATGATGGTCGAAACTACTGAAGGTTCCGACAAGAAAGCTGAGGAAAAACTCGAAGCAGTGTACCCCTAGGCTGGCAAAAGTTTGGATGATTTTCAGGAAAAGTGCAGGATAAGCGGGTCGAAGGCCGCATTATGCCCCAGGTGCAATGCTGTGTTCGATGAGAAAGCTGCTGAGAGGTATGAGGCAAGTAAGAGAGAAGTGCTGCCAGAGAGCAAGCCACCTGTCCCAAGGTTTGTGTTTGACAAGAGTGGGGTCCCCCGTCGAAATGAGGAGTACAGAAAGCTGTTCCAAGAGAAAAGGCCCAAAACTTTTGTGCCTCCATCAGACACCCCACAGGAAAGGTGGATGGCACCAGTTAGCCAGAAGGGGAGCAAGAGACCAAAATGAAAGGCTCTCGATTTGGAAAAAGAGGCGAATGTCGCCGACAAAAGGGTCGAACCAGCAGGATATAGGGTGTCCCCTAATTACAAAGGGAAAAACCCTATGACTAGGACCCAGTGGAGGCGCTATCAGCGCAATAAGAAGGCTGAGAGGGAAGTTGCGACTTCAAGACTGAAGCCTATCGGAACGTCTGGACAAAAGCACCAATACCCAAGAGGAAAATGAGTAGAAAAAGATAAAGTGGTGACAAACCAGACCATGGCAGTAACTGTGGACGCATCAAGGGAGAGAGAAGTCGTGTCGACCCAGAGTTCAAAATGTACTTCGCTGGTGGAAAGCAAGAAAGAACCAGAGTATACTCCCCAGTCGGGCGAAGAGGAGCCAAAATATTCTCCTCAGTCAGATGACGAGTATGATCCATCGCCTGAGGGAGATTTTGACGAAGACATGTACGACGACACCAACGATGACACCTATGGCGAAGACTTCGTGCTGAATTGTGGTATCGTGTCAGTCCTACCAGCTGAGTATGATGTGGTGTCTGAAATCTCTGAGACTGAAGAAGTGGTGTGGTTGAAGAACGTGGTGTCAGTCCTACAAGCCGCTATGTTATTATGTGATGAACAGTGGTGTGGTTGAAGAACAAACGACTATGTTTGAACGTCCTAGCCCTGGGATGATGTACCATTTGAAGCCGTTATTCATAAAGGCGAAAATTGATGGGGTGTCTGTTAACAAGGTGTTTGTGGATGGTGGGGCAACTGTGAATCTGATGCCTCACAAAAATTGGAAAAACGAAGGCTGGCCTTCGATAGCATAACATGGTTTTGTCCAACTATGAAGGCAAGACCAGTAACATCCTGGGGGTTGTCCAAGTGGACTTGGCAGTGGGTACAACCAACAGGCTAACACTCTTCATGGTCATCAAGTCAAAAGCAAACTTCAATCTGTTGCTGGGACGGGAATGGATCCATGGAATTGGGGTGGTGCCGTCGATAATGCACCAGAGATTGATCATTTGGAGAAAGGATGGCATCGTCGAAAAAATTGAGGCAGATTAAAGCTACTACAAAGTCGACGAAGCCAAGGGTAACAAGAAGTCTTTTGACTAACACTTACCAAATGTGGCTCCTTGTGATGACGGGTCAGGTTCCTACACCTCTGTCGACACGGGTCGCATCCTGGACCTGGACCCTGACTATGGGTTCATCTGGGATGCCGCCGATGAAGCCATGGAGCCAATGGAAATGCCACCAACGGGGTGGCCCATAGTTGGTAAACATGACTGAGTCAGAAAGCATGACTCAGATTTTGGCCTATTTGGCTGAAAACAGAAGGATGTCGGCACTTGAAAAAGATGAAACTCTCCAAATAGTTAAGGGAGCCGACCATGACAAACAAGCAAATGGCCAACAAGGCCAAGAAGAACCTTTAGAAAATTGGAGGCTTGATGGTATTTACGACGATGAGCCTTTAGGGTTTGAAAAAGGCCCTAATCACGAGCTGTAGAAAATGCAAGCGCAGGACCCGCTTGAGGAGGTCGACTTAGGGGACGGGGCAACCAAAAGGCCCACATATGTGAGTGCCAAAGTAGGGCCAACAATGAAAGCCAAGCTAGTTAAAGTGTTGAAAGAATACAAGGATTGTTTTGCCTGGGATTATGGCAAAATGCCTGGGTTGAGTCGGAGTGTAGTTGAGCATCGGCTTCCAATCCAGCTAGGCAAGAGGCCAGTAAAGCAACACCCTCGTTGCTTCGCCCCGAAAGTCACGTCGAAGATCAAACAGGAGATTGAAAGACTGCTCAAAAGTCGGTTCATCAGAACTGCAAGGTACGTCGAATGGATAACAAACATAGTACCTGTTATTAAGAAAAATGAGACCCTTCGAGTTTGCATCGACTTTAGGGATTTGAACAATGCTACCCCTAAAGACGAAAATTCAATGCCTGTGGCGGAGATGTTGGTTGACTCAGCCGCGGGATTCGAGTATTTGAGCATGCTCGACGGCTACTCCGGCTACAATCAAATTCTCATAGCCGAAGAAGATGTCCCCAAAACTGCGTTTCGATGCCCTGGAGCTTTGGGGACATATGAATGGGTTGTGATGCATTTTGGGCTGAAAAATGCTGGGGCAACCTACCAAAGGGCTATGAATGCTATTTTCCATGACTTCATTGAGAATTTTATGCAGCTATACATCGATGACATAGTCATAAAATTGTCATCAGAAGATGGTCATCTCGACCACCTTCGACGCTCATTTGAGCGAATGAGAAAATATGGATTAAAAATGAATCCACTAAAATGTGCCTTTGGTGTTCAAGCAGGGGACTTCCTGGGATTCGTAGTCCACAAGCGAGGCATCAAGATCAATCAGAACAAGATGAAGGCAATTTTAGATCTCAAGCCTCCCACGACAAAGAAACAGCTCCAGTCTTTGTTGGGGAAGATAAATTTCTTGAGGAGGTTTATCTCAAACCTAAGTGGCAAGACGAAGGTGTTTTCACTACTGCTCAAAACCAAGAAGGAAAGTGAGTTCCGTTGGGGACAGGAGCAACAAGAGGCTTTCGATGCAATTAAGGAGTACCTTACAAAGCCTCAAATCCTATTACCACCTAGTATAAATAAAAGCATGAAGTTGTACATTGCAGCGTCGGATACGACCATAGGCAGTATGTTAGCCCAAGAGGATGATGGTGGCGTCGAAAGACCCATCTATTACCTTAGTAGGATATTGATAGATGCTGAAACTAGGTACACTATGATTGAAAAGCTGTGCCTATGCTTGTACTTCTCATGTATGAAATTAAAACAATATATTAAACCAGTTAATGTTTATGTTTCGTCGTATTTTGATGTTATTAAGCATATGTTGTCCAAACCTATTTTGCATAGTCGAATTGGGAAATGGGCACTAGCGTTAACTGAGTTCTCCCTGACATACGTCCCTTTGAGGGCGATGAAGGATCAAATAGTGGCAGACTTTATTGTCGACCATGCTGTAGTCGAAACGTCGATACATAGCATCGACATTGCCCCGTGGAAATTGTACTTTGATGGGTCAAGCCATAAAAATGGGGCAAGTGTTGGAATATTAATAATATCCCCACAAGGTATCCCGACTACCTTTAAATGAAAAGTTGATGGCAAATGCTCAAATAATGAGGCAGAGTACGAAGCCCTAATCACCGGTCTTAAGATACTTAAAGACTTGGGGGCCAAAGAGGTTGAGATAAGAGGCGACTCAGAATTGGTAATTAAACAAATCACCAGGGAGTACAAGTGCGTGAAAGAGCATCTTTTGAGTTACTTCTCATTGGCAAAGCGTTTGTTAGAGTATTTCAGAATTGTCAACATCTCGCATGTGCCAAGGGTAGAAAATCATAAAGCTATGAATTGTCACAAATTGCCTCTGGTTATAAGGTGTCAGAGGGTAAGCTCAGGGATTTTGTCGAAACTAGGGCGAAGATGGTGTCGAACGTACATTCACCATCGAGTGGGTCAATATACAAGGACTCGAAGAGTCTGGTCGAAGATCTAGAAAGGTATGAGGTGTTTGCCAACAATGTGTCGCCAACAGATTGGCGAAAACCAATTATGGAGTATTTGGAAAACCCGTCAAGTAACACTGATAGAAAGACTAAGTACAGGGCAATGAGCTATGTCTGTATAGGCAATGAGTTATTTAAGAAAACTCTAGAGGTGGTATTGCTCAAATGCTTAGGGGATATTGATGCCTATTTGGCAATTTCTAAGGTTCATAGTGGGACTTGTGGGGCGCACCAAGCTGGCCACAAAATGAAACGGCTTCTGTTCCGACAGGGTGTCTACTGGCCCAACATGCTCAAGGATTGCATAGAGTTCGCTAAAGGATGCCAGGATTTCCAGAGACACGCAAATATTTAGCACGTACCAGCCAGTGAGTTGCACGTTATAGTCAGGCCATGGCCATTTCGAGGTTGGGCTTTGGATGTAATAGGAGAAATTCGGCCAGCTTCGTCAAAGCAGCAAAGATTCATCCTCCTAGGAATAGATTACTTCACAAAGTGGATAGAGGTTGTGCCTCTGGCGAAGGTGGACCAAGAAATCGTGATAGATTTCATTCAGAATCATATCTTATATAGATTCGGGATACCTGAGACAATCACGACAGATCAAGGCTCAGTGTTTGTGGGTCAGAAAATGCAAGAGTTCGCTGCAGAAACAGGTTTTAAGTTAGTTACGTCGACGCCGTACTATGCGCAGGCAAACGGTCAAGTCGAAGTAGCTAACAAGGTAATAATTGGGCTAATCAAGAAGCATGTCGCACAAAAGCCAAAGAATTGGCATAAGACATTGAGTCAGGTGTTGTGGGCTTGTCGGACATCGCCCAAGGAGTCGACCAATTCGACTCCCTTTCGTTTAACCTTTGGGCATGACGCCGTGTTACCAGCAGAAGTATGCCTACAGTCTGTTAGGGTGCAACGTCAATACGAGATTCCGTTGGGACAATATTGGGAAATGATGCTAGACGAACTCGTGGACTTAGACGAAGAAAGAATGGTAGCTTTAGATGTTTTGCTGCGCCAAAAGGCCCGAGTCACCAGGGCATACAACAAAAGGGTCCGAGAAAAAACCTTTGCTGCAAATGACTATGTTTGGAAAGCGGTGTTGCCAACGGATCGACGAGACCGAACAATGGGAAAATGGTCACCCAACTGGGAGGGACCATTTCAGGTGACTCGAGTGTTTAGTAACAACGCGTACAAAGTACAAGAGTTGGGAGCAGACCAACGAATCTTAAGAGTAAATGGGAAATATTTAAAAATATATAGACCTATGCTACAAGAGATTCACATCAAAATATATTTCTCATTAATTTAGGGCCAAAGATGGCTTACAAAATATTGTTCGTTACATCAGCACGACATACAAACTAAGGAAACTCAGGAAATCTAGCCTTAAAGTCGTCAAAGAGGATCTTCTCATGAACAATCTTGCTCTCAAGAAGAACCTTTCGTCTCTGCATGCTGCTAATGGCATCTTTGATCTTCATAGCCACTTCGACGTGGACAAGTCCTTGAGCTACCTCGTGGTCGATGGTTTCTTGAGAGGGTAGAGGCTCAGCTGTGTCCAAGGAAGTTTTTTGTTGTTCGACCTCAGCAATCTTTTTTGTCAGCTCTGTTATCTGGGCTTGATATTCAAATATTTGTTGGTCGAAAGCCTGGCGTTTGTTGGAGCGCTCCTGTTTTTTAGTTTCAAAGTCTCCAAGTTTTTGTTCACAGACTGAGCTAAGGCGCCACTCATGTTTCATGTTGTTGTGGCGGAACTGAATTTGGGCGTCGTCCTGATGATTCATAGCAAGGTCTTTGGCCAATTGAGTGAAGAAGGCTTCGAACTCGATCAGGTATGTGGCCATGGGGGCAAGGAGCTAGAATTCAGAAAGTTCATCCAGAAGTTTGAAAATGTCATTGGCTATGGCGGATTCTTCGGCGACAGCCGCCAGGAACTGTTCCTCAAAAAGATAGGACCGCAACTGTTGAAGTTTGAGATTGAAGGAAGCATCCACTTCTAGAGTTGGGATGGTGGTCGAACTGGTAGGCTAAATCTCTTCAGCTGCTTGGCGAAGTTAGTGTAGCGCTTTTAGGGTCACTACTGGATCTGTGGCCTTGGCTGCTAAGAGTGCCTCTGGAGTAAGGGATTTGTCGATGATGGTTGAAGTCCTCTCTGGGTTATGGTCAGGGGGTTGGAAGTTATCTCCAACTTCAGTAGCGGTGACAACAGGCGAAGGATTGATATTCGCCCCAGGAGCTACATCATTGTGCTCAAGGTTATCAGTTGAGGCAGGAGGCATCTTCGCCACCATGTTTTTGTCTGACACCAGTGTCGGGAATTCATCAATTTTTTGAGGGCTTGGCATAATAGTGACGCCAGTAGTAGGGGCATCTGCGGCTGATTTAGTGTCGCCATCACCAACAGTGGTCGAAGTAACCACATTTTCCTACAAAGCAAAATGCAAGTGAGATTCTTCGCACTAAGGACGTCTGGGACACTAAAGTGAAAATGGAAATGCCTGCGCAGGGTGAGTTGTTGTCTGGAAGGGGGCCATGAAAACCACAAAGCCTGTTTTCCACCGCGAAGGGGATAACCATTTGGCAGCGCCAGTTGGTTACCACCGTCTCGTCAGTAGATGAAGGTTGAGGAAGAGAACGAAGTGTTTCCGCTTCAGAAAGCACGAATGCCACTAGGTTGTTTCCGGTAGTTTGAGGAACGAAAGTAGAAGCAGTAGTTGATGAAGCCATTTAGAGAGAAATGCAGAGAATGTTCTAGGACAAAGAGCGTCTTTGGAAGGAAGCAAAGTTTTGATCTCAAGAACAAATGACAGGTTTTGAAGAAGAAGTTATGGAAAAGTAGTAAAGTGTTTGTGATGGAGTCTATTTATAGGACGCATGCAAAAGACGAAAGATCACCAAAACTTTTCAACTTCTGAAAGTAAGTGGAGTTGGTTTCGAGGCCCATAACTCAGACGAGACTAGCCATCATGGCGTTTTTCTTGGAAATCGTGGGATGAGATTGCCATCATCATGTCAGTCGGCGCTTCCCACGTGTTTTGAGAGAAGACAAAACGTTGGGCAAATGTGTCGAAGAAAGAGCCGTCGAAATCCCGCAAGAAACCAAAAAGCCAGATTTATCCATTGACATAGTGTTCAGTAGAAACTGGCCTTTTGGGGGGCAATTTGTTGACAGGTGATTTCGACCAAAGGTGGAAAACAAGGAGTCCCATGGCGCGTCGACACCAAAAGGCGTCTCAAGGTGTCGATTTGATGCCAGCTAAAGAGATGCGTCAGAGAGAGGGCAACACACCATGATGTCGGAGGGAAATGAGTCGAAGGGCCAGTCCCAACTTCAAAGATAAGTGCTTGGGCGGGAAAAGTTTGAAAGTTCCAAGAATATGGGAAGTTGAAAAGAAAGTGGGGTGCCACATGTCAGCTTCAAAGGACATCTGGGTAGACAAACAGTTACATTCTAGGCCTATATAAAGCACTGTATTTTCCATTTTTAGGGGTCGCATTTTTTCACATTGTAAGGGAAAACGCTCAAAGTACCAAGCTTAGAGAGAAACAAGTTCACTCCCGCAAAAATGTACAATTGCGTCCAATTCTACTTAATGCAATTTACTTTCAGCATTTAATTTAAGTTATTTCCTTTTTGTTCTTATCTTGCCTTTCCTCCCTTTATTTTTCCACTTTGCATCCAAACCTGTCGATCATTAAAACCTTTTACGTCACCAAGGTCACTCCAACGTGACAACTTTCACCGAAAAGCGAGAAACTAAAATAGCGCATAAATATACGCTTCCAATTCCTTGTTCTGGGATTTGTGTGGCCGATCCCGCAAGTAAACCTATGACGAAAGGCCAGCGGTTGTTCGCGCCGGCGAACAGGCAGTCACTTCGACGCTGCACCAAAAACTAAAGTTCGTCAAGAACGATCAACTCGTCACGGTCTGTGGAGAACAAGCCTTGATTGTGAGTAACCTGTCATTATCTACTTGTGTAGAACCCGAGGAGGTTGCTGGGACTCAGTTCCAAGCACTTTCGGTGAGCAATGAGAATCAATCAGAGAAAGGAACCTCGATTTCCTCATACAGAGATGCTCTCGAAGTGATAAAAAATAACAATACAAAAGGATGGGGACAACTTGTCATTCCTACTGATAATAAAACAAAGAAGGGTCTTGTTTTTTCTGCAACCTGCACCCAGACAGCTGTTAACGATGAAAGTCTTCATCCTATTCAGGACTTCTTCCACAGTGAAGGTTTCCTTCACCCAGTGCCTCAAATAGTCTATACTATCAACGAGGGGGATCCCTCCGATACGGATGAGGAATGTAAGTCTTATCTTAACGAGGACGGCTATATGTCTCAGGAAGAGGTGCCTACGCCATTTTGCTATCCTGCACAGAGTCCGAGATTTATACCCAGGTAAGACGTCGAAATGATATATGGAGATTGTGATCCGGAAGGATGCCGTGCTCCACCAAACTCATTAGAGGAGGACACTC
Source organism: Lathyrus tuberosus (assembly GCA_022829125.1). Taxonomy (NCBI): domain Eukaryota; kingdom Viridiplantae; phylum Streptophyta; class Magnoliopsida; order Fabales; family Fabaceae; genus Lathyrus; species Lathyrus tuberosus. Next base: position 917,145 of record JALAZF010000740.1, read on the forward strand.
TAATGAAGGACAACTTTGACCACGACTATTATGGCCCAATGGATGACCTGCCTATCTGGAAGTCGTACCCAGGAGACTTGGGGCAAGAAAATCAGCCGAACAATGAAAATCAGCTGAGCATCATTGAACAGAATACCTGCGTCCCCACCATGTCATGGGATTAACACTCAGGTCATTCAGAAAACGTCCAGCGCGACGATGAATTCACAAGGTTTGCAGGACTAGAATTCATCAACTATGCTTTCCATGAGGTCAACGTCATCGAGAGAGATGAATCCTCCAGTCCCAAAGAAGTATGGGACACCTTAGGACAACCAAGTGGAAAATACAACTATATGGTTAAGTACACTGCTCCTGAGAGCTCTCGTATCAGGCTCGAAGACATCCAGCCAACTGGATAGGGAGATTTTCCTAAGAACACAAATACTATGCAAAATACAACAGAGGAATCCTCCTACGACAACTCTGCCTGGGAGACAGATTCCAATAATCCTGCTCCACCAGAAATCAGCATTATTTCTGAAGACAAATCAAGGAAGGTACCAGACTTTGTGATTCACCGAGGAGTTCGTCGCCAATGGGTTGCTGTCGATGTTCCGAGAGCCGTTCAAAAGTCAAATTAATAATCGTCTTTAACCTTTCACCCTGCCTAGGTGAAATGGATGTTTTGATAGGGCTCGCTTTCTGTAAATATCCCTCTTCGCTTTGCCCGAAGCGACAGAGTTTTGTTTTATAGGGTTGTAGTTTCAAGAATCGACTCGTTCATAAATAAAATAATGTCGTTCTGTGATCTCTGCATTAATTGCTGTTTTCTCTTTTTGCTTTTTTCAGAAAATGGTAATCCTAAAAAATAACTCAATAATAAAAACAAGAAGTTTTCAAAAAAACGCTGCACACACTCTTGTATTCTCTCTATCTCTTCTAAACACAAATCATCGCGTTATGCAGATTGCTTGTTTTAAACCCCATTGAAACATACGATCCGATGCCTTCTCCCAACTTTGAGTTCCCGGTATTTAGGGCTGAAGAAGAAGTTAATGACGAAATTCCAGAAGAGATCTCCCGATTACTCAGACAAGAGGAAAGGTCCATTGAACCTCACAAAGAGCCATTGGAAATGATCAATGTGGGTTCGGAAAAAGAAAGAAAAGAAATCAGGATTGGGGCACTACTCAGTCCAACTGCCAAAGAGAGTTTGACAAAGCTTCTCAAAGAGTTTCCCGATGTATTCGCTTGGTCCTATCAGGAAATGCCAGGGTTGGATACCAGCATCTTGGAGCATCATCTACCGTTACGGTCAGAATGTCCGCTAGTGAAACAGAGATTGAGACGGACTCACCCGGACATGGCCATCAAAATCAAGGAGGAAGTACAGAAACAGATTGACGCAGGTTTCCTCGCCACATCAGAATATCCTCAATGGTTAGCCAACATCGTACTCGTTCGGAAAAAGGACGGAAAGGTCAGAATGTGTGTCGATTACATAGATCTAAATAAGGCTAGTCCAAAGGATGACTTTCCTTTACCACACATTGACATGCTGGTAGACAGTACAACAAAGTTCAAAGTTTTCTCCTTCATGGATGGATTCTCGGGCTATAACCAAATTAAAATGGCACCAAAAGACGTGGAGAAAACTTTGTTCATTACCCCATGGGGTACCTTTTGTTACAAGGTAATGTTGTTCGGGTTGAAGAACACTGGGGCAACCTATCAAAGGGTCGTGACTACTCTTTTTCATGACATGATACATAAGGAAATCGAGGTATATGTCGATGACATGATTGCCAAATCTAGAACAGAGGAGGAACATGTGACCCACCTGTCAAAACTATTTGAGCGGTTGAGAAAGTACAAACTCTGCTTGAATCCCAACAAGTGCACCTTCGGTGTCCGTTCAGGGAAACTTTTAGGGTTCATCGTCAGCCAGAAAGGAATTGAGGTTGATCCTGACAAGGTCAAGGCCATTCAAGAAATGCCTTCTCCGAAAACTGAAAAACAAGTCAGAGGATTCCTGGGACGTTTGAACTACATCTCCAGATTCATATTCCTCATGACTGCCACGTGTGCGCCGATCTTCAAATTACTCAAAAAGAACCAGGACCACGTTTGGACAGAGGACTACTAAACCGCCTTCGACAGTATTAAGGAATACCTGTTGAACCCACTGATTCTATCACCTCCAGTGGAAGGAAGACCACTGATCATCTACCTCACAGTCTTGGAAGACTCAATGGGTTGTGTGCTTGGCCAACAAGATGAAACCAAATGGAAAGAGTCTGCCATCTACTATTTAAGCAAGAAGTTCACCGACTGCGAGACTCGGTACACTATGCTTGAGAAAACTTGTTGTGCTTTGGCTTGGGCAGCCAAACGTCTTCACCAGTACATGATTCGTCACACTACTTGGTTGATCTCCGAAATGGATCCAATCAAGTACGTCTTTGAAAAACCTGCTCTCACGGGAAGAATTGCTCGTTGACTGATGTTGTTATCAGAATACGACATCGAATACCACGCTCAAAAAGCCGTTAAAGGGAGTATTTTAGCCGATCATTTAGCTTATCAACCGATTGACGATCAGGAATCAATCGGGTTTGACTTCCCAGACGAAGATGTCATGTATCTAAAAATGAAGGACTGTGATGAACCGCTACCCAGTGAAGGGCCAGAACCAGGTTCCATATGGGGACTTATCTTTGACGGAGCTATCAATCATTATGAAAACAGAATTGGGGAAATCATCATAACACCTCAGGGTACCCACATTCCTTTCACCGCCAGACTTACATTCAAGTGTACAAACAACGAGGCCGAATACGAAGCTTGTACTATGGGTCTCGAGGAAGCGATCGACTTAAGGATCAAGAACTTGGATGTATATGGCGACTCAGCCCTGGTTATCAATCAGATCAAAGGAGATTAGAACACTTACCAATCAGGACTGATCCCTTACAAAGATTACGCAAGAAGGTTGTTACCCTTCTTCAACAGAATCGAGTTTCATCATATCCCTCGTGAAGAGAATCACATGGCTGATGCATTAGCCACTCTCTCTTCCATGATTAGTGTAGGTCAATGGAACGACCTACCTAAGATCGACATAATGCGCCTTGAACAGCCCGCTTACATCTTCACGATTGAAGCAGTCATAGACGACAAACCTTGGTATTACGATATCAAATGCTTCCTTCAGAAACAAAAGTACCCACCTGGGGCACTAAGGAAGGACAGAAAAACCCTCAGAAGACTGGCTGGCAGCTTCTTCCTGAGCAGTGATACAATTTATAAGAGAAATTTTGACATGGTTTTGCTCCGATGCGTAGACAGACCAGCAGCAAACGTGCTGATAAAAGAAATTCACGAAGGATCCTTTGGCACTCATGCCAACGGACGCACAATGGCGAGAAAAATTCTAAGAGCAGGGTACTACTGGTTGACCATGGAATCCAACTGCTACAAGTATATGAGGAAGTGTCACAAGTGTCAGATATACTCTGACAAAATCCATGTACCGCCAACGCATCTCAAAGTTCTCTCTTCCCCGTGGCCTTTTTCCATATGGGGAATCGACATGATTGGCATGATTGAGCCCAAGGCTTCGAACGGACATCGGTTTATTCTGGTCGCCATTGACTACTTCACCAAGTGGGTCGAAGCAGCGTCATACGCCAATGTAACCCGACAAGTAGTGGTCCGATTTATCAAAAATAATATCATTTGCCGTTATGGTGTTCCGAGCCAGATCATTACAGATAATGGATCTAACTTGAACAATAAGATGATAAAAGAGTTGTCCACTGAGTTCAAGATCGAACACCATAACTCATCTCCCTACCGACCTAAGATGAACCGAGCGGTAGAAGCGGCTAACAAGAACATCAAGAAGATCGTTCAAAAGATGGTTGTAACCTACAAAGACTGGCATGAAATGCTACCCTTGCTCTTCACGGTTATCGTACATCTGTCCGCACTTCAATAAGGGCAACCCCTTTCTCTCTAGTTTATGGCATGGAAGCAGTACTCCCCATAGAAGTAGAGATCCCATCAATCCAGATATTGATGGAAGCTAAGCTAACTGAGGCTGAATGGTGTCAAAGCAGACATGACGAACTAAATCTGATCGAAGAAAAGAGAATAACGGCTCTATGCCACGGTCAGTTGTATCAGAAAAGAATGAAGAAGGCGTTCGACAAAAAGGTTCGACCTCGCGTCTTCAGGAAATGAGACCTCGTGCTCAAGAAGATACAATCATTTCTTGCTGATTCTCGGGGCAAATAGACTCCGAATTATGACGTCCCCTATGTGGTCAAGAAAGCTTTCTCAGGCGGCGCCTTGAGACTTGCAACCATGGATGGAGAGAAATTTGCCCACCCCACGAATGTTGACGTAGTCAAGAAATACTTCGCCTAAACTAAAAAAAAAAACGTCTCGGTGGATTGAAAACCCGAAAGGGCGGTCCAAGCAAAAAGTAGAGACACAAAGCAAAAAAAAAATCATCCCGATGGATTGGAAATCTCAAAGTACAATCCAGGAAAAAGTTAGGGATAATGGCAAGTAACTACATCTGATCAGTTTAACTCCTCAGCAGTAATGCCATCCATCGAAAGAAAACTCCAGTCAAGGTCATCTTCGACAGAAGCTCAGGATGTCCTGAATTCAAAGTTGGTAGAAGGATAGTGGTCGTTATGTTTCGATGTAGCCCTTTTCCCTTAAATTACCATTTTCTAACTTTGTAAATACTCTATGGAATCACGCGCTTGGCTGATTTCCATTCTATCAATAAAATTTGAGCCCTTGTGCTTTTGATTGTAATTATTATTTGTTTTAACTTTACAGAATGATGTCATTTTAACATGATCAACGATTCTTGAAATAAAACAAAAATGAATTTACTTGTAAAATTTTTCTGCTTTTTAATAAAGATGGCAAATTCTTTTGACTGTTAAACATCGAAAGAACATCGATTGCGTCTCCAAAAGTGTTCCAGCCTCAAAGTGTAGAATCAAAGTACTCTTTCTAAGCCAGTACGCCTAAATGAAGAATCAGTTGTGTCAGAGACCATGTTTCATCTGACATCCTCGGCCGATTTCTTACCTCCTAAGTCCGACCAACGGTTGTTCCCAACAGGGACTATCTCTCCTAAGCAAGGAAAAATTGCTACTTTTGGACCAGCGATACCTCTTCGTCCCCCGCAGTGGCCGAGTATCCAGTCATGTTCATCCGTCAGTTTGTATGTCACGTCAGTTTTGTCAGCATATACATACATACATCATGCATTATTTATTTGCATTCATATTACATCACTATCACTCTAGTCGTTCTTATCCCCTAGTGATAACAGTCCTCTCAATCGAGTTGTCAGTTCTTTCCTCGTCAGGAAATGTTGCGTCTGAACAATCTCGCCTCTAGTTTATTTCTGGATTAGAGTTGGTTCCTCGACCACTTTGATAATTTGAACCTCTAAAAGACCAGAAAATGTTTGACAAACATCACTCTTCGCCATTGAAGATGATACCCTCGCTTTCCCGGATTAAGGACAATCCCCAGAGAAAGCCTCTTAATCAGAGGTTCGGAAATGCAACAGTTTTTCTCCAAAAAATCCGCTGACGAAAAGGCCATCAGCACCTAAAAATTGGATCACATCATATGGCGTTTCTCCGAGAAGATCCCGAGAAAAGTATGATGTAATATCCCCAAGCGAAAGCAGTCTCTCAAGAGACTCGTTTCCCCCAGATAGAGTCGACAAATGGCATCTCCAACAGAGAAGTTTGTACACCTCTACAACTCAGACGACTGGGCTCCCCAGCAATTCGGGCATCAAAATTTTTCTATCAAATGGCATCTCCCCAGGAAAATTCGGCGAGAAGTTTGAGGAAAATCGCTACACATAACGTCCCTTGTCAAGAAAGTTTATTGACAAAAGAAACTGAGACCAGTTCCTTGGTAGGAAACCAGGATCGAGGGGAAGTTTATTTCAGAAACTTAGACCAGTTCCTTGGTAGGAAACCAGGATCGAGGGGAAGTTTAAATCAGAAACTGAGACCAGTTCCTTGGTAGGAAACCAAGATAGAGGGGAAGTTTATTTCAGAAACTGAGACCAGTTCCTTGGCTGAATACCAGGATCGAGGAGAAGTTTACCTTTTCTAAGCATAATTGCTTAGCAAAAGAAGAAGGATGTGTGAACTGCCATTCTTAACCACCATCAAAATTTCGGGTATTCCGATATTTAATCCTCTTGCACCCCGAATGCACGAATACCTTCGACATTCACACCTTCGGGTCCAAGAAGATTAAATAGGGGCACCTGTCATACCCCAAATTTTGACCACTAAGAGTTTCCATCATTGTGCAAATCATCACCATAATATGGACGAACCATCATACTTCATTAGTCTCCCCAAATATGGGTGAGCATCCACTACAATCAAGCTTAGGGTTTCAAGCACTCCAGAGCTCTTAGACAAAGGATCAATCAAGGAGTGACATGATATTCAATTTGTCTAACCTCTCAAACATACACAAAGGATCAAGAGGACTCCCACTTCAAGGATTAAGCACAAGGCTGCTCCCTTCTAGGTGGATCAAGCCTCAAGATCGCCAGTGTCACCAAATTAGGGTTTTGGTCGACCAGGGCCTCCAGATGGAAATCTTCCTCTGGGCATGAGCCAATGCTTCAAAGCATAACTTGAATTACTCCATGGGACCTCATGAACCCCATCATCAAGACAATTTAGCCTCAGGGGATGCATTCACTAAAAATCAGGAATTAGGGTTTCTTGACCTAATTTACCCCTAAGGTGACTTTTGGGACAAATCATGAGCCAAGACCTCAAGAGATGATCTGAGGGTCCCTAACACACCACATTGATCCATTTGCAATAATGGATTGGTCCAAGAAGCTTGAGCAACAAGTTTCAATTTCATCAGAACCACAATTAGGGTTTCGCGGGAAAACTCAACTGTGCCTTTGACTTTTGACCAAGACATGCTCCCAAACCCTAGGACATGATTCAATACACCCTATAACACCTATGAAATCAATACATCAAGTTTGATTTAGGTCAAGGACTTGATTTCATAGAGGATCACACAGTTTGGAGTTCATCTGACAAAAAGTCAATTGTGCACAAAAGTCAACTTTGACTTTTTGAGATTTTTCACAACTATGGTTCTTTGACCCTAAAATGATGTTAATGTATGATTGGAATCGTCATTCATCAAGAAAAATAAGAAAAGTGGGATAACTTGTAAAAGGGGTAACCATAAAAACTTAGAAATGTTTCTAAGTTATGGAACAAAGTAGCTAGGGTACCAACTTTGAAGGATCATAACTCCTAAACCACAAGGCCATTTTTCCCCATCCAAAGCTGGATTTGTAGCTCTCATGGCCCTCTACAAAAGCTTCAAACACAACTCATTCCAATTCCTCATGGATTTTAAGTTATGGAATAATCAAAATCACAAAAAGTGAAAATGTCACTTTTTTCCAACACTTAGTGAAATTTTCACTAAGTCAGAATCTGCCTTCACTTTTTTCCAAATGTAGGGGGATTTTTCACTTGGATCCAAAAGTTATCAAAACCAACTATGATCAAACAGTTATTGTATCATATGAGAGCTTTCTAAAATGGCCAAGAACTCTATCAAAGTCCACTTGAGCCATGCGATATGACAATGCCAATATGCCTTGCTGCAAACTGTCATGGCAAGGCAGCTTTGGGAGTTTTGCTCGATTTGCTCAAATTTTACAAAGGGCAAGCAACTCTATCCATCTGAACACCTCAAGGGGGGACCAAGGAGGAACCAACTCTGATCTCAAGCCTCCCAAGTCTTTGGAACCAAAAGTAGCATGCCAAACCTAGAAATACCTAAAAGAGGGACAAGACTCCAATTTTAGATTGGAACATTTAATGGATGCACCAAGGTGGCATGGACTGAGCCATTCCCAACTGAATTCAGTCAAGACTTATCCAAGACCAAGGGAACCAGCAGCCTGTGCCCTAACCTCTAGTCAATGGCTAGAGGAGACTTGGATTCTCATTGTTCAACATTGGCCAAACCTCTGTCGCAGTTGCCATTCACTATTGCAGCCAAAATAAACTTGCTCTACTATAAATAAAGCTCAATTGTGTTCAGTTTGAGTACACCAAAGCACTACAACACTTGTTTTCCTCAAAATCTCTTTCTCTAGGCAAAAATACCTTCTTTAGCAAGGCAACTCTGAGTTTTTGAGTTAGAGAGCAATTCCACCACAGCTCATGATCCAAACACATCCAATATGTCATATCTAAGTTGTCCAAACTCTCACAAGTGACCTGTAACACCAAAATCACAAAGTCATCTCTCAAAACCTCAAAATAGGACTTTTGTGCATTTTTCAAGCCATGTCTTGATTCAGTCACTTTCCAAACCAGATAAAACCTCAAACACACTCCAAATATCATCCTTGAACTGTCCCAAATGGTTCCACACATCTGGAACACCATTTGAGAGAGTTGCTATTTTGGTCACTTTTGCCCCTTTTGCAAGAAAGAGCTCAAACTTGCTCCTGAGGTTTTCAGCTAATTCCAACCATCCTAAAAACTTCTAAGAGATAATTTGAGGGTGTCTAAAGCATCAAATCATTTATGGAACAAGTGGCTTGGCAGATTGCAAAAAAGCTCCAAAAATAGGTAAGCATCACAACTTGGTTTCTTTGAATCATGCTTTCTTTTGATGTCTACTGATCACGCATCTCTTATACATGTTATATGTGTTGTGTTTGCACCAATTTATCATGTAATTCATGCTTGTACCAAGAGATGGCATAGAAAATGCAAATCATGGCCTATTTCAAAACCACTATCGGGTTTTTCAATAGAAGCATGATCTGAAAAAAAAACACCACCACCATTGGATTCCTTGTGAAATTCTAGGCAGGATAGACCTAAATTTTGTCCCAATCCATGGAGAAATGACAAAGTTATGGCCTTCACGTTTTCAACCAAAATCTTGCCTTGCCTTGCCTTGGGCCAGGCCAAAAACAAGGCAAGCCTTGTATATTTGTGGTTGTGTTTCAATCAACGGATGTATCACCACCCCAGTGGTAAGGCGCACTCCCTATACACAAGAGGTCTGGGGTTCGAATCCCCCTCGCCCCAGATCCTCTTTTTGCTATTTTCTCCACTTTTTTATTGTTTTTCTTATTATTTTTAATGATTCGAAAAACTAATAACTCCCTCAATTTTAATTATTTTTTATTGGTTCTTTTTGCAAAAAATCACAAAAATGTTGAAATATTTTATTCCAGAAAAAAATTAGATTTATATTATTTATTTAATATAATTAGTATTTTTGTGAATAAATTCATTTTAATTGTTTTTAAACATTTAAAAGTGAATATTTACTTTGAAAATCAAAACCAAATGAGTTTTAATTCATCTTGTGATTAAAACCTCATTTTTTCAAACCTTAAACAAAAATCACAAGTTGTTTATTCAAACTTATTTGGTATTTTTATCATTTTATTTGATTTTCTTTAAATATTTACTTTTAAAGGAAAACAAAATTAGGGTTTCTTTGATTTTCACCCTCACAAATCATTTTTAAACACTCATGGGCCTCTAATAGAGTGTAAAACCCAACCCCTTTTGTAAATACACCACCTTTTCGGCCTCAGTCATTGTATAATACCCATTGTATTTTCAAAAACAACGGCTCGATCGTCACCTTTTTTAACAAAAAAATCAATTGGGTCTCTCCTCGAGCTATAAGTCCCAATTCTTTTTCTTAAAACCTTTTGGGCCTCTTGGTAGAGTGTAAGACCCAACCCTTTGTAGAAACCAAAATAATTTGGGCCTCAGTGTATTGTATAAGTCCCAATACTGTCAAAAAGTTCGGCGTGGTCGTCGCCTTTTAAAAATAAACCTTTGGGCCTCTTGAGAGAGTGTAAGACCCATCCCTTTGTACGGAAAACCTTTTGGGCCTTAGTCACTTGTATAAGTCGCCCTGTACAAATTCAAAACAACAGTGCCAGCACTGATAAAACCTTGGGCCTCTCCTTGAGCTGTAAGCCCCAACAATTCTTTCAAAGCACTTTCTCCTTTGATTTTGAATATAATATTGTTATCAAAGCTTTCTTTGTTGAACAACTAACCAAACAGCATGGAAGCTCTACAACCGAGTAAGTGTTTACCCGCTTTCATATATATATATATATATATATATATATATATATATATATATATATATATATATATATATAACTGTATTGTGGGGCTGCTCACTGTAAGTCTTCTTTCACAAACTTTTATATACTCGTCATATATCCACTGTGTAATATTAGTATAGTTATTTAGAGTTTTCCCCGGCAACTACGTCTAGCACTAGGTAAAGCCCTGTTGGTCACTCTTAAATACAAATAAAACTAGATCCCCATAGGATTACCAGACACAGTCTTCCCTCCTCTTGGGGATAAACAATATGGAGACGTGAAAGGAAGCATTCTTGGTGAATCCTTTCTCAGACTATCACTCTTAGAAATTGTCAAAGAAACTATACTCCCCAGAGATGATATTTTCTCTGTGAATAGCATCTCTTAAGTTTCTTCCAAATTCTCGGACTTTCCTGGCTTGATCTATTCTCGGTGAATGACATGTCTTGAACTTCTCGGGGTTTGGGGACCCACAGGCTTCTTAAAAGCATCCCCGCCTCCTCTTGGGCATTGTACAAGGACCATTCGGCTTCTTAAAAGCTCTCATGCCTTCTCTTGGGCTTAGTACAAGGACCCAGAGACCTCTACAGGTATAGGAACAGAACCTAGTCATCAATTTGCTAGAGCTGTCTTTCTGAGTCAAGTGTCAGACCAGTTAATGGGTTGACCTTCATCCCTTAACATACCGGCCTTCTCTTGGGCATCATACAAAGATCATTCACTATCTGAGAATTAATTTCTCAAAACACCAGTAGACTTGGACAGTCTCAATACCCTTTGGATTTTCGATTTCCTTAAAGAACAAGAAATAACCCTGATCCTCTGATCAGTGCCAAAGCACAACAATACCTTTAATCAGTCCCTTTATAAGAACTGATTTTCTCTTTTATCCAACGTACTAGACCTGTCACTAAACTGAAATAGTTACCAGCAAAGATAGCCTCCTCTTGGGCTTTGTACAAATGATTCTCCCCAGCGGAGCTAACCTTTTCAGACTCTCTTGTTGAGTCAAACACTTTTAGCCTCCGTCTCGGGCTTCGTACGAGATACAAAAACACTATTTTGTTAAGTATAAAAGACTCTCTTGTTGAGTCCATCACCTTTTAGCCTCTGTCTTGGGCTTCGTACAAGACACATATAAAAACACTCTCTTGTTGAGTATAAAAGATTCTCTTGATGAATCAAACACTTTTAGCCTCCATCTCGGGCTTCGTACAAGATAGAAAAACTCTCTTGTTGAGTATAAAAGACGCTCTTGTTGAGTCAAACACCTTTAGCCTCCGTCTTGGGCTTCGTACAAGACACATACAAAATCACTCTCTTGTTGAGTCAACCCTTTTAGCCTCTATCTCGGGCTTCGTACGAGACAGATAAAAAGCACCCTCTTGTTGGGTTACTAGCCTCCTCTTAGGCTTTGTATAAGGAAACCCCGGTTGAGTCAACTAACCTTTTAGCATTAATTTGTGCCTTGCTCACAGTATACAAATATCAACAACTCCTTTTTCCCCCATCTAATTGCTGTAAGCGGCAAGCCTCTGGATTATTTACATCCACACCACTGTCCCTCTTTTAGCATGAGAAATTCCTAAGGAAAGATGGCATTGCTCTACACTGAGTTAAAGTATTCTCCTTCAGGTTAAAAATCCCCTATAAAGGAAATTATGGCATTGATGGATTCACATATCCCAGTTAATGTAATTCTCCTTTATAACCAGTCACCCAACAGTTGTGGCAAACAGATACCCCCTTTAGAGATGACAAATTCTCTCTAAAGTCAAAACCCTTTAGCTTCACATCTTGGGCTATGAAGAAGATACAAACCACCTTTAGCTTTACGTCTTGGGCTTTGAATAAGACACCAAAACAACATATTTCCTCCCGTAGAATAGGAGGAACTACGATCGCTCTGATTTCCCTGTTTTGTTAAACGGGAATACTTAGGCATAAGATTGAAAAATCTTAGCGAGCACACTGATCAAAAACCCAAAATCCCGTACCTTCATACATCAATCGAAAAGCATCAGTATTAACCTCCCATCAATCGCCCGGGCACTATTTTAACAAAATAACCTAAGAGAGACCCACAATCTTTGTAGCATCTGTAAACCAACAGTCATCTATTTAAACTCAGTATGCAAGCAGGGTTAATTAGAGACATCTATTTCCCTTCCTTCATCAGCTTCAATAGGATAAAAAATGAATCGAGCTGTAGTACCCCAAAGCGAGAGTGCTTCGCAACCACAAAAAAACTCGCGCTACAGTGACCATCAAGTAAATAATATGTGTGAAGTTTTTAATATGGCAGTCCTATAATATAGGGATAAACCAATTATCACCCTTTTAGAAGGGATTAAACATTACTTGACTAAAAGGATTACCCATCAAAAAGAATTGATGGTTAAATATGCTGGTAATTTGTGCCCTAGAATTCAGCTAGTGTTTGAGAAGAATAAGAGATTTGCTGAAAGTTGGACTCCAATTTGGCATGGTGATGATGACATGACAATATTTGGGGTAACAAATGGTATAGACACATACTGTGTAAACCTTAAAGAAGGAACTTGTACTTGTAGGAAATGGAACTTGTCTGGTATCCCTTGTAGCCATGCAATATCATACATATGGCACAACAAAAAAAGAACCTGAAGAATATACTTTTGAGTATTACAGGTATGTATGAAATATATTGCATATTTTTTCATGCTATTGTAAATCATATTTCTGACTATTGTGTTGTAAATTGTAATTGTGCAGGAAATCAACTTTTCAAAAAACCTACTCACACATCATCTTCCTAACTATTGGTCCTTAGTTATGGCATGTAGATGATGTATTAGTAGTTAATCCACTTGTGATGAGAAGGGCAATTGGACGCCCCAAGAAGATGAGAAACAAAACCAACGATGAACCGAAAAATCCACATGTTCTGCCAAGGAAGCTTCAAACTGTAACATGTCACAAATGTGGATATATGGGCCATAACATGAGAACTTGGAAAGGAAATAGGGCAACAAATAGGGCCATGACAAAGGGAGACAACAAGACCAAAAAGCAAAAAACTACCAAGGATGGCAAGAAGGCCAAGAAGCAAAAGGGTGCAAAGGGAATGGTAAAGAACAAAAAGTCAAAGGGTGCAATGCAGACTACTCAAGAGTTTGGATCCTACTTATAAGCCCCACAACCTACCCAAGAATAACTTTTATGCCTTTGTATTATGGTGTCATGACCTACTATATGTCATTTTGATATGTATGGACTAAGTTCCATTTTGGATTGTAACTGTCATTTTGGTATGCTTAAACTAAGGATGTATTTTGATATGTATGATCTATGTTGTCATGAAAAAAGTTTTCATGTACTAAATTTCAATGAAATGCAAACATATGCACTATTATTAATCAATTATCCAGTGTTTAAACTAAAGATGTATTTTGATATGTATGATCTATGTTGTCATGTTCATTATTACAGGTGTGTCATGACCAAATTAACTTTACAGAGGCATGACCAAATTATGAACAATTTAAAAGCTGGTATGACCAAATTGCAAATTGTTTGCTATGAAAAACTGGTATGACCAAATTACCATAACAAAGGCATAACTTAACAGAGTCATTTAACTTAACAAACTCAATTACAAATAATAAATAGCATTACAACAACATCACTTAAATGTCAAATTAACATTGGACTCAATATTCAACAACAACATTCTTCATTCAACTTAACATTACATTGCAGAACCAAACACGAACAAACATAAAACACACAACCTAACTGAAACAACTAATTTATAACATTTGATACAACCAATTCAATTAACAACACTAAAGTCATTCCCATGGTAAACTTGTTCATCATCTTCAAGAACTTGATCTCCAACTTCAATTGATCCTTTATGATAATGTCTTCATTCAATTTGACCTTTTCATAGTTTAATTTTTGGTGCATTGAAGATATCACTTCCGTGACTCGTTGTGACATTTCTTCATCGTACCAGACGAAGTGACTACATCTCTTGTATCTCTGATTTTAGAAATAGACAAGAAAAATTAGGGATTTTCTGGAAATCACAAAATAACATTGTTCCTTGATTTTGCAGATGAACAAACTTTGTACATCCCACAGCCAAAAAAACGACGACCTGAGTTCAAATCCGTCCACACCGTCATAAATGGAGAAAGCAGACCACATTTGCATTTGACGTGATTGGAGCGAGACTCACTGCGATTACTTGATGTTGAATATTTGGACATGTCGCTGAGGCTTGGATCTTGAAGATTGGTACAAATTTAATGCTTTTCTGGAGAAGAAGAAGAAATTCATGTTTCTCGGGTAAAGTGAGCTTGCAAATGGGGAAGAACAACACAAACCAATCTGAAAATGGGGAAGAACAACACAAATCAATCTGCAAATCGTGTTTTATAACGTTTTTTATTATAAATGTTTAATTAAAAATGTTTTTTATTTAAAATGTTTTTTAATGACGTGGCAATTTTATTCCAGCTTGGGTTCAACCTTTCCATTGCCACGTCACAAGTGAGACTGCCACATAGCCAAAATTGAGAGGGGACCAAAAAATTCCAAAAAAAAAAATCAAAACAAGGGACCTAATACCTAACTTTTTTTAAAGGGAGGGAGTGGGATTAAAATTTTAAAAAATGAAAGAAAGGGGACTAAAACTGCATTTAAACCTTATAAATATGAAATGATATATATATATATATATATATATATATATATATATATATATATATATATATATATATATATATATATATATATATAATACTTAAAATTTTAAACTAAAGGACAAAATTGGGTTAGAGATATCATAATTGTTTTGAATTAACTTATAAAAATCTATAAATTAGTTTAAAAAATATAAATTTGTGAAAAAATAATAATTTTATAATTTTTATAGAGGATAGATAGCTTAACTAATATGATATGTGTTAGTTAAATTAAATAAATATAAAATCCCTAATAGCAGCATTTATTTATATTTATGTATTAAAGGCTATAATTTTAAAAATAATATTATCAAACAAAACCAAAGTATAAAATATACTAAATTTTTATTTTTTTAACAAGTGAAATCTAAAAGTTGATTAAAAAAAGATTTCCCTTGACATAAATTAATTAAATAAAAAATTGTTTTGATAAAAATCACTAAAAAGTTTAATAAATTTTTTTAACAAAAAAATATTTATTTATAACTATTAATAATTTGTTTACATTAATTTTGATTACTCTTATGACTGAAAGGGGAATTTTGAGAGCCCTCAAAAGTATTAGTGACAAGACAGCCTCTAGTATTAATGGTTATAGAGCCAAGTTTTTCAAGGCAACCTATGATATCACTAAAAAATACATCATCAATACAACTACGAAGTTCTTTGAGAATCAGAGGTTATATATGACCATTAACAACACTCTTGTTACTCTCATTCCCAAATCTACATCTTCTAATATGGTTAAAGAATACAGATTAATCTCTTGTTGTACATCAATATATAATATTATCTCCAAAGTAATGACCACAAGATTGAGTAAACTTCTTGATAGTATAATTCATGGGAGCCAAGTTGCTTTTGTCCCAGAGCGTCACATCCAAGATCATATCTTACTATCTTTTGAGTTAATCAAGGGGTACACCACAAAAGGAGGGGTTCTCAGATGCATAATTCAGACGGACTTGCAAAAGGCTTATGATACTGTAGAATAGAGTGCCTTGAAAGCCATTATGAAGGAGTTAAGTTTTCCTCATAGATTCATCAATTAGATCGTGCTCAATGTCACTATTATGTCATACAGATTCAAAGTTAATGGAGATCATACTAGCATCATGAAGGCGAAAAAAAGGCTTTAAGCAAGGGGACCCCCTTTCCCTTTTACTCTTTGTCATTGATATGGAATACCACCAGAGGATTTTGCAAAAGCTAAAGAATAATCTCGACTTTAATTTCCACTCTAAGTGTGAGAAGTTAAACATTATCAATTTGAGTTTTGTTGATGTCCTCTTGTTATTTGCAAGAGGGGATATTACCTCTATTGATCTTGTAATGCATGCTTTTAAAGAATTCTCCAACTCAACTGGTTTATTAGTGAATCCATCCAAATGCAAGATTTACTATGGCAATATGGATGATCACACTAAGCAAGAGATTTAGAATATCACCACTTTCATTGAAGGGCCTCTCCCCCTAAGATATCTAGGTATTTCCCCTAACTAGAAAATATACTTCAATTACTCATTGTTTGATCCAGGTGGAAGAAATTACAACAATAATAAAGTACTGGAGCTCTAGGCTTTTCAGCTTTGCTGGAAGGACCCAATTAATAAACAACGTTCTCTTTGCAATAACTAATTTTTGGATGCAATGTATTCCTTTACTTAAGAAAGTGATCCACCAAGTAGAGGCCATTTACAGATCTTTCCTTTGGTCTGGGAAAGATAAGATTAGTAGAAATTCCCCAGTAGCCTACAAGAAAGTTTGCTCTTCCAAAAATCAAGGAGGCCTCAACATTACATCTCTAATGGAATGGAACAAAGCTAGCTTGCTAAAGCTTTTGTGGAACCTCAGTGGCAAATCAGATACCTTATGGATCAAATGAATCCATTACTATTACACAAAGAACATATATATAATGGCAGTGCCAATCAAAAACTCCTGCTCATGGATTCTTAAGACCATCATAAATCTTAGGCATGAAGTTATTCATATGCAGGCTTGGAATTTAATGTTGCAGCAACATAAATTTCATACTAGGAAAATATACAATGGCTTAAAGGAGGAGTACCAGGTGGTGACTTGGAGAAAACTCCTCTATGGCAACATAGCTAGACCTAAAGCCATCTTTGTACTCTGGATGGCATGCCAAGATAGACTAGCTACCAAAGAAATACTGCACAGTTTTAGGATGATTGATAATGACACTTGCTGCTTCTGCAGGAATCAGGAGACAATTCAACACATCCTCTTCTCTTGCGCGACCTTGAAAAGCATATAGGAACATGTCATGAATTGGGTCCAAATAACTCATAACCCAGAAGGCTGGAAAGAAGAATTAAATTGGATTATCAACAATTGTAACTGTAAGGACTAGAGAGCTACAATCCTGAAATGTGCATTTATTGAAATAATTTATGAGATATGGAAATTCAGAAATCTTCACTGCTTTGGTAATAGAATGAGCAACACTACTATAAGCCTGAATGACATAGATACGATTGTGTATAGGCTGTGGACAAATTCCAAACTTAGACACCAATTAGTAGACTAATGATGCCTTAGGCTCTTGTTGTGTCTTGTTCCCTTGTTTTCGAGTTTTGCTGGACTTTTTTTATCACTTTGTGTTATAATCAGTTTGGGTGAGTAATAAAATTGATCGGAGATGACCAGAAGGAGATCGTCGTGGCCTTCGTGTAGGGCAAGTGCAGCTGCTTGTTGGAGAAGAAAAGGGGGTGGAGGTACCTGCAAGGTACTCCGATGCCAAAGTAAGTATTTGGTCAAAGAAAAGGGGAAAGTAAGTAAGAGTAGTCAAGTATATGATTCGTGATACCTGCCCCTCTCAAATGAGGGGGTTTTTATAGATAAATGGGTGGCGAGCAAAGCGCATGGTCTTCTAACTGTTCCCACAATATCCGGTTAGGCGGCTGGTCGTGTGACCTATTCTGCGCGTAAGGGGGACACGCCCAACGGCCATGTTGTGCCCAACGACTATATTGCGCATATTGGGCCTGTTCGCCAGTTATGCTGGATTGGGCCTGGCCCTTAAGGGTAGGAAGCCCTGCCCAGTCCAGAACAGGAGCCCCCCAAGTCACTGCTCTGTTGTAGAGTAATGACTTAGGCAGCTGTTACTCGTACTGTCGGGCAGGTGGTAGATCGCATGGAGTGCTTCATTCGTGCCCCTCGACGTGGTCGTCAGTTTTTTGCGTGAAAACGATGATCAGGACCTGCAACGTCTTCGGAGAGATGGCTGTTTTTTGGTGAACATATCTGATCGGGAGTGTTCACTTTGATGAGGAGGTTTGCTCGTAGGCCAGGCGTTGTTGCATTTGTGCGCCGACCAGAGGTGGTCGTTAGTTTCTGACGCGCGATGTCGACCAGGAGTTTCGTCCTCCTCGTGGAGATGAGGGTTTCTGCTCATGGATACGTTCGTTATGACGGGGAGACTTGCTCGCGGGAGTTCGAGGGTTGATGAATTTTTTGCGTTGAACCAGGCGAAGAGTTTTTGTGACACGTGGTGTGTATCTATTGCCCTTGTCAGTCCTAGGGGCGTATAGGCTATGATGACCCTCACGATTCCCCACGATCTAATGGTTATAAAAAGGTGGGGGACGGTTTCATTTTCATAATTTCCCAAGTTTTTCACTCTTTGATCTCGCTTGCTCTGCAATTTGTCTTCGCCGGAGCTTCTCTTCGCCGCCGTCAACTTCTTCTTCAACTTGTAAGTTCCCTCTTCCCGTTCGTGTATTTTTATGAGTTTTCCGGTAGAAGTTCATACTTTCCGGTGGAACTTCATGTGTTTAGTGATGAACACATGAATTCCAGGAAATTCCATGAAGAACATGATGAATCTCTAGAATTTTGTAGAACTTGTTAGCGTAGATCTTTGTAGAATCTGGTTAGGTGTAGAATTTAGTTTGTAGCCGGGCACTAGGCCTGTTCGGGACATTTGAGTGATTCTGGGACGACCACGTATCATTGCATGTGCCTCTGTGAGTCTTGGTCGCGGGGACCTTCTATCTAAGTTGATTGTAGACATTTTAGACGAGCATATGGTTATCCTCGGGTTCGTTAACGCCCTTTCACTTGATCAGTGGTGGAAGGGTGGATTTGATCATGGACGTCGAATTCACTTCTCTTCCTCTGCTTTTCAGGTGGAAATGGTCGAACCCCGTGATGACGTTGTACCCGACGCCCAGGAGGTGCCCGAGGATCCCGGTGTGTCCGCTGACTATTCGAATATCAAGGTCGCGGGAGGGGACCTTGAATGGCTTGGACACGAGCCTTTGTCTTTTCGATCAACCCTCTCCGAGGAGGAGATACGGGATTTCGACCTGTTGGAATTGCGCGACGAGGATACTCCACGGGCCTGGAAATATTTTCGTCCCAGGGAGCACGATAGAATCTGTTCCGCGTATTCGGGACTTCGCTTTCCCATGTACGAATTTGCGTTTACGGAGGCCAAGATGCATCTTCCTTTCACTGATTTCCAATCGTCTTTGTTCACCTACTTGGAGTTGTGCCCGTCCCAGCTTCATCCGAACGCTTTGGCTTTTATAAGGGCCTTTGAGTTGGTGTGCCGTTATCTACAAATCGGGGCGACCACGGACCTCTTCTTCTGCCTCTTCCAGATTCAGCGGAGCACGGCGGGGTCGAAGCAGAGTTGGGTATCATTCAAGTAACAGAGTAGGCTGTTCTGGCCGTATTCTGATTCCATACGTAACTTTAAGGATAGGTTTCTGGTCGTGAGGCCTATGACTGAGGAGGCGAGAAGGAGCATTTCGACCATCGAGAGGGTGATGGTGGATGGTCGGGAAAGGGATAGTGTTGTCTCCATTTTCCCTTTGGAATGGGTCTTTACCCATTTTAGACGCCGAACAGATCAGTTCCTAGTGAAGCATGAGCAGCTTTTCCCGGCTGATAAGGAGTCGTATAGGATCCTTCACGCTTACGTGGAGAGCTTCTCTCCGGCCTACGTCGTCGATCGGGACGGGAATCAGTTGGTCGGGGAGGATGGCCCTATCCGGGCAGCTAGATATATTAATGTCAAAGCTCTCCTTGAGTGTGATAACGATGACGATGATATGACCCTGCTTGGTATGCTTCACTGTTTTGTTCTATCTCTTTAAGTTTTTCTTGTCCTGATTTGTTATGTGTCTTCGCAGGTATGATGGCTGATATGTGAGAACGTTTGATGAGGTCGCGGGCGGCCAAAGTCCATAGGAAAGCGACCGCAGGTGCCAAGACCGGTGCAGCCAAGCAGACGGTGATAGAGAGTTTTACCGCTGGACCTTCCCCTGAGCCGGAGAAAGCCTCAACGCCGCTGACCCCGGAGGGTTCTCGTAAACGGAAGAGAGATGCCGCGGGGACTTCTGTAGCCGCTGGTTCGAGCGGGTCTGGCGTCGGACACCTTATTCTCCCCGCCTGCTATACTCGTCGGGATTTGTTCGCTGAAGGGGATTCGATTGAAGTCCCTGAGTCTGAAGGCGTGGCTATCCTGAATGCCAATTCTAAAGCGAGGAGGAAATAGCTGTGCCAGGATGCGGCGGGCATGTTTAGGGTTCTTGAAGCTGCCCTTGTCCTCGCAGATGACGAAGCTGCTACTCGGGCGAGCCTTGTGACATCTAAGAACAGAGTAGCCGAGCTGGAGGTAGAAAACAACTGGCTGTTTAATGATTTGAAGCAGTTCGAAGGTCACCAGGAGTCCAAAGTGCTGCTCCAGGAGGAGGTGACTCAGCTAAAGCTGGCCGCGCTCAAAGCCTATGAGGACAGGAAGAAGATGCAGGCGAGGATCGCTGAGTTGGAAGGTCTGACTTCAGCCGTTCAGGACGAAAATAATGATGAGCAAGCCTTGAAGTCGCGGGATGATCTGATCGGGAGGATCAGGATCCTTGGCGAGGACAACCTAAAAGCGGCTGAGTTCGGCTTCAACGCGGCAAAAGAGCAGATGGTGGCCCTCAACTCTGACGTTCAGCTCCTGACAGATGAAATGGGTCTGTTTAACACGGTAGTGGATGACAAAGTTGTCCCCGCGGAGGAGGAAAGTGAAGTCGTAGAGTAGGACTGTTTTTGGCATGTTTTGTGGGCCTGCGTGCCCTTATGAATTTGTATTTATCACTTTGTATGGGCGCTGCCCCTTTTTTGTATTTGTGACATTATCTGGCCGTGGCCGGTACGTTAATATATTTGGATTTTGTGGACGTTGTATTGTGAATCTGCTCTGTTTGTTTATATGTATGTGCGTGCTTGGATAAGCGAGGAACCTACCGAGGAGGGCGACGTGATTTTTCCCGTGATGAGACTAGGACTTCGTTTGAGGTACTAGTCTCATAGGCTTGGACTGTTCCCATCGCGAGCTGGGTGTCCTGCCTGAACGGTGCGGCAACGGCGGAGCTCGGTTGAGGTATCCCTGTTGTGCGCAGGATCTGCTCGTTCAATGAGCAGAAGCTGGCCGGCGTTGTAATGCGTGTCATGCTTCACTAGGGCATGATACGAAGGTCGCGCAATTCTCCCCGTTTTGGGTTGATTGTGTCGGCGACTTTTCTATCCTCGTAGTTAAGGACTTAGCTATAGTATTGCTTGAGTTTTTCAGCATTCCATGGTCGAGCAAATTGTTTTTCGTCCAGTGTTTCCAAGTAATACGCTCCCGTGCCCGTTTTGGACTTGACCCTGTAAGGTCCTTCCCAGTTCGCTGCCAGTTTCCCTTCGCGAGAATCCTTCTGGTTTCTGCGCAGGACCAGGCTGCCTACGGGAAAGTCACGTTTTATGACCCTGGCGTCGTGTCGCAACGTTATTTGTTGTTTCAACGTGGCCTCGCGGAGGGCAGCCCCTGATCTTATTTCTTCGACCAGATCGAGCTCCTCGCGTAGAGCCTCGTCGTTCATTTCTTCGTCGAGGGGAGCTTCTGTCCTTCTCGAGGGTTCCCTTATCTCCACCGGTATTACCGCCTCTGTTCCATACGCTAGTCAGAAAGGGGTTTCCCCGGTGGTGGAGTGAGGTGTCGTCCTGTACACCCAGAGGACGCTGTGGAGCTCCTCGACCCACCTCTTCTTGGCCTCCCCTAGTCTTCGCTTCAATCCGCGTAGGATTACTCTGTTCGCGGCCTCTGCTTGCCCGTTGGTCTGGGGATGCTTGACCGAAGTAAAGTGTTGTTTCGTTCCCAATTTGGCGACGAAGTCTTGGAATTTTCTGTCCGTGAATTGGGTTTCGTTGTCGGTCACGAGGGCCTGCGGTACCCCGAATCTGGCGAGGACGTTTCTTTTGTAGAAACGCAGTATGTTGAAGGCTGTGATCTTGGCGAGCGCTTCGGCTTCGATCCATTTTGTGAAGTAGTCGACGGCCACTATTAGGAATTTATTTTGATAAGATCCCATTGTAAAGGGGCCTAGGATGTCCATCCCCCACCAGGCGAAGGGCCATGGCGAGGAGAGGGTCTTCAACTCGTTGGGGGGTGCCAAATGCATGTCCCCGTGACGCTGGCAACGGTCACATTTTTGCACGTGTTCTTTGGCGTCTTGCTGCATGGTCGGCCAGTAATATCCTGCGCGCAAAGCTTTTCGAGCCAAGGATCTTCCCCCTAAGTGTTGTGCGTTGATGCCCTCGTGGATTTCTTGTAGGATTTCGGGGACCTGGCCCTCGTCGACACACTTTAATAGGGGAATGGAGAACCCTCGTCGGTATAACTTATCCTCGATCAGTACGTACGAGCAGACTTGTCGTTTAATTACACTGGCTTCCTTACTATCTTCGGGAAGTTCCCCATTGGTGAGGTAATTGTATACCGGGGTCATCCAACAATGGGGGTCTCCGATGATGTTAACATCTACCAGGTTGGATTTTGTAATGCTCGGGCTGACCAGTGTTTCTTGTATGACAGATTTGTTTCCGCCTTTTTTCCTGGTGCTGGCTAATTTGGAGAGGATGTCTGCTCGGGTATTCTGTTCGCGCGGGACGTGCTGGACTTCCCATGCTTTAAACTCCGCCATTTTGTCTTTTACCACGGCCAATTATTCGGCGAGTTGGTCATTTTTTGCCTGGAATTCTCCTCGCACTTGAGACGCCACGAGTTGGGAATCAGTGCATATTTTTATTTTCTTCGCGCCGACGTCTTTTGCTAGTCGTAATCCTGCGAGGAAGGCCTCATATTCGGCTTGATTGTTGGATGTATTGAATGAGAGGACCCGGGACACTTCGATCAGGGTCCCTTCTTCGCTTTCGAGGATTATTCCTGCTCCACTGCCCGAGGGGCTTGATGCGCCATCCACGTAGATGATCCACCTCTGTGTTCCTCCCGGGGGGGACGGTTCTGGGGTCATCTCTGCCACGAAGTCGGCCAGGACCTGTGCCTTGAGGGCTTTCCTCCCTTCGTAGCGAATGTCGAACTCGGCCAGTTCGAGGGACCATTTTAGCATCCTGCCCGCCATATCTGGTCGGGTTAACAACTGTCTAATAGGCTGGTCGGTTCTGACAACGACAGTGTGTGCCAGGAAGTAATATCTGAGTCTCCTCGCGGCGATTATGAGGGCAAGGGTTACCCGTTCTATCTGCGTGTACCTAACTTCGGGTCCTTGTAGGGCTTTACTGGTGAAGTAGATGGATTTCTGCCTGGTAGTAGTTTCGCGAATAAGAGCTGCACTTACTGCTTCGTTGGCCACTGAGAGATATAGGTATATGGTTTCCCCGCGGTCCGGTCGTGACAATACTGGTGGGGCAGATAGAGCTTGTTTGAAATGGGTAAGGGCCTGCTCGCGTTCGTCCGTCCACTCGAAATTTGCCTCCTTCCTAAGTAATTTAAAGAAGGGCAGGGCGTGCTGGGCGGACTTGCTTACGAAGCGAGCAAGGGACGCGAGCATCCCGTTTAGGGATTGTATCGCCTTCTTCGACCGCGGCGTGGGGATTTCTACGAGTGCCCGGCATTTGTCTGGGTGTGCCTCTATTCCTCTTTCGGTGAGGTAAAATCCGAGGAATTTCCCTGCTCGTACACCGAAGGTGCATTTTTCTGGATTAAAACGTATTTTACACTTTCGCACTTGGTCGAACACCTTGCGCAAGTGGGTGGTGTGGTCGGATTCCTCTTGGGATTTGACGATCATATCGTCCATGTATACTTCGAGCATGTCTCCGATTTTTGATCGGAAGACTTTGTTCATCATGCGCTGGTATGTGGCCCCGTCGTTTTTTAGTCCAAAGGGCATTACGTTATAGTAATAATTTCCCGAGGGGGTCATGAATGCCGTGTATCTCTTGTCCTCGTCGGCCATTGGGATTTGGTTGTATCCCGAATATGCGTCCATGAAGGACAAGAGCTTGAAACCGGCGGAATTGTCTATGAGCTTATCTATGCTCGGCAGTGGATATGCGTCTTTCGGGCAAGCCCGGTTGAGATCGGTGTAGTCAATGCACATACGCCACTTTCCATTATTCTTTTTAACAAGTACAATATTTGAGAGCCAGGTCGTATACCTGGCCTCGGAAATAAAATTTGCCTCTAAGAGGTCTTGTACAAGTTTTTCGGCAGCCTGTGCCTTTTCCTCGGACTGTTTCCTTCTTCGCTGGGCGACGGCGCGGGCAGCTGGATCGATTGTCAAGTGGTGACAGGCAGTTTCTGGATCCAAACCGGGCATGTCTACTGCACTCCAGGCGAACAGGTCGGCGTTGTCGTCGAGACATGCTTTCAGCTCCCTCTTTACCTCTTCGGGGAAGCCAGCGCCGATCTTTACTCCCCTGCTGGGGTTGTTACTGAAGGTGATGACCTCGAACTCTCCATCTGGGACTGGACGCAGAGGTGCAGGCGAGGGGGAGCGCGTTGCTCCCGAGTTATTATCCTCTCCCCGATCTTCGTGTCCTTCAGCGAGCCTGCTGTCGAGGTCGATGGTGTGTACGGGAAGTGTGGGCTTCTTCTCTCGCTGTCCATCTTCGGCTGGAATTTTGTCTTCCCTGGTGCGTTTCGTCGACTTTACGGTCGCCGCGATCTGGTTCTGCCCCCTCGTGGCGGCTTCGAAGCATCTGCGAGCAGCCTCGATGTCGCCGTGCAGAGTTGCAATGTGTCCCTTCTCAGTGTAGTACTTGAGCTTGAGGTGGACCGTAGAGGGGACGGCAACGAGTTCGGCAAGGGCTGGTCGGCCGAGGATGCACTGATAGAGTGACGGGCAATCTATGACCAAGAACTGCGTCTTGATTGTCCTCGACGCCTCTTATTCGCCAAACTTGACTGGTATCTCTACGTAACCCCACGGTCGGGCCATTGCTCCGTTGAACCCTTGGAGATCAGACCCTACGTACGGGGAGAGATTAGACTTATCCAGTTTTAGTGCGTGGAACAGGCTGGAGTACATGATGTCCACGGAACTGCCTTGGTCGACCAGGATTCTCCGCACATCTGTTGATGATAATTTGGCCCTAATCAGCAGAGGGATGTGGGAATTCGGGGATCCCCCAGGGAGTTCTTCCCGGTAGAATGTGATTGGTTGTGAACGCCCTTTGCCTTTGCCGATCGTGTACAACTGGTCGGGGCTGCTGTCGATCAACTGTTCAAACTTTCGTTTGATGGAACCGACCGTGAGCTCATGGTACCCCCCACATGAGATAACCATGGCTGTAGGAAACGCTTCCCAGGTGCTGTGCATGAATGCCTGGGAAGTCGGGTCGATGTGACTTGGGACGAAAAAGTCCTCTGGTCGGCTGATGGACATTGCGACCTGTGGGGGAGGACTGGAGGGTGTTGACTCTGTTTCTTTCTTTTTATCAGTCGCGTCACGTCGGGAGGATTCCCCCTTCTTCAGGTACTGTTTCAGATGTCCCTCTTTGATGAGGATTTCTATAGCGTCTTTAAGGTGCACGCAGTCCTCTGTTACGTGCCCGTGGCTACGATGGAAACGACAATACTTGCTCTTGTCGACGTTCCCTTTGGCCGAGGTCGGTTTAGGGAACCGGACACCTCCTTGTTTGAACTCGGTGTTGATACAGTCGGAGAGAATACGCTCGCGTGAGGTAGTGAGCACAGTGTATTCATTAAATCGGCCAGCTGGCCCTTTGCCTTCACGAGGACGCTCCTCCCGTCGCTTCTCCTTGCCTTTACGGGATGGCTCCGACTCCTCCTTTTTAGGTGCTCGGGGTGCTTCCCGATCTCTGGCATCCCGGGCACGATATGCGGCCTCCTTCTCCTCGTAGCGGATGTAATCTTTGGCCATGTGGAGAAGCTCTGTCAGTGTTCGAGGAGCTTCGATGCCGACAGCTTTGCGGAAGTCGCTCTTCGGGCGTAGTCCTTTCTCGAGGAGGTATTTCTTCATATGGTCGGAAGTTCTGACTTCCACTGCCTCCTTATTAAACCTCTCGATGTACTCCCGCAAAGGCTCTTCTCGGCCTTGTATGATGGCTTCTAAAGTTGCCTCCGTCCTTGGATGTCGTCGGGAGGCTGTGAAGTGGCGGGTGAACTGGCCTTTGAGGTCGCGCCAGGAGGAGATGGATCCTCGAGGAAATCTTTTGAACCATGCCATCGCACCTTTCCTTAAGGTGATGGGAAATATTTTGCACCGGATGGCTCCGGAGACACCATGGTACTGGAGCATAGCTTCGATGTTCTCTAGGTGCTCATGAGGATCTGATGTGACATCGTACGTTGCCAGCGTGGGAGGTTTCTCTAGCCCGCGGGGAATCCGGGTGTCTACGATGTTCCTCGTGAACGGGCCTTGAACTTCGTCGTCACTGCTAGAGCTGTGAGAGAATGATGAAGAAAGGCTGTGGTCGCGGCTATGACTGCGGCGAGGAGAGTGCCATTGGATATGCATGTGCTCGTGCTTGTCCGAGCGTCGATGTCTTTTGGGAGCAGGGGAGTGCCTAGTTGTCCTAGGAGAACGACGATGCCGGCGAGCCCGGTCGGGTGTTGGACTCCTTGATCTTGATCGTTCCTTGACCGGGGAGGGGCTATCACGTCTCCGCTTTGAGTGATCTCGCGGAGGCGGGGAGAGGTCCAGCGTTTCCGAAGCGTGGTGCTCTTGAAGGGCGTGCTCGAGGGCGCTGATCTTTTCTCCCTGCTGGATGATGAAACGATTGGAATTGTTCAGAGAGGCGATGAGCGCCGCGGTGGTCGGATCAGCGCCTTGAGGAACCGGAATGGGCTCGAAGGAAAGTTCCACGGCTTGCGCTCGTGGTCTTTGTTCGTCGGGCTTTGGGGAAGCTGGTCCACCGTTGCGCTGGACGTTCTCGGATGGGACGTTCCCGACGATAGCGTCGGTACGGGCAGCGGTGGTCAAAGGTTCTTGGACATCACTCTTAACGAAAGCCATGATGATCTGGGATTTTGGAGAGATGAAAGCTTTGGTCTTTTGGATGAAAAGATGAGGGATCTTGATTCGAAAAGACGGGGGAGCTGAATTCCCATGGACGGCGCCACTGATCGGAGATGACCAGAAGGAGATCGTCGTGGCCTTCGTGTAGGGCAAGTGCAGCTGCTTGTTGGAGAAGCAAAGGGGGTGGAGGTACCTGCAAGGTACTCCGATGCCAAAGTAAGTATTTGGTCAAAGAAAAGGGGAAAGCAAGTAAGAGTAGTCAAGTATATGATTCGTGATACCTGCCCCTCTCAAATGAGGGGGTTTTTATAGATAAATGGGTGGCGAGCAAAGCACGTGGTCTTCTAACTGTTCCCGCAATATCCGGTTAGGCGGCTGGTCGTGTGACCTATTCTGCGCGTGAGGGGGACACGCCCAATGGTCATGTTGTGCCCAACGGCTATATTGCGCATATTGGGCCTGTTCGCCAGTTATGCTGGATTGGGCCTGGCCCTTAAGGGCAGGAAGCCCTGCCCATTCCAGAACAAAAATGTATTCTTCTCCAATATATATATATATATATATATATATATATATATATATATATATATAATGTTTCCATCAAGGATTTAACCTTAGACTAACCATTCACATATTTTTTTAAATTTTAATAATACTTTATTTTTAAATTTTCTAATTTCTATAAATTAATTATTAATTTTTTAGTTTAATATCAACTTTATTTTTTATTTGTTATTTATATTTATTTTCAATTCAAAGTAATTTTTTATCATACTGATTTTTAATCTAAATCAAATTTAAAATAGAAATTTTAATTAAAAAGACATAATGTCCCAAATTTAAAAATTAACTTATCATATAGTTTGATATCTTATTATCTTACTTAAGAAACAAGTTCTAAATCTATATAAAAATAAACTTGTTTTGTTAAAAGAAAACATAAACCATTATTCTAAAACCCTATCGTTAATCAACTTAAACATGGCAAAAGAACCCGAACACATAGATATCTATTGTTCTAAATTTTATAGAAGTTTTTATCAGATTTGGATCCGAGTTTGAGTTTTTTTCAATTAAAAAATATGAGAATGAATTGAGTAGTGTAGAAATTAGTATCTACCTCAAATCAACCTTGTTTATATCTGTTTCTATTTGATAATTTAAAATATTAATTATATGATTAATGTTTTAATATTTTGGTTTACTTTATTATTTAAAATATATATTTTGAAAAATAATATTGTTTTACTTTTTTATTTGCAATCTAATTCAATAATAGAGAAAAATGTTATTCTCATTAAAAAAATGATAGCACAAGAGGGATGATAGGATACCCAAATTTAATCTGAACCTGATTAAAATGGGTTTAGAATTCAATTTCTCATCCCTAACAAAGATCTAAATGGATAATAGAAATTTATAGAAGATTTTTAAACTTAAAATTGAGGAAGGTAAAATTCTTCCCTATCCACCCAACTTCCATGTCTAAATTAAGTCTTTGGTATGACAATTGGTGTGATTCTCCTTTGTGCCTTAATGAGGCGGCAGCGGCGTTGATTGTTGATCAGAAGGTTCACGACATTATTATTAATGGCCAATGAGATTGTTCAAGAGCTGCTACCGCTATCCCTTTGTCTATTCAGCAGCGTATTTTGAGGCAACATCTCCATTCCGAATCCCGTCCGAATCAAAGATGTTGGTTCTTGGATTGACTAGAATTTTGGTAAAACAAAGTGTTCAATGTTGAATGTCATATGGGTGATGTCTTAACATTGAGTCTTAACATTGGTGTATGTTAAGTATTTAACTTGTTGAAGTTGTGAAGTTTGATGTCACATGCGATGTCATGACATCAGATATGCAGATCAGTAAAACATCAGGTCTGAGATGTTTTTAGGGTTAAGCGTATTAGCTGGAATTTGGGAGAGCTGGCAGAGTAATTGGATGCGAATATCTTGGAGGAGATATTTTCTGTTACAAATAGATTTGATGCAGATTTGTAGGAGTGTTTAAAGGCTGAAGATTTAAGAAGATTTTGAGAGAGAAAATCTGTTTTGAAGATTCAGTTTTAAATAACAAATCAGGTCAGATATTGTAGCAGGTCCAAGCCCAATTCAAATAGCTATATAAAGCGCATCAATCCTGAAGGAAAAGCAACGAAGAAAGAGAGCTAAAGACTGAGAGTCGTTTGAGTCTTCGTGTAAACCATTCTAGTGTGAATTGGTGTTGTTGTTTTGAGTTGTTCTTGATCAAAGCTGTGAAGCAGAATCAAGTTGTGTTTTTCAAAGTGTGTGATCTTTGAATTATATCACTGAAGTGATTTAGGGATTGAGTAGTGTTCTCATACTTAAGTGGTCTCTTAGGTAGAAGGTTCATTAAGTAGTGATTAAGTTTAGGAGATGTCAACTGGGTTATTGAGTCTGTAAATTAATACTACTGATAGTGAAATTCATCCCTGGCTTGGTAGCCCCTAGACGTAGGTAGTTAGACCGAACTGGGTGAACAATTCATTGTGTTGATTTATTGCTTGTTATTGCATTGTCCATTGCAGAGTGTGTTGTTGTGACATCGCACTTAACATCACATATCTGGTACCAGAATTTCAAAAGATATTGGATTCATACTTTACATGGCGACTTACCCCTAAAGGTGGCTTATGATTTCAAGCGGCATCGAGGCAGTTCTAAGGCCTGTTGGAAATGGATTTGGTCCAAGTCCATCCCTCCCTCTCATTCTTTCACGGTGTGGAGGCTCCTTCATAATCGATTGCCGACGGATGCTCAATTAAAAATACGATGCATTGCCTTTCATTCTCGATGTGACCTTTGCGGGGTAGATGAGGAAACTGAAACGCATTTGTTTTTCGATTACACTTTTGCTTCCAAGATTTGGATTTGGATTAAGCACGTGTTTAATCTCCGCCAACATGTGTGTGGTTGGTCTGACATATGATTTCTTATCGAATTCGCGGATAAGGAGCATAGTAGGTTGATTCGCTTGGCTGCTGCTATCATCTTTGTTATCAATGCGATTTGGAAGGCCCGTAATTCGGTGAGATTTAATTACTCTTGTACTTCCTTTTCGTCTATTACTTCTTGTATTTTGGGTGCGGTTTCCATCGCGGGCAGTGCCTCTGCTATTGGCCCTCATCTCTCTATGGAAGATTTTGAGATTATTAAAAGTTTTAAGGTGACTATTAGGCCTCCCCGTAGAAGCTTAGGAATAAATGGCTTAATTGTATAAATATTATCTCATCTTGGAATTTTGTTGTTTCTCACATTTATAGAGAAGGAAATAGTTGTGTAGATGTCCTTGCTAACTTAGGTCTCTCTCTTTCTGATACTTCTTATTTTAATTCCATTCCTATGTTAATTAGAGTTGCTTTTATAAAGAATAGGCTTGGATTGCCTTTCTATAGATTTGCTTGACTTTGAGAGGGTTTTGGTGTTGTCCCCCCTCTCTTTTTGTGTACTGTTTATTTTTTCTTATATATCAACCTTATTTAAAATTAAAAAAAAAACTAGTAGCATCCAACACTTTTGGTAGCTAATAGTGGACTCTATTATAAATTAATGTTCCTTGACCATTACCACCATTTCCATTTTAAAAAATAAATAAAAACTTTCATATTAATTTTTTCTTTATCATTAAATTAAATATAATCCTACGATTTCTTCTCACCAACAATTCTCGTCAAAAAATTATAATAGATAATAATTTTAAGGCAAAATACTCTTTTTGGTCTCTTAAGTTTACCTCGGGGTTCATTCTGGTCCCTTATCTTTAAAAAGTTCCAAAGTGGTCCTTTAATTGTTCAAAAAGGTCCACGTTAGTCCTTTCCATCCATTTT
Source organism: Lathyrus tuberosus (assembly GCA_022829125.1). Lineage (NCBI taxonomy): Eukaryota > Viridiplantae > Streptophyta > Magnoliopsida > Fabales > Fabaceae > Lathyrus > Lathyrus tuberosus. Next base: position 948,210 of record JALAZF010000740.1, read on the forward strand.
TTTCAAATGGCGTCAACTTTTGCTTGGGTGGCATCTGACGTGGCACTGGGTCATACGCGTGGCATGTGACTTGGCACACATTCATCTTCAAGGTCGTTAAAATTATGAAAAAACATTCCAAAAGTATTGATTTAGTCTGGATTCGAACTCAGGCCATCTTGCTTGCAAGCAATAACATCTTACCACTACACCACTTCACAATTGATGTTTATTATTTCAAATCAGTTGATAATCACCCATTGATAACTCACCGTTTATAATCAGCCAATAACCTGAAACAGATAAAAGCTCGAGTTCCCAGTCATAGCCTGAAACGCGTCTTCAATTTTGGTGGGTTTCTTCTATCAATTATCCCATGGAAACACCATTATCCTATTTTGCATAACAACATTGCCTACTTGAACACTTATGCAGCCCGAAAATTGCAAGTGACCAACCTACACCTAAAGTTTATCAGTATAACACCAATACAAACCCACAAACCCACATCGCTCACCAAACAACAACTTCAAAACTCAAACAAACCCACAAACACATGTTTCTCTCTTTTCCACGCGCTCAATTCCAACCACGCCCCGCTCATTCGAAGTTCTCATACTCGCACTCTGCCAACTATCCCTTATCTAAGAAGCCCAATGGGTTTTCAACAGCCTAAACCCTAATTTACCTCCCTTGCGCGCCTGCAACGCGCTTCTTCATTCATTAATCAAGACAGAGAAATTTGATTCCATGTGGGAGGTCTATAATACCATGGTGTCCTGCGGGTTTTCACCTACTGTCATCACGTATGGGGTTCTATTGAATTGTTGCTGCAACCAAGGTGATTTGAGCAATGCCCGTAAAGTGTTTGATGAAATGCTTCAAAGAAGAATTGAACCTAATGTGGTGGTTAACACTATTCTCATTTGTGTTTTTTGTAATGAGGGTGAAATGGAAAAAGCTGAGAGGGTTTTTAAGTTGATGAGAGAAACTGGGGTGGATCCTAATTTGTATACTTAGGTTACTCTCTTTGATGGGTATTGCAAAATGGGTAATGTTTAACGTGTTTTTGAATTGTATAGTGATATGCTATGGCATGGTTTGCATCCTAATGTTATGAATTTTTCAAATTTAGTGGATGATTTGTGCAAGGCGGGTGATTTGAAGACTGCACGAAACTGCTTTGTTTATATGGATAAGTTTGGTGTTTTTCCTAATTCACATGTTTATGATTGTTTGTGGGAATGTTAACAAACAAGTGTGAGGTGGTGTAGTGGTTAGATATGTTGTATAGCAACCAATTGTACTTGTGTTCGAATCCTAGCTGAAATAAAACTTTTTAGAAATTTTCTGGGTATTTAATGACCTCGCATGCCACGCGTACGACCCAGTGCCACGTCAGATGCCACCCAAGTAAAAGTTGACGCCGTTTGAAAAAAATGGACAGAAAAGACTAACGTAGACCTTTTTGAACAATTAAAGAACCACTTTAGAACTTTTTAAAGATAAGGAGGGGCCAGAATGAACCCCGAGGTAAACTTAAGGGACCAAAAAGAGTATTTTGCCTAATTTTAATTATATAAATAAATAAAGTTAATAACTTCATATTAAAAAAATACAAGTTTCTTTCACCAAAAGTTCTCATAAAAATTTATAATGAATTATAATTTTAATTAAATAAATAAATAAAATTAACACCACATTAAAAATAAAATAAAATAGCCATTTAACCCCACTTAACCATTTAACGTTATAACTCCCCATTTAAATAAAATAGTCTCTGACCCCACTTAGCCAAATAAACCTAATATCTTCACATTTAAAAAAAAAAAAAAAGCCATTTAACCCCACTTAGCAATTATAACTCCAAATTTAATCAAAATAGTCAACTTCCTCTTTGTCAAATAAAACTAATAACTCCACATTAAAAAGAAAAGAAAAAAAAAATAGTCATTTGACCTCACTTAGCGATTTAACCCCACATTATAACTCCCCATTTAAATAAACTAGTCTTTAATCACACTTAGCCAATTGCCACACGTTTAAGTCAGTTAATAATAATAATAATAATAATAATAATAATAAAGTTTTGATCTTCTTATTTTATCTGACTCGAATAATTGATTTATTATTTTAAATTTAAATAATTTTTGTCCTCCTATTTTAAATTTAAACAATTATGCTTTCCTATCATACTTTTGCTCTTAAAGTTAAAGACGTTTTCATTTTTAAACTAATAAATAAATTGTGAAACATGATAAATCATTGTATATAAATATATTGTTGAACTTTATAAATAAAAATATAAATTAAAAAATAGACATCTCATCGATTTTATCTGAAAGAACGTGAAAAAAAGACTAAAACTGTTTGAATTTAAAAAAGGGAGACCAAAATTATTTGAATTTAAAATAAAGGAAATAATTTCGTAAATTAATTTAGTCTAATAATAATAATAATAATAATAATAATAATAATAATAATAATAATAATAATAATAATAATAACAAAAAAACTAATAAATATCCTTTACAAAAAAGTTTCAATTTGTTTGTAATAAATGATAATAATAATAATAATAATAATAATAATAATAATAATAATAATAATAATAATAATAAAATAAATGAAAATTTATAATCATATGTTGTTGAAAAAATTTTCCACCAAAATACACTAAAAAATATTTTATATATACAAATAAATAATAAATAATAACTCCATATAAATCCTCTCAGCAAAATTCTCCAACAAAAATTTATAATAACTAATAATTTTAATTAAATAAATAAATATAACTAACAATTTCATATTAAAAATAAAAAATAGCTATTTAGCCGCCACTTAATTATTATTATTGTTTTTTATCAATGAACAAATTATAATACCAAAGAATAATGAAGTACAAAGCCGATCCGAGGATCCAGCCAATCAACCGACTACAACGACGAACAAACAAAGAGAACAAAAAAACTCAAATTCTATTACAAAACATAGCAAATTAACTCTAAAAAGTATCATATCAATGATGTCTTTACTACGAAGGCACTCCTCAGTCTTGTTCTAAAAGATAATCTTGTTTCGTACTGTCCAAATTGCATACACAGTTTCAGCAAAAGCAATTTTCAGGAGTCTCTTCCTGCATCCTTTACCACGTGTCAACTGGCAAATCATACTCAACTTAGTTTCCCAACCTCCAGGTATATGATTGTTTTTCATCCAATTTAAAATTTGGCTCTAAATTCTCCTGGTCTCGTTGCACTCAAAGAAAAGGTGTCTACAACTTTTATGTAAGCCGCAATACACCGATCTTTAGTGGACAATCTTTTCTGACAGGCCAACCATAGAGTGAACGTCGCTCTTGCTCTGCAAGATTCCTATAGAAAAGATTTATCCTACTCGTTTTAGGCTTGTCACCTCTCAACATTTGGTACACCTGTTTAGTCACGTACCTCCCTGAAGCTTGAAACGAATCCCAAACTACATAATTCATAAGGACATCTCTATGTTTTAACATATCTTTAATAGTCCATGAGCAGTGCACAACAGGAATATAGGTGGCGACCTCCTCTTTTTTCAGGTAATACATGTGAATTCAATCAATCCACAACTTATCTTTCTTGGAAAAGACATTCCAAAGAAGCTTACCAATGGTTGCTCTGTTCCACTTCTTAAAATAAATCAAGTTCAAACCACTTGCAGATATGGGATCACTAATGTGATTCCAAGATACAAGAGCTTTTCTAATAGGACTGCCCTTACCAGGCCACAAGAAATTTTTGCACATACTATCAATATGGGAAATAACCTTTTTTGGCAAAAGGTAAGGTTCGAACTCGCAACGTTTTATTCAAACTTTTTAAATCCTCACTTCAATATCAAGTGACCTATCTTATTCTTTTCGTTTAAACAACATACATGATGCTTGTTTCAAGTTTAGAAATATTATTGATATAAAAATTCTAAAAAAAATAACTTCTTGTAACTTTTCATATTTTTTTGAAAATTTTCTCAAATATAAGGATAAAAATGCCAATAAAATTTTGTAAATCTTTTAATAAATTAATTAAAACTACAATTTTTCTTTAAAATATTAAAATATTTTCCAAATAATTTTTAATAACTTTTTCATATTTTCATATTCTTAAAAAAAATATTAAAATGTTTGTCAATAGTTTTTCAAAAAAAAAATTACCTTGGAATCAATTTTATACCTTTTTTCAGATAAATAATTTTTAAAAGTAAATTTTAACTCCCTAAAACAAATGTCCCATAATCTTCAACCCCACTTAGCCAAATAAAACTAATAACT